>LR991091.1:1200000-1800000 GCA_905163515.2 Lymantria monacha | reverse complement strand
CGACGACGATCGTCTGACAGGGACCGTCGAAGACGTAGCAGTTCAAGGTATGTTTGTTGAAGTTATAATTCTTTAGGCGCGTTATGAAAAAAATATGAGAGTGAAATTTTAAGATGCGCGCGCATCACTATAACTCAAAAATAAACAGGTTAAAGTTTGCAGCAAAATGTATGTGAGAGGAACAATGACAGCTCTATTAGTTAACTAGTGATTGAGTGCCGTTTTTGTAATCTGGTTCAGTCATAATCTTTTACACTATATTCGTGATTAGATCGCGATTCAAACGGCGTTGCACTGTAACTGATACTTACTAAACTTGTATATAATTTTCTATCTATACTAATCAATGGAGAGCCAGTTTCGTTCGGTTATACTGCGGCAACTACTGAACCGATCGGTATGATACTTATATCATAAGACGCAGCGTGTTTCGGTGAAGGTTTTAGTAGATGATATGTTGGTGATTACTTATACGGAATCTATATTTTTTTGACTTAGAAATATTATATAATGAATTTTTATTGTAAATAAATTAAAAACTTAATTTATTCTATTCAATTGTCATTTGTTTAAAATAAATATTTAAAAACTTAATTTATTTTATTCAATTGTCATTTGTTTAAAATAAATATTTAAATTCGCACACGCGAACCATTACATCAAAGAAGTCGGTAAAAATTATGAAAACTAAAAATCATTAGGATTTCTTGTCGGACCTTCTCAGTGTCAGTTGCTTTTCCAATCCGATGGTAATTTTAATATAACTTAAGATAAAATGTTATAGTTGACAATGTGTAAGTGCCTTAGCGAAGTTTAAACATAATAATTTTTAATATTTATGCATAATTTAATTACAATGATTTGTTTGAAATGTATTTTCTTGGCGTATATTATTGAAGTTTTCATCGAGATCCCTAATTTAATTGTATTAACAATATAGCCTATGTTACCTTATGATGATGTAGAATTATATTAGTGAAAGTTTTTAAAATCGATCGAGTAGTTTTAGAGTTTATACATTAGAAACAAAATTACACATGTTTTCTCTTTATAATATTATTGTAACAAAGCTGAAAAGTTTGTTTGAACGCACTAATCTCGGGTTCTCGAAGTTAAATTTAAATATGTCTTTATTATTAAGCCTGTTAATGGAGAAGATTTCATCATCATCATCATCTCGCCGTCACCGCACATATACGTCTGACTGCTGGGTTCGAGCCTTTCTCGCAACAGGAGGGAAGTTGACCTGTTATATCACGCACGTCAGACAGATTATCATAAGGTTTTATTAAGGGTCATATCTTGTATAAATGTTATCTGCATATCCATATGTAATAGGAGGGAAATTGACCTACTACACCATTACGATCACCCACGGGTAAGATAGAGGGTGGTGAATTGTGTTATTACTCTGTCACCACACGGATTACTCTATACATACCTATACACTTATATTCCTCAGTCGTCTCTTATGACACTCCCGGGACCAGATATGGGATGGTGAATATTCATATCATTAAGTAAAAAGGAGTTTGAAATATATATTAGTGCCATCTGTTAGGTATTTTTTGACTTAAGTTTTATTACCGCAGGGGGCGTCGCTCGAGCTCTGAACGTCGCACCAGACGCCGCCGCACGCGCAGTCCACACAGGGAAAGGAGGGACCGACGCCGTTCATCCGAACGATAGATAATATAGATTTTTATGTGTTCCTATATCTACTAAGATACGTAATATCGATAAGATGTCATGCAGAATCTTTATCCTCCGGAATACTTACTGAATCGTATATCCTAACGATCTTAATTGTGAACATAGCTCTAGAGAGATCTTTTGAAAATATCGATTTGTATCGGCTTAAAAATAGTCGAGAATAAATCTACAAGTTCCTTTAAAATCAATGTCTCAAGGAGCCGTTTAAGTTTTTATAATTAAATTTCAAATTAAAATACTACTATATCACAATTTTCTAATATGTGCTATTTACTATATAATATATATGAATATATATACCATATAATATGGCGGGAAGATTATAATGGAAATTATAAATTCATAAGTTATAAAAATGCCTTCGACGATGATTTTATCAGCATTCTGAAAGTATATAGCGATTTGTTCTATATTTTCAAATCGATTTGAATATGTAATCGCTGCCGGGTGGGCCACTGAAGAAAAAGACCGCGTACCAGTGACCCACCCGCACGGCGTCGAGAGGTATATTGTAGGGCGGGTCTACGGGGTCTTGCGCCGCTTTTCCTGTCGCCCCGGACGGAATAGCGGGGTTTGACGTGCCGTAGGCCGCCGCCAAAAAAAAAAATGTAATCGCTAGCCAACAAAATCAATTAAGTGTACAATTAATTCGTATTTTAATTTTGCAAATGTCCACTGTTCAATGACGAAAATCTGTTTTAAAAGTAGTGATACGAAAAATATATTATTTGTAATATATTTTTCGTATCACTCGACAGGACCCGTCTGTTAGAAATCCGTTGGAACGTAATTCCAATAGATCCATGGCAATCGAAATCTGTTCCATTAAACTTGGAATGGATTTCGAATGGTTGGTTCAAGTCGTGTCTGTGTCGTAATCTATTTCTCTTTTCATAAATTAATTTTATAAATAGCTGAGAATTTTTAATATAAATATATGTCTATGGGTACTTTCTAATCAAAACATTGTCTATGAATACACAAAATAAACTTGGCTGTATGAATGAATACACTACACATATGACATTTCCCATTAAAAACTAATTAATATAAAACATAAAATCCATAGATTATATTTACGATTACTGAAATAAGTGATTTTTATTATTGATAAAAGTGACAGAGAGGAAAACAATTTCTACATACATACATATCATCACACCATATCCCTTGCAGTGTATGCAGAGAGAACAGAGTGCCAGAGAACTCTATCCTTGCATACTTCACTCGCTTCCTCAACATTCACAATTCTCTTCATACACGCTCGCCGGTTTCGGAGACTCTTGATAAAAATATATATAATATATACAATTGCTACAAAGTAATATATATATATAGAAAAACTATATATAATGTCATTATTAATAATATAGGATTTTATTATTGTATTCAACTTTTAACTTCATCTCATATCCAAAATAAAGGCGTGGTCATATTGATAAGTTATTAACTGGGGAAATTGAGAGCGTTGACTGAGTAATGCAATGGTCAATAGCCCCATTACCCATCTATATAGTAAAAATTATGGGATGTAAGCTTAACACAACTGCAAGAGATGAAAAAAGATAATAAATACAAAATAAGAGGTACTTGAATAGCCGTCTAGTCAACTATAAAGTCTTTACTAGCTAATTTGATTTCCAATACGGAGACGAATACAGAGTCGAAGTCATGACGGTATGACTCCGGTGCAGTTATCATCTCCGTGACAACCCCCCTGCCCCTCCTTGACATGTGCGCGTAATGATTTATAGTAAGAGCTATTGTAGTCTATCTAATCTAAGAAGTGCACTTTGACAGCTGTCGGAGTAAGTTGTCTAGGTATGTGAACCAAATAATCGCTATCGAAAATATCCGATTTTAGTGAGAAATCGATATTGATTCTTTATAATTAATAATTGGTTTATTTTTCAAAAAGGTGATGAATAAATTAAGTGCTAAATTAGTACGGGGTCTACGCGTGAACGTGAACAAAACCAAAATAATGGTCTTTGAAAGAGATGAAGCCAGAACAGATGTAAGAGTAACAATAGGTAATGATGTACTAGAGCAAGTGGATGAATTTGTATATCTTGGATGTGGATTTAGCTGAGATGGAAGGTACACCACTGATATAGAGCGAAGAGTGAATGCGGGAAATAGAGTGAACGGAGCTTTGGGGCAACTTCTCGGTAGTCACCATCTCAGCCAGAAGGCACGTGTAGCAATACATAACGCAGTGCTTGTCCCAACATTACTATATGGAAGCGAGAGTTGGGTATGCAACAACAAAAAGAGTATGAAAGTAAAATTAATGCGGTCGAAATGCGATCTCTGCGGAAAATCTGTGGAGTAAGGCTGACCGACCGCATTCGTAACGACGACGTAAGAGAGCGAGTAGGTATGAAAGAGAGTATTGGTGTAAAGATGCGAAAGGGAATGCTCCGATGGTTCGGACATGTGGAAAGAATGCCGAACGAACGCCTGGTTAAGAAGATATACAATGCGAAAGTGGAAGTATGTAGGTACCGGGGGAGACCGAGACTAACCTACCTAGACCAGATCGGTCATGTACTGAAGGAAGGTGGAGTCAAGAGTCTCCGAAACCGGCGAGCGTATATGAAGAGAATTATGAATGTTGAGGAAGCGAGTGAAGTATGCAAAGATAGAGTTCTCTGGCACTCTGTTCTCTCTGCCTACGCTGCAAGGGATATGGCGTGATGATATGTATGTAAATTAGTACTAGACAAATTTAATTATTTCAGCATAGAATCTATTCATCATATTTAGTAGGATTAGGTTAATTAAAAACAAAAACTGGATTTGAAAATAGCTCTTTATTAAGAATTACTACTATTACTTGAATTATCAGCGTCGCGAACATTAATAATTATTTCCTCATCAATCAAAGTGTCGAAATGCACATCTCTGTCAAATTCTCTATTCGATTAATTGTATTATTCTAATATTTTTACCGATTATGTGGATATTCGTGAATTGGAAGTTGTCAAGCACTACTGTATAGAACGTGATGACGTGACATTGTTAGGTCGTCAATAACAATTACTATTTACTATGTTATTTTTATTTTAAATTAGTTTCAACCTTAGATTATTGTACAAGAAAGACACCCGCAATGTTATGTAAATAACTTGATAGTTGTTTAAAATTTCAGATTTATTGTTTACAATCATGTGTATACGTTTGACTGAGGTTATTGTGTATTAAAAAATGCAAAACGTCAAAATGCACTGCGATTAGATGAACTATAGTGAAAACAGGTCCCCCCCCCTCATTTTCTTTAACGTATTTCACAGCGGGCTATTACTTTTAAATATACAGCGAGTAAGTATGATAATCTGATGCAGTAATCGGGCTGTTATTTTCTTCATTATCAGCTGATTTACTTCTACTGCTCGACGTAGACTTTCTGGAAAGATAAGACAAAAGGCAGGCTGACGATCCCATTAGGTGTTATATGTTTCCTAGTATAGTGCTGTTACCCATTTTCCTGGTGATTCCTCAGCTGGTTTTTTTTCCACGGGAATGCTGGGGTTTAGGTGATAATGTACTCTTCATCCGGCTCTATAAAGTAGTTTATATAAGCGCTAGTGAACTTTTCTAGTACATCTTCTTATGGCTCCTTAAATTCTGTTGCGGCCCGATGCTACGATGTTGGGTATTCCTTCAAGCTCCTACTCTTTTACCTTATGATGTACATGCCAGCTCCATAAAACTCACGGGATGGGTAGGAGGTGACACAAATTTAACCTATTACTACGAGAATTCTTTCTGGCTTAATAATAATACATATTACATTTCTTTAGCTATTCTTGTTCATTAAAATCTAAAAGTTGATAACGTATCATTTTTCTTCTGTACCTCCGCGTCATTTAAGTCCGTCTCCTTCACAGTAATGGACATAACGGTAGAATTAGATGATAAATTTAGCTTGGTATAAAGGTTTAAGTTTTTTTTTCCTTCTACGTTGCCGTGTTATGGTAACTATAGGTGAGTAAAATGGTGTTATGAATTATGTATTATTACATAAGTATAATCTCGTTTTGTTTGTGTTAGTAGTTGGTTCGTATTTAGGCATTAAACTCTGCAATTATAAAGAAATTTTACTTACTATTTGACTATTAAATATGATGCATTAACTTTGGATTGAGGTATAATAAAAAACACTACACATAAGGCGTGGTGTTCTAGGTATACACAGGATAATTTTTCACATGATCAACAAGAGATTGTTTCGAGCGTGGATGTACCTAATTTGTGTCCGTTGATTATTATATGTTTGTAAAGTCCCCCGCGATAGAAGGGTGTTTTCCTTATTCCCGTTATTTAAAAAATATGTTTCACTGTCAATAATAAATGTTAAGTTAAGATGAATAATTAAGTTAGGTAGAAATAAAATAAAATTCTGTATTGCAAATTACCTTTTCTAAAATTTCCCTTTAAATCTTCAATTTTAAAGGGAATACGAGTGATTTGAAAAAAAATTGTGTAGGTGCGGAGTATAACCACAAAAAATTTCAAATCCGCTAAAATGCTATAATAGTTTCCCTGGTGTATCCGTGCAATGGTTAATAGGTAATTAAACGCGTGTGGAACTCAACTGCAGGTACATTTAGTACTTACTAATAAATAACAAATAAATATTTGCATTGTAATTAGATTTGTTTTTCACGACATCGGACTTGGTTTATATGTTTTATCAAATGATAATAGTACTTAGGGGCGTAATGTATGTAAATTACATGTCAATAAAATTGTATTTCTTCATCTACGGGTTGTTTTATTTTTAAAAAATCATATCCATTCTGCCTGTAACGCTAACTACACAAATGCCGTTATTATTTCTGAATTATTATCAATTTCTTAGCTTATATCGGTCCCACTTCTGGACTCGAATCTACGCCAACATAAAAGGTTGATGTTAATGCTCGCTCTGTTATTAATTAGCAATGGTCATTCCACAAGGGTTCATTCTGGGACCATTTTTGTTCCTAATATATATTAATAATTTGTCCTATTATATAGAGGACAGTCACAACATTGTTATTCGTAGATGCCACCTCCCGTGACCATGAACGCTGTAAAGTGTTCTAAACGTCGTGCATTTAAAAATCAAATAAAAACGCAATAGAATCCGTAAAACCAGTTTTATTAAAAAATGTGTAATACTCGCGTAAACATAAGAAGTCATTGAGAAAAATGTATGCTCAGTCCCTAGAGTGATATATTATTTCCTTGTGGAATAGTTTCTTATGATATTCATAGAAAATAGAAAGCTAATGACAATTTTATTCTCACTAAGTCACCATACCGAAGAAAAATTTCTAATAATTAATATTTTTTATGGTAACAAGACTACTTCGATGTTATGGGCTGCGAGCTGTTTATATACCTGTATTTACTTTTCTTACCTTCAGTTTCGAGACTTCCAAGAAGAGACTCATAGATTTGAAAGATTGTTTGACTTTGAATACAAATCTCATGTCGCTGGCTGATCATAAAACAGAATCATTTCTATAACTACGTTTGGTACTTCTTTAAATTTGCCTATATTAGTGTTGCCCAAATGCAAGGCTCTTGCAAGTCTCGCAACTCTCGCTGTTAGAATAACACAGACTCACTTGTTTTGATAGAAATGACAAATCCACATAGAAACGAAAAATCCAACTAAATTAATGAAATTCCATTCACCTAGTGGCACTAACTGTACAACTATCAATAAGTAATTAGGTACGTACCACTTACGGGAGTGGGGCTATAATCACACCTATCTATCACGAGACTGTTTAAAATAACATCAAATTATTCCCTCGTGTACTGGTATTAAGAATACAAAATATTGACAACCCTTTCTTTGCCAAAGCAATCGTAAAATGCTGTCTAAGGGAACACTGCGAGATTCTTGCAGTGAATCTTGGTCTTGCATTTGGGTAACACTAACCTATATGTCCATATATCTATGAGGATAAGATCAGAACAACATCATCTAATGAATCCTAATATATTATAAGCTGGGGAATGACCATTAAAAAACTTATCAAATATTAAAAAAAGAAAATAAGATGTTCAGAAAAAATGTTACAGCGGACGTCAACAGGTTCGCTTCGCTCGATTGACGAATGAATCACGGAGGCAAGCAACTCAATTGAGCATCACTTCCGGACCGGAAATCACCTTTAGACTCAATGTGGATCCCTTTTTTGAAATTTACACTTATTTACTTATGATTAATGTTTTATTTCTTAGAAATATTTAAATATAGATTGCCTATATAGCACTTTTGGTAATAAATTAACGCAACGTTTCTAGATGCCGATTCGGCATTCTAATAACACATGGTACTTAGCACTTCCGTTTTAAAATTACTCTTAATTTATGTTAATACACTTCATTATCCTTTATTAATTAAATATTAAAACTCACATTAATTTATATACTTACATACGTTTTTTTAATGTAATCCTGAGTATTATTAACGTATTATAATTAATATGAATAAGAGTAGCAATATATATTAATGAACTTATGATTTGTAATTTAGTCAATTGTGTGAGATTAATGAATAAGTATTGATTATCGCGATTTCATCATTTAATTTATTATTGAAATCAGAATATTGTAGAAAGGATACCAACCTAACAAGGAAATGGTACTGGTTGTTGACTCAATTGATGGTGAAGAGGTAATTCGACAGGTTCAAACGATATCATCAAGGAATACATATTTTTATGCAAGGTATAGTCTTTAAGGTATAGTCTTTTTGGGGGTAGGCTATGGCCTACCCCCAAAAAATGGTATTTAATGGATTAGTCATCCGCCCTCAGAAAGACCACTGGCCGCTGTAATATCACGGCACTTTGTTTCAAATACGAATAGATACACTGAAATATGGCGCGTTAAAACCGCGACACCCAAGAACGGCTATTTTTTTTTTGTTGGTTGTAGGCATTAAATCAGATTCTTCTTTTTCATTGGTACATTGCATACAGAACAAGTCCTGCTGGTTGTTGCAAAGTAGAACAGCATGAAGTTCAGCAACTTTACATGCGAATACTTCGCCTTGCTTTAAGGAATAAATATATCATCATCATCCTCCTGTACTTACCTCAACAATTATGTACTTCGTTTTCATCGTACATATTGCAAAAGTTATTAAATATAGTTTTATGACCGGCTGCCTTTTTCTTTTTTTGCTGTGGGCCATCGTGTAGCCACGCCCTGCCAAATCGGTCCGGGGCGACGGAAGAGACGGCGCGTGACCTCATAGACCCACCCTGCAAAGCGCCTCTCTTCGCCGTGCGAACGGGCACTGGAACCAGATCTTTGTCTTCGGTGGCCATCAGGGCCGGCTTTACCTATAGTGCAGAGGTTGCGGTGCACCCGGGCGCCGAGAGCTACTGGGGCCACATAGAGCCTCCACTGTAACGCACCGCATGGAGCGGGCGCACCGTACGCGACGTACCTAACCATTTATAAACGTAGTGGGTGCGTTATTTGACAGGTTTGGGTAGGTTGCTTTGTTGCCATGCTCACTGTACCTCAATAATCCAATCGCGTTTACCTGGTTTTTTGTCAAAAGAACGAGACTCAGCATGGAACAACACATTCCAGCGAGATTCGAAATTTAGTCGAACGTGTTGTAACTATGAACCTATTCCATTTTGTTCACACATTTTGATACAAGAGGGCGCCAGGTGATTGCTTGCACTCGGGTGCTACATGTGCTAGAGCTGCTCCTGGTGGCCATGACTGGCCGCCTGCCTGATGTCAACACTAATTCAGAATGTGATTACCCGAGAATGTGGTTAACCAAATAGCTTGAGGTGCAATTGGCCCAGGTCAATGTAAAACTCGCAGTCGTCTTTTACGACACTCACGAGCAAACTAAGGGTTGATAGTATTCGTAGAATGCACAGTCGTGGTGACTGTCATTCACAGTCATAAGGAAATAGGAATAAATATATATGGTAGGTTATAATGAAGTTGCACCACTGACGGGAAAGTTAAGGAGTGAACTCTTAACGTGGAATGGACATAATATATAATGAGACGAGATGAAAGTAATGTTGTGAAGAAAGTTGTAAATATGAATGTTGGAAGGCTTTAGGGGTAAAGGAAGACCAAAGAGAGGATGGACTGTGTGAAGCATGACATGGATAGACAGGGAGTGACTATAGAGTCTGATAGAACTGTATGAAAAAAGAGAAGATGATGACGATGGTTAGTTATAATGAATTGAGAAACCAGTTGGAAGATATCTCGATCTTGCTACATTATTGGTTTAAATGAATGAAAGGTAAGATATAAAAT
Source organism: Lymantria monacha (assembly GCA_905163515.2). Lineage (NCBI taxonomy): Eukaryota > Metazoa > Arthropoda > Insecta > Lepidoptera > Erebidae > Lymantria > Lymantria monacha. The sequence goes on along the minus strand of LR991091.1, from coordinate 1,789,977 downwards.
GCCGATAATCTACAGCTGGTGGGTCTGTATGCGTTTCTTTGGTGCTTAATACGTATGTGTGGCGAAGACGATAACTACGACTGCTGATAGTGCCTCGGGGCTACACAAACCCGCAAAGGAAAGTGCCTCCATCGCACGTACTTCTCACTCTAAATTATATTACGAAAGAGATAAATAATATTCTGTTATACACTTTTTTTGACGGTGAGCTATGATGTGGTCCCACCCCGTTAACTCTGTTCCAGGCGATAATAAAAATAGCGCGTGACCCCATAGACCCGCCCTAGATGGACCTCTCTTTCGCCGTACGAGTGCGGAGTGGGCCACTTAATGCGGTCTTTGTCTTCGATGGCCATTCTGCTTAGCTAATGAGGAAACATCATCTCATTATTACCCAGTATTATATATAAAAATCAGCTTTTATATTATAACGTAAGCAGAATTATAATTTCATGACCATTAAGGGTGTCTGTCAAGGAGTTTCCACGATGTTAAATATCTGGCAATGAAAAACGTGATTTTTAGTAATATTCTGAAGGTAATACAAAAATTAGCACTTTATTATTTGATGAATTTAGATCGGTATCTTACATAGCTTTAGTACCGTTTACCTGCCAAAGCCACAATCACCCAAACTTCATAATGGCCCATCGTTCTTACCTATGCTGGGAGCATGAGCATACGCTGATAAACTTTCAGCTTTTATAAAATAAATAAGGTCTGGGGTTTACAGGCTCTTAGACCATTTATATACTATTATCTATTACTACTATCAGTTACTATTTATCATCATCAACCTGCTCTTATCCCAATTTATTTGGGGTCGACGCAATATGTCTTCTCCTTCCATACAACTCTATCAGACGTCATCTCTGTGGTCACTCCTTGTCTATCCATGTCATGTTTCACGCAGTTCATCAATCTTTTCTTCGGTCTTCCCTTACCCCTTAAGCCTTCAACATTCATACTTAAAGCTTTCCTCACAACATTACTTTCATCCCGTCTCATTACATGTCCATACCATGTCAATCTTTCACTCCTTAATTTTTCCGTCACTGGCGCAACTTTCAAACTGCCTCTTATATGTTCATTCCTTATTTTATCCATTTTTGTCACACCACACATCCATCTCAACATTCGCATCTCCGCTACATGCAGTCGTCTCTCATCCATCGCTTTTGTTGCCCAACATGCTGATCTATACAGTAGCAGCAGGTCTTATTAGGCTTTTATATATTTGGCCCTTTAATTTAAGGGGTACTTTGGGGTCGCATGTTGTACCCGTGACCTGCCGCCATTTCATCCATCCCACATCAATTCTGCGCTTCACCGCACGATCCAGGTCGCCATCGCTTTGGATAAGAGAACCGAGGTATCGAAAGTTCGAGCATACTGGGATAGGTACTCCATCTAGAGTTATGGGTGTAAAATTGGAGAGACCGCCGAAATCGCAGAAAATATCTGTTACTATTTATCTGTTACAAAAATATTTTAATGTATGATATGTTAGAATTATGACTTATATTTCGTTACCACAATATTGCTTTAGGCTTAATCTTGTAACTGTAGCTGTGCATGGAGTTAATCACCACCAACCTAATAGACATTCAAATTAAACCCATCACAAAATATAACACCACAAACTCAGAGAAAGCAAGAGAAGACAACACAAGAAATAAATTACACCATTATCATCATAACTACATCACAGAGGACAACAACGTCTACATGTAGAAGGGTGTCACTAATAACAAGACCACCAGCGTCAAGAAGAAACCCCAAAAAGACGTGTAGTCACCTAACATCTATGACACATGAATTGCGCTCTTAAAGCTTTAACCAACTGTAATAAAGTCACTTCAAGAAAATTAATTTTGTAAACAAACCACCATAAAAATTAAATTAAACATAAAAAGAGCACGGACAAAAAGTATGTGGAATAGATTAAATTAAAAAAAAAAACAGCTATAACTGTCTGATAAATAAACCAAAAAAAACTTAGTCGAAGTATTTTACAAACATGCAATTACAAAAATATACTAATAATGTTTATTATACTCTTATTCAGTCGGAACTTTATCATCCTAATTACTGATCAAACATTTCCTATTAATAGAGTCGTCCCTCCTCCACATTAAAAGGGTAAATGACCTACTATGGTGTACAGGATTTTTTTACGAGTTTCTTTTTTCTCTTGCATAGATTATCATCATCCCGATCATTGGGTCGACGCAATATGTAATTCTCTATCTATCGCACATGTTGTAAAAGTTATTGGCAGTAGTCTTATTTATGTTCAGCCGCCTGCCTGATGTCTATGCTCCTTTGTTGACCAAACGGCATCAGGTTCTTTTTTTTGTTTTGTTTTTTATTGCTTATGGTAGCAAGCAGCACACCAGATGGTAACTGTCACTGCCACCCATGGACTTTTGCTATACCAAGGGTACAAGCTTAGGCCGCTGCCTATCAATAAAAACTCCCAAACCCACCCAGTTGGGCTTCCGGCTCCCTCACTCACCGAACGAAGCGCAATAGCACATTACTCAGATGTCGATCTTCTGCGAGAGTATGGTACTACCCCGGACGGACGGCCCGCGGCTATAGACAGAAAACTGTCAACAGCGTGGTCCTACCACTATTGAGGTAGAGTTGGTTCAGGTAGATATAAACTATAAAGCTCTTTATCGTCTTTTAGGACATTTACAAGCAAAATAAGGGTTGGTAGTATTCGTAGCCGCTACCACACAGCTTCCATTGATGTTATATGCATATTCTATTCCTTGGTTGTTTTTTACAATCACCCACGGGTAAAATAGGGGTTGATGAATTGTATTCTTACTTTCTCACCACATAGAAAATATATACTCGGAATAATCATTTGTGAATCGCACAGAATTGCGCTATTATTTTTTTTCCTTTTGCGGTGGACCATGGTCTGATCATACCCCGCTAAATCTATCCGGGATGATATATGAAGTGGCACGCGACCCATAAACCCGCCCCGCAATGTACTTCTCCACACCGTGCGAGTGGGCCATCGAAACCCGGTCGCAAAGACTTGCCCTAATCGAGTCCATGTCGGTACTCAGACAACACCGACATCAATGTAGACATTCTTTTGTCTCTCGTGTGCGCTCGTTTGCCACCAAAGGTACCAAAAGTAATAAAACAAAAGTTCAAAACTAACAAACATTTTCAATAACCTATCCAAGATCTCCGCGTGGTGACGGAATAAGAATGCAATTCATCACCTCCTTTCTTATCCGTGGTTGCAGTAAAAGATGATTAAGTGAGACAATATGCAGGTAACATATATTCAATTTCATGTTGAGAGCTCTCAGGGCTCACCCACAATCCGGGTAAGGTTGTCATAGTCATCCAAGGCTAACAACTAAGACACACACACAAAAAAAAAATATTCAATTGTAGGAACACTAGAAATAAAGCCTACCAACCCGTTTGACTAGCTAGCGTGGTATAGTAGGCCATTTTCCTCCCAATGTAGAAAAGGCTATAGCCCACCAGTGGGATTCAAATAAGGATTTTAATAAGTAATGAATGAATTCACCCATGTTTCCAGCTACTAAATATTCACAACATTATATTTTAGACTACTTTCTTTTTTAAAAACACCACCCCACATTATTGAAAGGAGAATGAGGATGGTGTCCGATGGTTTACTGTGTGAGGCACAAGGAGGTTTCAGGAGTGGAAAGGGATGCATGGATCAAGTGTTCTCTCTGCGCAACATTGTGGAGAAGCATCTGGCTCTAGGTCAGAGGGTTTTCTGCAGTTTTGTGGATCTGGAGAGAGCATTTGACACGGTTGCACGAAAGGAACTTTGGGACATTTTACCGGAGTATGTTATTAACGGTAAACTGCTGCAAGCTGTGCAGTCCAGTTACATGGGCTGTAGAGCTTGTGTGCGGCTGGGTGATGGAATGTCGCCTTGGAATAACGTCAATATCGGCGTTAAGCAGGGGTGCGTTCTATCAGCCAGACTGTTTATCATATATCTGGACAAATGTCTCCAAAGGTTGAACGATATGAATGTGGGAATGCAGATGGGCGACTCAGTGGTCAGGGCTATGCTCTATGCAGATGATGCGGTCCTGCTGGCGCAGTCAGCGACTGACCTGCAGACCCTAGTCGACACAATAACAGAAGATTGTAAGAAAAGGGGTCTACGCGTGAATGTAAGCAAAACCAAAATATTGGTCTTTGAAAGAGATGAAGCCAGAACAGATGTAAGAGTAACAATAGGTAATGATGTACTAGAGCAAGTGGATGAATTTGTATATCTTGGATGTGGATTTAGCCGAGATGGAAGTACACCACTGATATAGAGTGAATGCGGGAAATAGAGTGAACGGAGCGTTGAGGCAACTTCTCGGTAGCCACCACCTCAGCCAGAAGGTACGTGTAGCAATACATAACGCAGTGCTTATCCCAACATTACTATATGGAAGCGAGAGTTGGGTATGCAGAAAAGAGCATGAAAGTAAAATTAATGCAGTCGAAATACTATCTCTACGGCAAATCTGTGAAGTTAGGCTGACCGATCGCATTCGTAACGACGACGTAAGAGAGCGAGTAGGTATGAAAGAGAGTATTGGTGTAAAGATGCGAAAGGGAATGTTCCAATGGTTCGGACATGTGGAAAGAATGCCGAAGGAACGTCTGATTAAGAAAATATACAAAGTGAAAGTGGAAGGATGTAGGTACCGGGGGAAACCGAGACTAACCTGCCTAGACCAGATTCGTCACATACTGAAGGAAGGTGGAGTCAAGAGTCTCCGAAACCGGCGAGCGTGTATGAAGAGAATAATGAATGTTGAGGAAGCGTGTGAAGTATGCAAGGATAGAGTTCTCTGGCACTCTGTTCTTTCTGCCTATCCTGCAAGGGATATGGCGTGATGATATGTATGTAAAAAGATATATATATATATATATAAATATATATATACATCCCAATATTAACTCAAGCCTCCTCCATTGAGCGCGGGATATTGAGTGACCAAGCTGGTCAGGCGTATTGGTATAGGGTTTTATGTCGATTTTTACTTCTCTTGTAACAATATTATCATTTGCCTTAGTCGTCTTTTGCGACACAAGAAAGAGGATGATAAATTGTATTCTTACTCCCTCACCACCCGGAAATTCGTATTTTTTTTAACTCCTACACAAAATGTATGTATTTGTATGTTTGCCTGTGACATCGTAGATCCTAAACGAATAGGCCCATTATGATGTGACGTTTTCTTTGTTTGTTTGTTTGAAATCTGACGTGTTCGAGGTGGTTCATAGTTCATCATCATCCCAGTTTATATATGTCCCACTGCTGAGCTCGAGCCTCTTCCACACTAGGGGTAAATGGACCTCCTACACTAGGCTGGTCAGACGTATTGATATTGAGTTTTATTTCCAGTTTACCTTCTCTTGCATAAATATTATATGCATATTTTATCCCTTAGTCGTCTTTTATGATCACCCACGGGTAAGATAGGGTAGAGGGTGGTGAATTGCGTCTTACTCCGTCACCACACGTAAGATTCATAATTACAATATATGAATATGTGTTTATGAGTTTTAAGGTAACCAGCTCTTTTTGTTAGTTGACGTAGAGATCTTAGACGCATAATGGGTATTTTTACTTTGAAACGTATGTGTGATTTAACATTTGAAAAACCCATATATGATGGTACCACTTAACTACTCTGATGATGGAGTTTGAAGGTACGAGACCAAATCCTAGATTGTCTATTAGTAAACCCATTAATCACCCTTTGGGGAAGAAAGGTTCTCGTCGCGTGCCGCTTCATCTGTCGCCCCGGACAAATTTAGCGGTGTGCGACCAGACCATAGCACGCCGCAAAAAAAAGGTGGACTGACGATATTAAGATAGCCGCAGGCAACCATTGGATGCAGGTGGCACAGGACCTGCGTGGCATTCTCGTGCTGAGGCCTTTGTCTAACAGTGGATGTCTCGGGGATGGATGTATGGAAATCCATCAAGCTTGGGTTTATTCGATTTATCTTAACTAGTTCTGTATTTTAGCGTTGTTTTAATGTATAATTTTCATTTTTCTATTATTTCTAAACACAACACCTTTCACTAAGGAAATAATCCTTGTATTGCGGGGGACTTTACAAACATATAATTAAGAGACTCAACATATACAAAGAATGAGAATGACAATATATGGATTGCACAACGTATTGTCCTCCGTGGCTATCGAATCCACGATAATTGGTACGGGAGGTCGGTATATTAACTAGATAACTACTACCTCTCTAATTTCTATGCAGTTAGTCTCTACTTTATTCTCTTAGTCTTACTGTCTAGGGAAAATAGTGTCTATGGAAAACTGCCTCTGGCACAACATTGAAACACACCTAAAGCTTTAATTTATCATATTCATTACACTTTAGCATTATCTTTGAATTGCATTACATAAATTGGCAAGATAGTTAACAACCTTATTACACTCCCAAGGAGAGTTAACGTCATACAAGCGGCTGGTCGTGAAACTATTGCCAAGCCATATGTACGATGCAAGTAGAATACATATGGAATGGACCCTAAGTAATTGGCATAGGAACAGAATGATAGCGGTGATGATAGCATTTTTTTAATATGAAAAAAAAATAGAGTATTAAATATAATTGAAAGTGCCAAACGATATTTTCACATACCCACCCAAAAAGGTTTTTTTTTTACTTAAATTAAATAAACAATTTTTAATTAATATTAAGTATTAAGTAAATTTTCCGTGTGGTGGCGGAGTAAGAATACAATTCACCACCCCCTATCTTACCCGTGGGTGATCGTAAGAAACGACTAAGGGATATGAAACGTATATAACATCTATGCGACACAAGGAAAACTCGAAACAAAACCCTATACCAAAACGTTTGATAAGCATGGTATAGTAGATCAATCAACCCTCCCATTATGGATGAGGCTCGAAGCCCAACAGTGGAGCATATATGAGATGAGATGATGATGATGATTAAGTGAATAACAAGTACAAAAAAAAAATTACGTACATATAAAGTACCCAAGGATACATATCAACCAAAACTGAAGGACCTAGTGGTCAGGGTGTCTGACCCACAACGCTAAATTTGGTGGCCACGATAATACAGCCAAGAGAACGTGGCGAAGAAAATAAAAACTTAAAGCATACCAATTTTACAGTCGTCAAAAAATTATAAAGTGGTGTCGATGTACCTGTACTGTGACTGTATAACTAAATCGGCATTAAATCATTTGCATAAAAGTAATGAAAAAAAAAAATACAATTGGAGCGTAGGCTTATTGTGTAGCAATGAACTTCAGAGTGAACTACCGAGCTATTCGTAACATTTGATTCAGTCATGTAAATACAGCAATATTATTACAGATATTTGACCACGTATTTGTTTAAATAATGCTACCACCGATTAAGGTTATTTCATAGGCCATTTGACATATTATTTCGAAGCCCATTAAGCTTATATGGTAAGTGCGATAGTCTTTTGACCTGAATCAATACCTATCACATAGGTAGGTACTCTAAAATGAGAAATTATGTTTTATTATTTAAGATTTCACCTGGGTTTTAACTGAATAAACCTATGCACCTAGCTAAGTATCTTTACTAGTTACACAATTTTATTACTACGTTATATGCAAAAAAAAAACACCAACACGCGCGAAAATCGCGCGGGAAAAGTAAGAGCAAAATAATTGCGCAATAAACGTCACAATATTTCTCTCTGCTGCTTGAGTATCAACACGACCATGAATATTGTTCAGTACGGTAAGCAATAAGTTTCAATAATATTCTAATAATACATGTAGTAAGTATTATTTGAATGACGCAATGTGGAGGCGGCGTGCAGTGACGGTTGGTGCGATGATGTCAGACAGAATGCACAACAGTCACTAACCTAACCTAACTTATTAATGTTGACACTACGCCCGCAACCGCAACACTGGTAATTAATTCTCACCGTGACACTATTACATATTAAATTATACTACTAGACCATAACATTTAACATACGTCCATCGAAATTCATACGTTTTATATTGTGCTCGTTTTTCAAGGGACAAAGTAAACTCTCAAAACAAAATGTAGAGTTCATAAACTTTCTGCGTCACTTTGATTCAAGTCAACTGACGTCTTCGTAGCGTCCAATGCGGGGTAGATGTGTAGTGTGAGGTCCACGCGGCGTAGTCGACCGCCGATGTATATCGTGACATAGTTTGGATGCAGCGCGCGTGTTTCAAAGCGGAAGTATAATGCCATTATCGATTTGCTTATGACAGAAAATGCGTTGAATGGACAAGGTTCTGGTGGGGCAGTGCGGGGACAAGGGTGAGAGGGCGCGGGCGGGGAGCGGTGCGGGACGTTGCCACCGCCGGACCGAGTGCCGAGGAGCGTCAGTGCGCCGGAGGCAGCGGGCTGCGCCGTATGTCCTTACGCAGCCCGCTAATCGAAACATTTCGAGTGTTGTGCAAATGCTTGTGTTTTTATGGCGGTCACATTACTACATGTGTTGGTGCTGGGTGTGATCGCGGCGGCCGCCGACGGTTTGTTATTTATTTGTGTCAATTGTGATAGTTGTAGCGTCCACGTGTTTTCGGCCGGGAGCGAGCCGCTGTTTACGGCGCGGCCGGCGCATGCGCTCGGCTTGTTTGCGTCGCCTACGACGGGTCAAACACCGGCCTAACTCGCAGCCTTCTCCTATCTACATGTTTTGGGTCCATCAAGTAAGTCTAGATGTAGATCAGGAGATGTGGCCCCCCGATAAACAACATGGAGCCCAAGGTAATCGATACAACTTGTTTTCTCACGTATTATTCTTGTTTCACCGAATATCGTTCGAGTTTACTGTTATTCGTCGTGTGTTCAATTTAAACATATATCCTTTATGTTACGAACTGTTAAAAGTTACGTCGCAGTTAAGTATCCCCATTCACTTTTATTTCTATTGTAAGTTTCTGCGAACTTATGTTTGTTTACTACTATAGTAAACAGTAATACAATACATAGGTATGATTGCGGAGGCCTATGGCATATCGCGTAGGCATCATTTCCCTTTCCAATTTTATTGTCGTTCGTATTCGATATTACTTAGTAGCATTGTGTGCGTGGTACATCAATGCCTAAATAACAAACTTGTAAATAAAGTTAGTTATGTGTAAATTTGAGCGTTGTTTTATTTAGACGCAATATGTTTTTATATACCTAGGCTTTTTCATATATAATTTTCGCGGTAATAAATCTAGCTGGAGTCTTATTGGGAAGGAGGTATAGAGGTATATATTTATTTGATGTTTGTTCGGTACGCTTCTCTCACAAACGTTTAATTATCTGATCAGATGTTATATTGACGTCATTGCCCTTAATAAGATTCATTGTTTCAACTGGCCAAGCTCTCAATACATTGATAATTACAGAAACATAATTACCTATGTTGGTAATAGGTTATTATTATGTAAATGTGTAGATAAACTAACCTCGTGTATTATTTTACTTGATAACTATTCCTAGCTAGAGTAAGGTTATCAGGACGTAAAACTAATGAAAATCGCTCAGCCGTAAACTTAATTTATCCCAGCCTTGTAATTGTTTTGGCGTTTAGTTTCTAACATCCAAATATTTCAGAACTAATTCAGAAATAGTAATTTTGTGCTGCTTCAGTAAGTTGAATGTAATTTATGTACAAGTCAATATTGATTATGTTAAACTTATTGTGGGTATATAAATTTATTCTTCTGATGACGAATTAACAATACAATTTCTTCATCTTCTACTTTTTATTTATTGGCAATCAGCTACTTATACGAGCCATTGTGCCACTGACGAGTTATAATTTTCTTTACGTCTTTAGTCTCTTCAGGCTAGTCATTGTCCTTCAGTAAGACGAATCGCCACCATCAACAATGCTATGGCCACACTTAATGGTAGCTACTGGGAATTTTGGTGGAAAATAAAAACGTTGTAAAGCACTTTGTTTATTTTTTTTTGTTGCTTATGGTGGCGAACGAGCAAGCAGCACATCTGATGGTAAGTGTCATTGCCGTTCATGAACCTTTGCAATGCCACAAGCATAGGTAGGCCCCTGCCTGCCAATACAAAGCCCAAACCCACTCAGTTGGACTGCCGGCTCTTTCATACTTTTTATATCATATTCACTACATCCCAGCAGTTCCGTCGCATCACATAAAATTTCATCAAAATTATCTAATACAACACGTTAATACACTAAGATATCTTCTTCTTCTTATATATTGGCAATCAGCTACATATACGAGCTATTGGTGCCAGTGTCAAGTTATAAATATTTTCACGTTTTTAGTCTTTCAAGTTAGTCATTGTCTAAGTCAAATTGTCGCCATTAACAGTGCAATGGCCACACTGTTAATGGTATCTTGTGGGAATTTTGATGGAAAACGAAAAAGTTGTAAAGCACTTTTATATGATATTCACTACATCCCAGTAGTTCCGCCGTTTTATATTACATAAAATGACATAAAAATTATCTAATATAACACATTAAAACACTAAGATATCGAATATAATGCAATACCACCACATGACGTTTTCAGATTCCCGCCAAAATCCGAATACAATATCAACATTTCTTCACTTCGTTTTTTTTTTCATTTACATTCGTACAAAGTGTAGTAAGATTGCGCAGACTTTGGGCATGTCATTACACTTCAACCTACGATGATAATTAATTAATCATTTTAAATATCCACTTCTCTTAAAACCCATAAACAATCAATTCTTAGGACTGTTTTTTTAAATACACTACTAGTTAAATTAGTCTGCAATTCCATGTTGAATACACAGCTGTTACTATTTAACGTCTCCCCCATTAAAGAGAGGAGTGTTGACTATTGCGCATCTGATCTGTTACTACTATGAATCTAGGTACCTAGATAGTTAGTCTTTTTTGCCTGTGACAAATGTGGAATCTGATTAATAAAATCATTATGTTATAAAGAAAATTTTGGAGTGTACAGACGCGTAGATATTCAAGGACTGAATGTTTCGTTGAGTGCTTCGCGAGTTGGATATATGTTCTACGTCTATTAATTTTAATTATATTTAATTATGTATCTCAAAGGAAGGATAACAGAATAAAGACTTAAAATATTAGGTAGGCCCTTAATGATTTTATCACTAAAAGGTTATTCTTTTTACTTAATACGTTGTCTATGGCTGTGCTGTAAGTCATGACATTATCACGACAATGTTTTAACAACTAAAAATATCATAAAAACAACTATAATAACGATATATTCAATAGTCATTTAGTTATATATACATATTAGAATTTTAAATTTATATTTAGATTGGGATGGATTTCCAATAGGTGTGGGTTCGAATCCCAGCTGTGTGATAGCGGCTACGAATACTACCAACCCTTACTTTGCTCGTGGATGTCGTAAAAGACGACTAAGAGCCTTATAACGACCTGGGCCAACTCCATCTGATGCCGTTTGGTCAACAATTACATTCCCAAGGAGGGTTGACGTCTGGCAGGCGGCTGTTCATAAAACCATTGCTAATAACTTTTACAATATGTACTATGAAAGAAGAGTACATATTGTATCGACCCCAAGTAATTGGGGTAAGAGTAGGAGAATGATGATGACAAGAATAGTGGTAGGGGTACACTGTGGACAGTTCTCTGTCTACAGCCGCGGGCCGGTCCCTTCGGTGTAGTACCACAGTCTCGCAGAAGATGGACGTCTGAGTAATGGCAATGTGCTATTGTGCTTTGTTCGATAAGCGACACACCTGGTGGTAAATGTCACTGCTGCCCTTTGCAATACGAAAGGTATAGCTAGGTCACTGACTATCAACACAAACCCCAAACCCAACTAGTTGGGTTTCCGGCTCTCTTACTCACCGAACGAAGCGCAAAATAGCATATTGCGATTACTCAGACGTCGATCTTTTGCGAGAGTGTGGTACTACCCCGGACGGACCGGCCCGCGGCTGTAGACAGAACTGTGTACAGCGCGGTCCTACCACTAAAGGGATATATATCTGCATATGTCACTTAGACATCTTTTACGATACCCACAGGTAAGAAAGGGTTTGATATTTATGTTCTTACTTCGGTCACAACGGAGAACAAATCTATATACCTATGTACATATTTTAAAATGGTTAAGAAGATGTCGAAATTATATTGTCTTAATTTGGGGAACTTGGAAAATGATATTTCTTTCTTCAGATAATTTTCTTATGCTAAAGGACATTGATTCTAGAAAATTAATAATATTCTTTCGCATTATATAAATTAATAATTAATGTCTGAAACATTTTTATTTTACGTTCCTACGAGTTTTCTTTAACCATTTATTAATAGAATAGGTATTCATTAGTGATATTCAATTAAGATACTCTATATTTAGCCGTGGTCGCAGGTGATAACCGTCACCCACAGAGAGGCTAACTGCGTGAGGACGAAGCCCCGGCAACAAGCTGGGGTATCGATAGGAGAGATGGTACCCGAAAAGGTAACACGTTGACCGGACACGGATGTTAAAGATTCGGTACCAGTATTCGTCTCAGTAGGAATACGTTGGGTTATGTGGCCTCGCCGTTCTTTCGTGGCCCCGGACGGTACGGGCAGGATATGCCCAGATTATATCCTACCAAAAATAAAAGGAAATATATTTTATACTGGTAATAATAGAACCATTCGTGATGATTCATATTTTTTTTTCTAAGCTACAGATTGTCATCGCGTGATTACACAGGTTAGCGCCTAATTCCGAGAACGTGCGAACCGTTCATTAGAATAATTATTATTTTGTGAATCGTTAGCGATCTTAACAATGCTTAAAAATGCTTCGAATGAACAAAATTGCACCTGGAACACTTACTCCATGTTTCAATAGCGCTTTATAAGTCTCTAGATCAGTGTTGGACTAAGGTTACAAATCGCAAGATACGCGTAGCAATTTTAATAGACTCTGTTCGTAAATTACTTTCCAACACGATTAAAATATATTCAGATGGCTTCAGAGGTATTTTACAGTTCCAAAACTCCCATACTTTTCGATGGTATTGTTGCATGATGAATTATTTCATACATGAAGTTCTTATGGCGATGCCAAACCATGGCATCTAATTCGGCTTCCTTCGCTTCAGTATTGTTGACCCAGAGTCTGTAACTGGTGTGCATAACCAACTTGTAGCCGCAGCTGAAACAGATTTACCGGTACAATATCCATGCGATCGTGTGGAGTGATGACATTTCTTTTAATCGTCATTATAAAGATAGTATTTGTACAAAAAACCGCCAGTAGAGTTTATTGCGAGTCAAATTACTTAGAACCTTGCGTAATGTCAAAGGACGATCACAGTGCCTTAAGTTAATTAGTTCTTAGCTTTGAAATTAATTACGAAGACTTGGTTGTCGGATCTGTACTGTAATATGTAATCATAGACCTATTTCCTGTTTAAGTTTTAAGCTTAGGAGTCTCTTTATATTTTAGCCGTAATTTGAGGTCGGCAAAGATCGTGTTTATTTACTTTTCAGTGATAAACTTCCCTGTATATATATAATATAAAATTTAAATAGCGAAGGTATTGATATATAAAGCTGAAGAGTTTGTTTGTCTTAATGCGTTTACTTGTAGGACTTAAAAAGTCATTATGCTACTGATCTTATCCCAATTACTTGTGGTCTACGCTATATGGATTTAAAAAAAAAAACTTACCATTGTAAACATTGCAAAACTTATTGGCAATAGTTTTAGCGTTGTAAAGGTTCATTGCCGCGTTTAAACGCTTACAAATGTCGCGCGCGACCGATGCGACAATAGTCAAAGTATAATATGAAAATGTATGGCGCCGTATCTGAAGGTCGCGACATCTTAAGCGACGAGTAACGTAAGCTGCGCCATACATCATACATTGGCTATTGTCGCATAAGCCGCGCACGACAGTCGTAAGCGTTTAAACGCGCGCGGCCGCGTCTAAACGCGATGCACGGAAATAAACCTTAACAGTTATTCCCAGTAACGAAACAAGGAGGATTGCTGTCAAGTAAGCCTTGCGTAAGATTAAAACACTTTTGCGACTACCCCAATTATCGTAATATAAAGGCAGCTAAAGATCATAGTGTTAACACATAAAATTCCTAAACCTACAACTAACTATTAGCCTAACAGGAACACAATAGGAATTTGTTTTCCCCTACACAGCTCACATACACTACCGTCCAAAAGTTTGGAAGCACACCTGTTTTCAAACAAAACAAATAAATGCCGACTAATAGCGGTAAAAATTAGCAATAATCTTAAGTTTTACAACCTTTTACGACTGTCTACACAAACACAAAAGGATTATTATCCTACATTCATCAAGTTTTATGGAATTCCTTAATATTGACGAAACACGTGTTTTATGACTTAATCCGTCGGCTACTTTATCCTATGCAATGGTGTAGTTTTATTGATAATGTTTGCTGGTTTTAACTTTTTTAGACCTTATTCAGTCGCACTTGAGCATTGGCACGTGAAAGTTGTGATATTAACATTGTCTGTATTCGAAAGATATCGGCTACTACTTTGACCGTATTTTTTCTTCTGAAAATGGCAAAACGCAAGCAAATCACGCTTGAACAGCGAAGCGCTATTTGCACTCTACGCGAGGAAGGATACAGTGAACGTCAAATCGCAGAAAGGCTCGGAATTTCTTGTAAAGGTGTCCACTATACCCTTGCTAGAAAACAAGAAACGGGGAAAAATGAAGATAGAAAGAGATCTGGTAGGCCCAAATCCACAACAAATCAAGAGGACAACTTCATTAGAGTTCTTTCTAAACGGAATCGACGCTTAACTGCACCACAGATCACTGCAGCTCTGAATGATACGCGAGAAACACCCATTTCAACAACTACTGTTAAAAGACGCTTACTGTCTGCGGGATTAAGAGGATGTGTTGCTGCTAAAAAACCCAAACTAACAAATCGACATAAGAAAAATAGACTAGAATGGGCAAAAGCGCATAAAAACTGGACTATAGAACAATGGGAAAATGTCCTTTAGAGTGACGAATCAAAATTTCAGATTTTCGGATCCAATAGACGTGTCTTTGTACGCCGGTCAAAAGAAGAGAGGGCTTCAGAGGCATGTACAGTGCCTACCATCAAACATGGTGGTGGTAATGTCATGGTTTGGGGGTGTTTTGGCAACAGTAAACCCGGCAATCTTGTGAGGATAACCGGAAAATTAAACAAGGAAGGCTATTTAAAAATTCTCCAAGATTCTGCCATACCCAGTGGACTAAGTCTCATTGGTTCTGGATTCATTTTTCAACAGGATAATGATCCTAAGCATTCGTCTAAATTGTGCCAGAACTTTTTAAACAAGAAAAAAGCTGAAAACATTTTAAACATCATGCAATGGCCATCTCAATCCCCTGATCTTTCTCCCATTGAACTTGTTTGGGATGAACTTGACAGGAGGGTGAAAAGTCGTTGTCCTACGAGCTCAGAACATTTGTGGCAGCTATTAGAGAACGAATGGAACAAATTAGATAAAGATTATTTTAAAAAATTGATTAATAGAATGCCCAGAATATGTGAGAAGATTATAAAGGAGAAAGGTGGACACTTTGATGAAGCTAAAATTTAATCTAATTTACCATTGTATATTATTTTTTTATTTTGTTTAAGTTAGTTTCTGTTTGTTCTTTATTTTTTTATCAATACATTTAAATTTAAATGACTTAGTTTGGTTTTATTCGATTTTACCTTGCTGCTTCCAAACTTTTGGACGGTAGTGTATATGAGCCTAATTAATATTAGGTCTCCTCTCCTCATACATAATGTAAGGAAAATTGATATGTAAATATCACGCTGTTCAGGCTAATTGGTGTCGAATTTTATATACATCGAGTTTCCATACTCTCGCATTAATATTATCAGCGCCTGATAATTTTCTAGAAGTTAAACAATGAGTATTAAAAATTTCACCATATTTGGTTAATGCGTAGAGGTAAATACGAAGGAAGGAAATTAATCAACAAACTTGCATTGGTATTTTTGTTAGATATTATTTAAAATAATAATTTTCAACCAATTAATATGAGCACCTCATAGAAACCTAATTATATCTTAATTTATGACGTATTAACTACCTTTTAAGTTTATAAACTTAATTATCAAACATTAGAAGAGAAATAATCTAAAGGCATTAGCCCTGTCCACTGGATTGAAGTTTAAATGTTGGAAGGTATCAAGAAAACAATTCAAGCCAAAACTTGACCTGCAAACGTCGATTTTGGTCCGTTTCATTATCAAATACGCAATTAGTTGAACGAACAATTCGGTATAAAGTTGAAGATTAGAACTTGCTAATGGAATGAAGGTGAGACTTGGGGGTTTGGTTTTGTTGTGTAGAAGTTAAAACGGTATAATACCCTTTGTTTTCCTCAACACTAAACAAAATATCCGCGTGAGGGTGACGCTCCGCCGCTTTGTTGCTTCGACGTCTACAGGGGATGGTATCATAAAGAAATACTGAACTCTCATTTTGCGATATGCAAACATTTTGATGTTTCATACATACCGCAATGTCAATAAGAAAGATGGCTGTGTATTATCATCAAGTTGGAAATCTATCAGACACTATATCAGAGCTTGACGTGTCAAACGAATCAGATCTATCCAGTGTATGCTTTGCTTTCAACTTGGCACTGAAGGCATTAAAATTGTGGTCACATTATAACGCTTATAACCTAGTGACTTGATTATTCGAACCTTATTTTGCGGAATCGTAATTATCAAAATGCTTAATATAACGAAATTAGTATACATACGTATGATTGATTTACCATATAAGGTGTTATTTCTACTCGTTAATTTATATTTGTAAAGTCCCCAGTGATACAAGGATATATTACTTAGTGTGAAGTATATAAAGTAGTCCTTTAAAAAAATCTAGCTTACTGATGCAACCGCAAAATGTAGCAAAACGCATTTAAAGGTATTAATTCGGAAAAGTAGGCTGGCTAACGTTTGACACTGAGTTTACTTTTAATTCTATGCTAATGTGTCAATTACCTAATTATTACACTGGCCTTATTTGTTTTCACAAAATTTACATTTTAATTCAAATCCAATCATTTATTATGCATAAGCCCCCACCCATAAGGGAACTTACATACATATAGTAAATTTTATATCTTTTTATTTTAAATAAATTTAAATTAATCTACCACCGGACTGTAAAGCGGCCACAATCTGAGAAGATCCGGCAAAAAACTGAGTCGGTTTGCCTTTTTTTTAAATTACATATTTTATAATGAATTCTAATGTTTACGCGAGTAATACACATTTGAAATAAAACTAGTTTTATGTACTATCAATCCAAAAAAAAAATTACCACAAAAACAAAACAAATGAATTTGTTTTAAAAATGTAGGGCAAAATTTAATAACTGATAATGCAGCGGGTAGAAATTAATTTTTGTAATAACGATGACTTATTGGACGCGAGACACCTTAGTCCTCCCGTGACCATGAACGTTGTAAAGTGTTCGAAACGTCGGGAAATTAAAAGTCCAATACAGACGCGATAGAATCCGTGAAAAATTATTTTATTTCATAAAATATGTATGTATTTTACAATATTTATTGATATAAGGAGTAGAAGGGGACCGCTCCCGAAAACAAAGACAGGTAACCCTACTAGTTCTACTTGTAATGATAGGCTAGAAAAAAAACGATTTAAATGAAAAAAAAATTTTTTTTTAGCAATATACTCTGTGTGGTAGCGACTACGAATACTTTTAACCCTTACTTTGCTCGTGGATGTCGTAAAATACAACTAAGAGCCTTATAAACGACCTGGGCCAACTCCATCTGATGCCGTTTGGTCAACAATTACATTCCCAAGGATGGTTGACGTCTGGCAGGTGGCCGGTCATAAAACTATTGCCAATAACTTCTACAATATGTACTATGAAAGAAGACTACATACTGTATCGACCCCAAGTAATTGGGATAAGAGTAGGAGAATGATGATATAACTTTTGCAATATGTACGATGGAAGGGAAGTACATATTGCGTCGACCACAAGTAATTGGGATAAAAGTAAGACAATAATTATTGTAGAATATTGATTTTCTTATTCTAATGAGTATCGACGAATAAACCTTATACTCGTATTTTATTTAATACCAAAACTGAATTGTTCCTATTAGGTTTATACTATGTTCTTTACTACTTTACTGCATTTTCGATAATCTATCGACAAACAACTCTGTTTATATAATAATACATAAAGATAATACAATATTTACGATATATCAGACCTATACAGCACTTGAAAGAGTGCTTTTTACATATTGCGTAAAAATAACAAAGAAAAAAATTTGCCCGGGTTTAATAGTTTTCCATATTGACTCTGAATTTGTCCTGTCTTTGATATCATTCATTCACAAAGCACAGATATTGCAAAAAATCTTTTTTTTAAATCATAATCGTTCTGGCTCATTCCGGTTTATATATGCACGACATCTTCTTCGGCTAATATAGATATGAAAGTGCGAAAACATTAGAATTTTTTATTAAGTTTTTATACCTAGTTGTTTACCTGACAAAGTTATTTAGAAATACAATGGATGACCACCAACAAGTCGAAATTCTCACAAATCGGTCTACAGCTCTTTAGTCGTCTTTGAAGAAAACCACAACCAATATTAAGATTGGTGTGTTGGTAACATTTTTGATGCAATCCGCAAATACTTTTCAAAATTATTACCTTCATACTGTTTATTTTTATTGCTTTGGCCAACGCAATATGTCCTCTTTTTTACATAAAATGCCATCAGATATCATCTCTATATTCATTCCCTTTCTATCCATGTCATGCTTCACGCAATCTACCTATATATTCTTTGATCTTTTCTTTACCCCCTTCCTTCGACATTTATACTTGAAATTTTCCTAACGATTTCCTTTCATCCCGTCACATATCCTTAATATATCATACGACTCTTTACGTTGCCTATACTTACGTAAATTTCAAACTATGTTTAAGAAAATCTTTTTTAATATACATATAGGCAATGAGCGGGAATATATGTATACCACAGTAAGTGATCGTTTTTGTAATCCACACTCTTCGCTTAGATTTTTTTTATTGCCTTTGGTGGCAAACGATCAAGCAGCACACCTGATTGTAAGTGTTACCGTCGCCATACCAGGTATAGCTATGCCGCTGCCTACCAAATAAAACCCACCCAAAAAGTTGGGCTTCCGGCTCTCTCGCTCACCGAACGAAGATTGCCACCGCTCAGACGAGCGGTGGCAATCTTCGGAGACGGAGAGTGTGGTACTACCTCAGACGGACCGGCCCGCGGCTATAGACAGAAAACTGTCAACAGCGTGGTCCTATCACTAAAAAATTTAGATAAGTATTTCACGAATAGCAGGCTATTTTTGTTGTATTAATTTAATTTCAGTTCATATATGTCCCACTGTTGAGCTCGAGCCTCCTCCGTAATGGGAGGGGAATTAAACTACTATACCACGCTGGTCAGACGTGGTGCCATAGGGTTTTGTTTCGAGTTTTTCTTCTCTTACATAGCTGTTATATCTGCGTTTTGTATCCCTTATTCGTCTCTTACGATCACCCACGGGTGAGATAGGGGGTGGTGAACTGTATTGTTACTCCGTCACCACACGGATATGTACTAATTTACTATTAATTTATTATATATTAATTTTAAATGCTCATCTTTTTTTTTCATTTTATAGCGACTAAAGGTACGTAATTAATCAGTTGTAAATAGAATATATTTTTCCTTGGTAATCATGTTGCAGTAATGGCGTTTTATCCATTGAATTACAATAGTTCACTTTGACGCTTTTCAGTACTTTTACTTTCAACCACATATTCGATATTTTTCGTTAAGTTTATAAAATTTTGTAAGTCAAATCACTTACTTTTCCTTCAATCAATTCGAAGCGGGTCTCTCTGTGTTCTTTAAAGCTGATCAATCAGAATATTATAGCTAAAAGAAAAAGTTTGTCATTGTATGAAACATATTTTCTTAAGAAAATATTGGTTAATATGATTTGATAAGTTACTTCTATCTTGGTTTGGATTTCTACTGTGATTCTAAAAATTGGATTTTGTATAGAAAATAAAAAAAGTTGGTTTTTACTTTTTTGTAATTAAACTAGCTGTTGCGTGCATTACTTAAAGTTATTATTTTGTTTGACCATGCACGTCATCACTTGCACCCATTTTATATTATCATACTAAATATCACATACCAAGATAAATTCTAAACATTCATACACATCCATAAAACGTTATTTATAATTTCATGCGAATTGGTTATCTTAGCAGTTGTGATGACAACGGCGATTGCACAGAACGATTCATACGCGATGTTCTAATATCACAAATAATTGCTAGCATTTATTTTCATTGCTGCGCTCTTATTTGTCGCAGAATTATGTACCTTTTGTAACTTATAACTTAGTTGCTAACTTGGCTTATAACTTTTTAAATTCATGTGGTAGTTATTGATATTAACGTTTTCAAACTAGCAATAAATTGAGATTTAACATTTTAGGTTATTTATAAAAACATATTAAAGAGCGAAAAAATATTACCAGATGCTGGATTTGTATCTACATTTATTGGAAATCCGTTCCAACCGTTAAAATAAGAGAAACTCGACTGCAAAAAATATTTAAAAGTAATCCACTAAAAATATCGAAACAAAATGGAGAATAGGAAACAAATTTAATATAAACTTTAATAAGTTATAACATTAAGTTAGTCCATTTTTTGGCATTCGGGTAAAAATATCTATAGATTATAATACAATAAACTAATCGTTGTAATCATCTTTATTACTTATAGAAGCATAAGAACAAAATCTATTCATAATTAATGAAGTTATTATATTATCAATTACTTTAAGCATCACTGCAGGAATGGGCAAATTTGAAATATATATAAAGTTGGAGAAAAAGTTTTTTCGCATTCTATATGAAAATTCAAGACATTTTTTTAAAGGTTTATTTAGATTTAATTACAATACATATGTACCATTTTGTTCCATGACTGTCAACAAGTACTTAATAACTATCTGACAAGATGGCAGACCATCTTGTGGGTCACTACCCATGCCACTACATGATCCCGTTACTGTAGACATTTTGGGACTTATGATCAAAAAAATGCGACAAGTATTGTCACTCCTCTCTTGATGTTAAACTGATACTGAATTCTGAAGAAACCGAAAAAGATGGAATTATTCTAGCCATATTTTATTACATCAATTGTCTTAAAAGACGACTAAGAGCCTTACCTACCTGAGCCAACTCCACCTGATGCCTTTTGGTCAACAATTACATTCCCAAGGAGGGTTGACATCTGGCAGGCGGCCGGTCATAAGGCTATTGCCAATATCTTTTACAATATATACTATGAAAGAAAAGAACATATTGTATCGACACCAAGTGATTGGGATAGGAGTAGGAGAATGATGATGATGATGATTTTATTACATCAATTGAGATGGCAATCTAAAAGTAAGGTCAGGACTATATGGTGGATGCATTAACACCTCCCACCCAAACTACTAATTTTTGCTGAGTGGTATGATATTCTTACTCCGTCACTACACGGAAACCCGGATCCGGTGTTGGTTTATTGTATTAATTTAAGGTACCACGTGTATTATAAAATATTTTGTATTTGTAAACATCATTGGGTGACAGATCTTTGGATGTAAACATTAAATATCTCATGCTTAGATATTCAATTATTTTTGGAAAATCTAATATCCTTTTTTTCGTGACTAAACGCGGGTTGCGGTTTGAACATATCATGCTTTATTCTGCTTTTCTGTATATAATAATATATTACGCCCTAGTTATATTGATAAACAGATACTTTATCATAAAACATAGTTCAATGGAGATAATAGATTCCTTCCTGCACGATACGAAGCACACTAGATGCAGTGAACTGTGACACTTCATATATATTGTTGCCTTATATATATATGTGCGTGAAGATTTCTTATAGTAGCTACATGGAATGACTCTCCCGGCCCCTCCAATGTGGTTGAGTAGAGTGATGGGTGCCCTAGTAGTTCCATGTGAAATTTAATACTGTCATATTTTGTAGACATATTTTGTTATTGAAAAAATAAATAAATATGTATGTATTCCTTGCTCGAAGGGTTAAGAAGCTATACTCACTAAACATGTTTTTTTTATTGCCTATGGTGACAAACGGGCAAGCAGCACACTATATCATAAGTGTTACTGTTGAACACAAACCTTAGCAACACTAGGGGCGCAGTCAGGCCTAGTCAGCCTACCGAGAAGAAATTGTACTTCTTGAATCTCGTTTGAAGAAGGGCATATCGTACAAAACACAGCAGCAAGTAGTTAATGCCAGATCCTGCTTGATGTGATAGAAATGATCGCGTAAAACGTACAGTTTAGGACCGTAGCGTGTCCAGTTAAAATGGATGAATCGTGCATACATACATACATGTATATAATTTTGCTTAAAAGAAGTAACTTTGATGGTACTGCCTCTTCATAACAACTGCTTAACGAGACCTCTGACCTACGGTTAATGTGCTTTAAATGAAGGGATAAACATCAATTCGTAAAATACGGGACATTACACGCATACCTCTGAAAAGTCATAGGTGTGCAACCTGATGATGGCATCCTATACTTCTACGGCAACTTTGACTGCACAGATGGTGTAGTGGATAAGGTATCGAACTTTCATGTCAGTGCCGTGGGTTCGATTCCTACGCAGGACTATAGTTTGTGCGATCCACAAAGTGTTGTTCTGACTCCAGTTGTATTTTGTATGCATTCATTACATATTTGTAAAGTTCTCCGCAATACAACAATTATTTTCTTTATGCAGGATGGTGTATAATAATAAAAAAAAAATTGCCTCTCTTTTATTGTATTTTGTTAATCATCATCATCATCATCATCATCGCAGGCCATAAATGTCCCACTGTTGGGCACGGGCCTCCTCTGCATTGGGAGGGAAATTAACCTACTATACCGCGCTGGTCAGACGTGTTGGTATAGGGTTTTGTTTCGAGTTTTCCTTCTCTCGCATAGATGTTATATGCGTTTTATATCACTTAGTCGTCTCGTACGATCACCCACGGGTAAAATATGGGGTGGTGAATAGTATTCTTACTCCGTCACCACACGGAAAATTTTGTTATTAGTAAATTTTATTATATTTGCTGTAACAAATTATTTTTCATTGCAAATTAATTCTTTGAAGATAAATTCCTACGCTTTTGTACGTTATATTACGTACAAAAGCTTTTTACGTTATAGTACGTTGTATTATATTTAATCTGTTGTTATCAGCGAAAACACTATTTATTTTTAAAAATGTTTCTCCTTTGTACATAAATCTTGTCCAAAATTAATTTTTGTATTGTTAACTAATCTCAACTAAAGGTCCATTAGATCCAATAAAGCCGTCCGCCAAATTGTCACAGTTAATTGACTCACACTAATTCATATTGACATCGTAAAGAAAGTCCAGCAATTAAATATTAAGATATTTATAGGTATTCGGTAAATAAAATTATTCGACTCCTTATGGAGTTCTAGCGGGCAAGAAAAAGTGTCATGTGGTGCTCTTGTATTTCCGTGCGGTGACGGAGTAAGAATACAATTCACCACCTCCTATTTTACCCGTGGGTGATCGTACGAGACGACTGAGGAATATATAACGCATTAATATCTATGTGAGAGAAAGAAAACTCGAAACAAAACCCTATACCAACACATCTAACCAGTGGTATAGTAGGTCAATTACCCTCCCATTATGGAGGAGGCTCGAACCCAATAGTGGGACGTATATGAGCTGAGATGATGATGATGGTGCTCTCGTATTATATTCAATATTTTAGTGTTTTGACGTATTGTATGTACCTATTAAGTAATTTTGATGACGTGAGTGAATATGATATAACAGTGCCTTACATACACGTTTTCGTTTTCCACCAAAATTCCCAAAAGATTATCTTTAACAGTGTGGCCATGGTATTGTTGAAGACGACGATTTGACTTACTGACGGACGATGACTTTAAATGAAGTTAATTTATAAACCAAGATTTGGCTTAATGGTCTTAGGCCGTTTGTCCATCGCCGCCGTCACCGGACCGTCACCGAGAACGAGATGACGGCGCCGATTTAGCGATACATACATTTACTATGGGCATGTGTTCACCGCACGCCCATCACCCCAGAGCCGTCATCCCGGCCGCCGATGTTTCGAGTAGTTTGGCGTGACCGCTAGAACTCGGCACGGTTTTATGACGGGCCGATGTGCCGGCAATACAAAACACGTTTGTTCTTGTCTACACACTACCGTCGCACCGCGTCGCTCGCCTGGTTTTTGTTTTGTCTATCATAAAATTTGTAAAAAAAATGGCTAAATTTTGTAAAAAAATGGCTAATTCAATTACGATATTTATATATTATTTGAAGTTGTAGAGAGTAAAGACTGTTTGTGGGATAAAACAAAGGATCCGTTCAAAGATAAAATTTTGAGAAAAAATGCGTGACGCGAAGTTTGCGTCTTTACGAGCCCAACTTTGAAAATATGGAGCTCCTAATTTGTTTTAAATCTACTAAAAAGGAAAACGCGACTACCACGCATGACAAAGCTCTAGAACTGAGCCACCGATATATCGGCGCGGTGGACACACCAGTCATCTTAAACTCGGCCCGAAATAATCTCGTTCTCCGTGACGGTCCGGTGACGGCAGCTGTGGACAAACGGCCTTAGTATTAGGTAGTAACCAAGCCATAAACTCAAAAAAAACCGACTCCTTATATTTCTATACAACTACCCTCGTTTATTCTCTCCTCAACCTATCAGCTTTTGCTGTTGAACTTTATCCTCCTCAAATGATGATAATTTTGGTAGATTGGTGATCACAGTTAGCAGTATCTACATATAAGGTTCCCAGGAGACTGTTGATGCCTGTTCTCCTGGTGATCCCTCAGCCGGTTTCTATATCTCTCACTGAAAATTAAGGGGTGGTAACACATTGTATCCTGAAAAGATGTCTTTTAAGAATATAATGTGTTACCTTTAGCTTTACTTTTCATGAAATTTGATATTCAGAATACTTTACTATCAATATTCACGATTATATTTAAGCAATCGAATTTAGTTATAATATAAAAAAGGAAAATGCTATTATGAAAAAGGTTTAACATAGCCCTTTTGTCATATTTAAAACAATCCGTAAGACGACGAATTCTTTACTTTTCTTTATCACCGTAATCGCGCGTAATTTAATGATGGAAGGAAAAAAAAATACATCAAACTTTGGTGTTTGAAATAATAAAGTTTCTTCCTTTGTTTTATTAACATTCAAAAGTATGAAGTTGGTAGATATACATAAAACAGAATTTTATACTTTTTATAAGGCAACCGTTAAGTCTTTTGTTTAATAATTGTTTGTGGAGTTTGTAGGGAAATTAACTGATACAAAATAGACTTTAGGAGACCTTGTGTATGTCTTACAAATATTTGTTTATGGAATTCAAACATACCTCTCATCCTCTGGGCTAGAGTCGGCTTCACAGTGACTAGTTCTGGCAGGATAAATATGTTGCCATAGTACGACCGCCATCTGCTCTGCGTATACTAAAACGGTTGCGATTCTAGTATAAATTACATTTCAGGATATGGTATTGACTCCTATACAGATATTTTCATAACTGCGGGATGAACGCCTCAAGTCCCACTTATCGTATTCGCTTTAGGTTTCAAATAAACTTATATCAAATCTAGGTAAAGTATATACCTAAACGTAATAAATAAAAAATGATACTAAAAATAAGTAATTGATGTATAAAATTTTACGTTTATTATTATTTATTGTTGTAAACAATTAATAATGTTTCTACTCGCATTATAGCTCAACCTTTTTTTTCTGGAAGGCTATGGTCTGGACACACGCTGAACATTCCGTCTAGGGAGACGAAAGGGCGGCGCATGGCCCCATAACCCACCGTATTCCCTCTCTGTTGCCATTGGGCCGGCCACTGGTACCGCTTCCTTGACATCGGTGGCCAGCCCGGCAAGTTACCCATTTGGGTACAATCCCCCGTCGACGCCCCGGCCTACTGCCGGGCCAGCCTCTGCGAGTGACGGACTATCCCAGTTACACGAAGGATAGAATCCATAAAAATGGTTTTGTTTCAAATATGTAATACTCGCGTAAACATTAGATATCATCGCATTACAATATGTGTAATTGTATTCGCTATGACAAAGTTCTGTTAAATTTCTGTATGAATTTTAATAATAAAAAATAATTTTCGCTTGATGATATACTGGATAATGGGCTATTTCTTGAGAAAACTAGTAAAAACTTTTTTAACATCAGTTGTCCCATTAAGTATTGTGATAGGAAGCCGGGATCTGACTATCGGTAGTCTTATAAATATTATATCTACCATTTGACACTAGGTCACCACCTTCATACGATGAACAACCCTAATAATGAGATAAATATATCTGTATTTATCAACACGCCAACGATATATTTAGTTATTAGGTTATGGGTTAAGGTGCCAATGTCAAGGGCAATAACTCGGTAGTAACCCGTTTATTTACTATGTTATACATATCTACCTATTTATATTATGTTTTGTACCTTGTATCATATCGTATATTTTTATTTTCTTGAAAGAACTGAACTATTCATCTAAACGTAATAGCTGAAATTCGAGATCAATTTATCCCGAAATCAGTTTAGTCAGTGTTATCTGATTACATCCCTTACTTGTCTTTTATGATATCCAAAGGACTGAAAGTTTTGGTGAATTCTAAATTTATTATACCGCACATAGTATTTTTATCTCTGTAATCTATTATTTATTTTATTTAAAAAAATATATATTTTGGGTGTAACTTATATTGAGTTTTACTTATAAAAATTATTTTGAATTTTAGTTTTCCGACCTTTCGAACATTTTTACGATGTTCATCGCCATGGAGGGATTACGATGTTTCAAGGTCCATGTGACAATGAACGCTGAAATGTGTACAGAAAAGACAGCAAACAAGATTAAATACAAACGCCATTCAACCCGTAAAAATAGTTTGTTTTATGTGTACTTCAGAAATCATTATATTAATTAACCAAAATACATAGAATTAAACATTATAGCATAGCACGAAACCTTTCGCGAATCCTCCAAGCACCATTTATTTCTTTTTCATATTATAATAGGACTAATCCCACCACACAGTCCCACCACTGTAACTCCTGTAAGCCAGGATCCACAATGGTCTCCGTATAAGACACCGAGGTTTGACCCTCAGGAAGCCCCGGGAAACGCTTTTAACTGTCTTGGAACCCGCAACAAATTTAATTAGAAAAGAAAAACAGGAGTTGAAAAAAAAATTAGATATTTTTTAAATTAGATATGTCATTCAGAAAGTTTTAATGACAGCAGTCCATGACTGAAAGAGCATATAAGGCGTAGTGGCCGAAGATACTCGTATTTCTCATACCGAGTGTCCTTAGTTCGATCTCCACGCAGAATAGCTCTTATTCGATCTACAAAAATTATTCTAAGTCTGGGCGTTATTTGTGTTTGTTAATCATGTGTAAAGTTTACACAATGTGTGTCTATAAAAGTATGGTTCCTTAGAGGGGTGTGTTCCTTTTTAAAAATAAGGAATGAAATGGAATATAGAGCTACGGCTGACAAACGGCAATGTTCAGGTTGCTTATTACTTCGTCCTTAGACTACAAAATGCGTGCCATTCATTTATAACTTCGTGGTCAAAGAAAAGAAATGGGTATAACTTTCATGCGTGTACATAAGTACACGCATGAAAGTTATACTTCTTTGGCATCGTTGAAAATAGTTTTTCAAATAATTAATTACAATGAAATAATAAAAAGACTGCAATAGGATAGGATATTATTTTTTACTAATATTTAGGAATAATAAATAATATTAATCAAAATATTCGATTTAAATCTGAATATAATTTATTAGCACATATATAATTCGCATTTGTGTGAAACTAAGTGGTAGGAGCACGATGTTGACAGTTCTTTGTCTGCAGCCGCGGGCCGGTTCGTCCAGGGTAGTACCACACTCTCGCAGAAGATCGACGTATGAGTAATGGCAATGTGCAATTGCGCTTCGTTTGGTGAGCGAGAGAGCCGGAAGCCCAATTGGGTGGGTTTGGGGTTTGTATTGGTAGGCAGCGGCATAGCTATACCATTGGCAAAGGTCCATGGGCGGCAGTGACACTTATCATCAGATGTGCTGTCTGCTCGTTTGACACCATAAGAAATAAAAAAAAACACGTGTTGTACTGTATAAATAAGAAAGAGGTTTTATTTCTATTTTGTTGGTTTATTTTTTCGAGACTTAATGAGCGGGTAGCAGGCAACTTCAACCTGTTCTACTTTTGTGTTACAGTGCTGCGCGCGCATCTTATTTGCGCCATACTTCAACCTGTTACTTTTGTGTTACAGTGAAGCGCGCGCATGTTCAAATTTTACTCTTATCATTTTTTCAACGAGTCTAAAGAAGTATAACTTTAATAAAAAATACACTTCCATCACGTATCCATATTAGTAACTTAGTAAAAAAAATAACTAGCCGAAGTATTCATAAAGTATTTTCGTTACCTTATCAATTTGAGGTCGAGAGGGAGCTATAAATATGAAGTGTAGGCTTTCGCAATTCACTCGCAATAATGGTGTTACGATCTTCCGACACTTTTAGGTTCTTCGCCTTTATTCAAATACTTTTATTAAAAATAAGTGGTTAGGTTATCTGCTGCTACTGTCTTTCTGCTGTCTCTATGATACGATTAGATTAAATATTAAAATACTTAAAGGTACTGACTACTCGTTTGTATTGTCATAGATATTCAGGATAACAATGATCTGACATTACGGCTTGTTATGGTCTCCTAAGCATCGATTATACACATCTTCAAGAACATTTTTATTATAGTGACACTTTTATGAACTATTTCTCACAGTGATTCCTGAAATATATTCATAGCATAATTTAGTTTAGGAGCCAGAGGACTTATGTTATCAATAAAATATAGTGTTGCCTAAATGCAAGACCAAGACTCGCTGCAAGAGTCGTCGCAGTGCACCCTTAGCATTTTACTATTCCTTTGAGAAATAAGGTTAGATTACGAAGATAAGATTGCAATTAAGATTCGTATGTCTATACGTCCCACTGTTGGGCGCCGCCTCATATCTTCTATTCGTAATACGTACTTGTATTGCTGGACACAGACCTTGCCGAAAGGTCATAATGTTATAAAATACCCTAAGATACTCAATTTCTTTTTTTTTTTATTTATAAAAACCCGATTACGAAACGAAAAATGATGTCACAAGCGGGGTTCGAACCCGCACCTATTGGGAGTCCGGCCCAATCGTGCTGCCACTTACACCACCGTGAACTATTGTAGGACATTCAAATCTCGCTTTGTATCATATTTGCGTCTTTAGGTGACGTGTGTCATCTACCCGACAATGTTTACACATTGTAAAGACTTAATACTTCAAACTTTACAGTTAGAGTTGAATTAAACGATGACACAACCTTGTTATTCAAATTACTGAAATTTAGCATTTAATATGCTTAATTATTTATAAAAACCCGATTACGAAACGAAAATTCTTTTTTTTATTGCTTATGATAGCAAACGAGGAAGCAGCACACCTGAATCTAAGTGTTACTGCTGCCCATGGACCTTTGCTATACCAAAGGCATCGCTAAGCCGCTGCCTACCAATATAAACACCAAACCCACCCAGTTTGGCTGCCGGCTCTTTTGCTCGCCGAACGAAGCACAACAGCACATTGGCATTGCTCAGACGTCGATCTTCTGCGAGAGTGTGGTACTATCCCGGACGGACCGGCCTGCGGCTGTAGACAGGGAACTGTCAACAGCGTGGTCCTACCACTAAAAAAGCAATCTAGCCATAGAGCTACCGCAACATTTGAAAGCTCTTATTACTTTACAACAATTGAATAATTTATTATGCATAAAGCTCGATGGTTTGCCTTCCTAAATGATGTGTTATAACATCAATAACATTGAGACGATGTTCACGTAACACCAACATGTTATCCGGTCAGGAAATGGCTCGCAATGGGTTTGCATGCCGTTGTGATTCACCAATCCAAGAGTATAAACGACATAGCATCCGCTAATGTATATTCAAGATATGTTTTTTCTGTTTAAAGGTTTATAAAGAATTTTATTGACATTTTCGAACGTTTGATTATATCCAATGTGATCGTAATTTTGATTGGTGAATCTCATTAACTTAGTTATTATCTTAATATAATTTTATTTGTAAAGAGCACAGGTGAAAGAAAGAAAGATTTTTTTTATTATAACGAGTCAATTGACATAAAATTTTAGTATCCATAAACTACATATAATAACTGCTCGTCCTAAACAACCCAGCTCAGCATATTGCAGACAGAAGCCTGCACTGATCTTCTGTATGGTCGTAATGATTGACGAATTTGTAATGAATGAGATGGTGACCATATAACAAATTCCGCTAACTTTTCTCGAAATATATCGTTTTCAATTCATGAAATGTGTTATGATTTTTAAGTAATTATTACATATTTGAAATAAAACTATTTTTATGGATTTTATTGCGTTTGTATTTGAGTTTTAATTGTCCAACCTTTCGAGCATTCATGAGCCAAGCGTTCATGGCCTTTTATGTAAAATTTTGGTCCTACTGTGATCACGAACACTTCGGTAACGTTAGGCAATTAAAAATCAAATATAAACGTTATAAACTTCGTTAATATAGTTTTATTTCAATTATGAGGAATGGTTTTCTAAAGGTGCCATCATCATCTTGCTCTTATCCCAAATACTTGAAAGAGACGCAACATGTACTCTTCTACCATCGCACATATTGTAAATGGTAATAGTAATAATTTTATAACCGGCCGCTTGCTTGACGTCAATTCTCTTTTGAAATGTAATCGTTGACCATACAGCATAAAGAATTAGCCTAGGACGATGTAAAGCTGTTAGTTGTCTTTTACGACAGTCACAGGCAATGTAAGGGTTGGTAGTATTCGCATCCCGTCACCACACAGCTGAATATTTTAAGATTTTCTAGACATAAATCTGTGATTAATAAAACATTTCATTTGACTTTTCTTTGTTTCACAAATCATTATTCTTAGTTTAGGTGCTATTTGTTTTTGTTTATTGTAAATTTGTAAAGCCCCCGGGACGCAAGAATTTTATACCTTATTTATTTGTGTCTGTAAAACTGAAAATTGTCAAGCGTCTACAGGATTTTTTATTTAATCAGTTCAGAATCTGTTAAAACTTTAATCAAATAGAAATCTTTTTCCCCTTCATGACTGTATGAAATTACGACATATTATTGGTTTAAAAATCCAACAGATGAAGTATTAAATGAGAATTTTGACGATAGTATTGCAAACATTTCACATGTGATAAATAAAGAGTAACATATTTGACACACTCACGTTCGCATCGTTTAAACGTTACCCAAAAGATTATTTGTAAGTTAAACGGACTTGTGACATTGTGTATTCAGTCGGGCATCATAATATATTATACAATGATAATGTGATTTATCTCAGATAGTAATATGGATCGTTTAGCAGTATGGGAGGCCGCGATTTTTTTACATTATGCTAACAAAAAGTTTGTTGTGACTGCCAAGGTTGGACCGAAATGTCGATGTTCTTATTAGACTACCGTTTGCATTGCTCTCGGCGGATTATATTTATTTCAAAATACGTTTTCAAATTACCAACATTACTATTTAGGGATAATTAATACAGAACGGTTTCTTAGTAATTTTTTTCACTGTAATCGGACTATAACT
Organism: Lymantria monacha; assembly: GCA_905163515.2. Classification (NCBI taxonomy): domain Eukaryota; kingdom Metazoa; phylum Arthropoda; class Insecta; order Lepidoptera; family Erebidae; genus Lymantria; species Lymantria monacha. Next base: position 1,757,998 of record LR991091.1, on the reverse strand, counting down.
GAATAGGTGATGATAAATGTCGACGCTTGTATTTCATGGAGATGATTTAATATATAGATTTTTGATGTGAAACATCTATTGACGCAACTAAGCAGAAATTCTTGTATGCTGTCACGGTAAACTGCGTGATGTTCTATATTGCCGTGATGCCTCTCTATGTCACTTTTCTAGACTTCCATGTTTGTGTGCACTTGTACATTATACATATTCTTCTTACTTTATTTTTGAAGTGAATATTTCTTTAGCGGTGTTGCGCACTTTTTCGAGATGGGTACAAATTGTTAAACTTGCGTCACGACACGTGACCTGATCGAAAATTCGTAAGACGGAGGGAGAGTAGACCGTAAGAGTGGAAGTAATAATATAATATGTGTATTTATTTAACCCATATATACTCCCTTTTTTTGTGGTGGGCTATGGATGCGTCTCGCCCCGCCAAATCGGTCCGGGGTGACGGAAGAGGCGGCACGTGACCCCATAGACCCACCGTGCAACTCCTGTCTTCGCCGTGCGAGCGGGCCACCGGTACCCAATCTATGTCTTCGGTGGCCCACTCGGCCCAATACATACTCCCTGGGGCATGTTTTTTTTTTATTTGTTTATTTTTTCATAGGTTAAGTTTTCACTTCTGTGGGCAAACCTCGTGACTGCTTTGTGGTTTTTATAGATTCAAGATATCCCGTAGACAAAAATATAACATCCGCATTACTTTATGGCACTATGATATTGAGTCCTAGAATACGAGTTATTGTTCTCTTCTGAACTCAATTCCGGATTGACTAATAATTTCTTGAGGAAGAAATCTATAACGCTTTATTTGATCATGAGATTAACGAAACTCGTAACATAAAAAGAAATATCGAAGTGTTATTTTTAGTCGCGACATGTGCAAGTTTAATAGATTTGAGAGGAGAATACAAAATACCAAAGAAGACATATACATACATAAATTGTAATGTCATGAAAAGAAAATAATCTAAAATAGTCTCGGAATAACACTTCTAGATTTGTATTGTTTAATATATTTACATTCAAACTGTTATTTGGTTTAATAATTCAATTACAATTTGAAGAGAATTTGTTATTACGACTGTTGCTATGACAACCAGACAATCATTATTTTTATTTGTAAACTTTTTCCCCCGATTTGCCAATACATATTTACGGTTTAAGCATATATCTGTTTGAGCTTTGTTTTACAACCAAATAATCTTTCTCGATGAATAGACTAACTTATAGAAAATAGATTTTCTTTTCAAATCCAACTTCTGTTTTCTGAGATTAGCGTGTTTATACAAACAAACTATTCAGTTTTTTTTTAATAATATAGATTACATTGTGAAAGGAACAGTTAATCTTTTAATTAATGTTACTTTTCCCCCGATTACTTCTACAGCCTCACGGCATATTCTTAATCCATCGTTCACTCCCAATTATCTTTTAAAGTTCTTGATTTTTTTTTCTAAAAAGCTTTTTATCGTTACATCCCACTCGTAAACGAAACAATGGACATGATTTATATTCGATATTTAAAATAATAATTTCTTTATCTACTTACAACTAAAAACTTTGATAGAAACATTCTTTATATAAAAAAAAAGAACAATAAACTTATGGACTTTGGGCGGGAATATGAAAACGTCATGTTGGTGGTCTTGTATTATATTAAATAATTTTGCATTGCATTTTATGTAATGTGATGCGAAGTAACTGCTGGAGTGTACTGAGTGAATGAATGATGATATAAAAGTGCTTTACAACGTTTTAATTTGCCATCAAAATTCCAAGTGAATTGCATCAGAAGTGTGGCTATAGCATTGTTGAAGGCGACGATTTAACTTACTGATGGTACAGGTACCTGATTGCCTATATAAAAAAGAAGTATAAGAAGATCAACCTATAGAAAACTTATATCAAGAGTTGTAAAGTTCTTACCGAAAAAGAAATGTGTAAATTTGTTTTATAAGCTTTTATTTCAAATATATAATTTTTGCTTCTGTTATAATGTCAACTATTTATCTGAGCCCCAAGAGCAATTATAGAAAGTGCCTTATAATTAATTGTGACCGCGTATTACGTAGATATATTCATTTTAGAAATAATTAACTGATATTTAAAATATCCATATATTTTATAGATAAATAACTGTAGTGTCAAAATAAAAATAATCAAAAAACCCGACTGCGTAAAAAGTAAACCAGATTACGTACACATTAAAAAAAACTGAAAGGAAAAAAACAAACACTTCGGTGTCCGGTGGTCTATAATTCTATAACATATTATTGAATGAATACTATTGAAGAAAATAAAATATATTCTAATAATGAAACATAACAATTGAACAGTCGGGATCCATTATTCGACAGCAAATATAATTTTTCAATGAAGCATCAAAGGAACATACAAACTTACATACATAGACTGGTAAACACATTACCACACCTTTGCGTCGCGCAGTCGGGTAAAGAGAAACGTTTTCTTTTTTAATTTTTCCTGTGGGAACTGCATGTTTTGTTTGAAATAGTTTATCTAAATGGATTATCGATTTTAACGGTTTCGCTGTCAGATATTTGATGATATAAGAATAAAATAGGCTACCATTATTTCAGGACAAGTTTTAGAGGAGATAAATAAAATTAAACATTCAATATTATTCTATAATTTTGAAGTTTTTGGTGTACCTATAAAGTTTAGCTTGGTAGTATTTAAAAGCGACATAAATAAATAAAAAAAAATTAATGCGACATAAATAAGTATATAATTGACCTATAATACGAACGCATCCGCGGACGAAATGCTAGTAAAATAATTACATATCATGATTCTCTTAACTTAGGGTGTACGCAATATGTACTCTTACATACTGCATAAATTATTGGCAATGGTTTTATGATCGACCGCCTGCCTGACGTCAACCATCCTTGAGAATGTAATTTTTGACCAAACGACATCAGGTAAAGCTAGCCCAGGTTGTTATAAAGCTCTTAGTCGTCTTTTACAACATCCACGAGCAAAGTTACGGTTGGTAGTATTGGTAGCCGCCACCACACAGCACAGATAAAATGATAGTAATATAATAAACATGAACTCATCTATAATATTAGTTATTTATTTGGGAGGTGTTGAGCTGTAACATATCTTATTACAAAATATTATGAGGTAATCAAAGTAAATATAAGTAAATATGAAATCGTGTTGACTGTTTCTAAAAATAATAAATAAAATTACACCTTGAAATAAATTGGACTTCATTTCAGCCCATATACGGGCTCGGGCCTCCTACATAAAAGGAGGGAAATTGACCTATACCAGGTCAGACGTGTTGGTACAGGGTTTTGTTCCGAGTTTTCTTGCATAGATGTTATATGCGTTTTATATCCCATAGTCGTCTTTTACGATCTCCCACGAGCAAGATAGAGAATGGTGAATTGTATTGTTACTCCGTAATAATTGTATTTACAAATTCATTATTATATTGAGGTAAAGGTAAATCAATCATCAGTGACTTATTTTACATAATAATAATAATAAAGCCTTTTTATTTCCCATAAACCTTATTGCCAACATATTCTTAAAAATAATAATCCTTAAATCTATTTATCATTTATGAGCCCCTTTGGTAGAGTATAGGCCTCCTCCAAGTTCTTCCATTATTGCCTATCCTGTGCTGTTTCCATCCAGTTATTGCCCGTTATATTTTATGTCGTCTGCCCATCGTTTTTGTGGTCCTCCAACATTACTTTTTCCACGTGGACTTATTTTACATACCATAGTTTAAATAGTCGACAACAGAGGGCAGTTGACTTACTATTATACCACGCTGGTCAGATGTGGTGGTTTAGGAGTTAATTCTTTGTTTTCCTTCTATTTCCTTTATGCGTGACAAGCATATGCTTATTCCACTTAATCGTTTACAATAACCACGGGATAGGAATGGATAATGACATATATTCTTACTTCGTCACCACATGTAAATGAATTTGTAAGTAGCAACTGCCACACATAGAGTCTACAATACCAGGGCACAACCAAGTTGCTACATAATTCGGATGGAGTTTGGAAGACCAGATCTCTCGATCACCAAATAAAGTATATTAAAAAATTGTTACTATTTAGATGTTGATTTTCTGCCAGTGTGTACTACACTCTAAGAGGCAACTAATTATGTATAACTTTTTTCTTAGTTATGCTCGGGGTCCTTCAGTCCAAATCGTCCGAGGCTATACGAGACAATAACCAGAAGAAATTGCTATTGATATATTTGTTTTATTAATATTTGTGAAAATCTTGATAATTGTAAGTGCCTATTTAAAATAACTGGCAATGTGCCAACATCGCAAACATTATCTAGATAAGTATCCACATAGGTTTTGCTGTTATTATTACAATAAAAAAAATTAATCTTGCTTTTTTAATAATGGATAAAGTTCTTAGTAATTAATTGATAGATTTAAAATTTCAATTTTTAAAATCTTAATAAACAATTGTAAAATAAGATTGTAAATCGAATTGCATATTAGAAATGAAGAAAATCGTTCAGCAATAGAAATACATTTTAATAACAAATTTCGGCTTGTAAAATATTACTTAAGAATCGATCTAGTCGGGTACCGCTTTTGGGATCTGAATCAGAGAACCATCCACGTACGAAGAGGAGGTATTTCAAAGGTCCATGGGCGGCAATGACACTCAACATCAGGTGTGCTGATTGCTCGTTTGCCACCACAAGCAATAAAAAAAAATACTTCCAACCCTTTATATTGCTCGTGGGTATTATAAACGACAATTAAAAGCTTAATCGACCTAGGTCGACACCGTTTGATGTCATCTGGTCAACAATAATATTCCCAAGGAGGGTTAACGTCAAGTAGGCGGCCGGTCATAAAACTATTGCCAAAACAATTTTTGCAATATGTACTATAAAAGAAGAGATATGGTGGTGGAGGATTTTACTTTAACAGTGGGATCTATATGGATTGAGACGAAGTATGTCTACATAACGTATGCTACCGTCTGTCAACCGTGGCGATTGCGATACTCCTACATTTGGGCAGGCTTATTGGCGTTCACTATGTCCAAATATGGAAGTCGATAATCTGAAGGATGGATAAAACAATTGCTCATTCAAATATATAAGATTTTTGATAAGCAAGTACGTTGCCCCTGGTAAAAAAAAGTAGGTACATTAATCCTAACGGTTTACAAGATTGATTATAATAGACAAGCAAAAAATGTTATGTTCTATTTTGCACATAAGATGTTACAAAGTACCTATTTTTATAGATTTTTCTTTCCAAAGTTAGTGTAGAGTATTGGACTTTTTGAAAGATTTGTCTGCGTTAATTATGTATGTGTTTGTAACACATAATTAACGTATTTTATTTTAAAAGGGATTAGGAGAATCTCTTTTGTTGTTCACCTAGGACAGTATTAGCATCTCGCGCAGAGTTGTGCCACATGTGAAAATGGTCTCATGACTTCGCCGTAACCGGGATGTAGGAACGTGTAGATTTTTGATATGATGACGCTGAAACTTCTCTTTCCTGAGAGGTGGGCATACGTAAAGAATGCATTTTCCACGTATAAAAAAAAACTAAAAGGAAAATTAGATTTATATGAAAATTTATTAAATTCTGTGAAGCTTTATATGACATATTATGTGTTGCCCGCACGGAAATGTAAATGAAACAAGGTCTTTATAGTTAATTTTTAAATAATTATCTTCACAAATTATAGAATAGTATTTTAGTTATTTCATGTCGCGTAGTTTACAAAGTAAACTGTCTATCATTAATTCAAGTCGTTGCCTTTAAATACAGCGTTCAATACACTGTTGAATGGTTTCTCTGTGAATTTTGGTAGAAAATGAATACAAGTTGATCACATTCAATACACTTTTAACATTTTCTCTGCATTCTTCATTCATTCATCTTACATAAAATGTCAATAAAGTTGTTCATTTAAAATATTTCAAATTGCCCGCCAAAAACTTATATAAATTAAAAAAATAAAAACAGCAATAGAGTCTATTGCTAAGAACACATTATATGAAGCGAAATGAGGTTACCATTGCCATACATTTCAATCATACATTCAACGAATATGAATTGGAAATGCGTTCAATGTAATTTACTAGTGTAATTTTTTTTTCGTTTCACAAATAAGTTTTATTTGTCGCGGTAGTCTATAAATAAGGTGTAAAATACGTCAAGATTTACAATGATAATTTTTATATTGCACAAACAGATATATTTGTGCGTGGGAATTAAGCCTATGTCACGCGTCACGGCTCGAAGTTTGGTATTTAGACGTGTACGCCATCTCTACAATGAATGGCTCTTACGGCTAAGTTATAAATATTTTTTTTCTATTACTACGTTGATTACATAAAGTTTGTGGAAATCAAAGTGGCGTGTTATGGAGGGGCGTGGTGTGCGGGAGGGAGAGGGCAGACCGCGTGCGTTACAAGGTCAGGGGCCCCCGCGCGGCCGCATTGTGCCGGCTACCTTCGCGCTGGCCGCGCCCGCCGCTACCACCTCGCCCGCCTCTCTTACGATAGATACTACATCCACCAGATATGGACCACTAGACTGTCACGAGAAATATCTTCTTGTAATACTGTAAAAAATACAGTTTAAAACTGTTTAACAACCCAACAATGTGATCCAGGACGTACATGACTCATAATTTGACTTATGTAATCATAAATTGTTTAAAAGTACTGGAAATCCACATCTCAAATACAATTTTCAGTTATATCTGATTTTGCGCTTAATATTTTTAGAACTACACACGGTTTGGCTTTGCCTCGAGAGGATGTCCCTCTCTGAAAACAACAACAGAATTTAAATCTTACATTCTCCTGCTGTTATCCTAATTACTTGTGGTTGACGCAATATGTACTCCTCTTCCAACATATATATTGAAAAAGTTATTCGCAATAGTTTTACAATAGGTCGCTTGCTCCTTGTGAATGTAATTGTTGACCAAACGGCATCAGATGGATTTGGTCCAGGTCTCAGATATAAAGCTATTAGTCCGTCTCTTACGATATCCACGAACAAAGTAAGGGTTGGTAGTATTCGTAGTCGTACACACAGCATTTACACACAAAGTCAAAATTTAAATCAAATATATAATTTTATATAAAACTCTATAGCTATATCAATCAATTCACAAATGAACTCTAAAATGTAATAGTTACCCTCAATTTTCATTGTGGAAAATAATTAAATAATAAATAATTTATAAAGAAATTGTAATATAAAAAAATGGCATAAAATAGACAAAAAAAAACTTTTATTTTTTGGTTATTCTAAATATATCTGAATTAACTATTCATTAAACTAATATGTTTAATTGTATTTCCGTGTGGTGACAGAGTCCGTATACTGTTCACCATACCCCCTATCTGACTGAGAGATATAAGATGCAGATAACGTCAACTAATGTAAAAGATGGATGAAACATAGAACCTCATCCTTTTTGAAGTCGGTTAAAATCTCGAAATGCTATACTAACCCAACGGACCAGCGTAGTATAGTTGGTCAATTTCTCTACTATGCCCAGCGCTGGAACATATACGAGCTGAGATAACGAGTGATGATTAAAATATTAATATAATCACTTTTATTTTTGTTAAAAATACAACAAATGATATTGCGGAGAAATTTACAAACATATTTTGGCTTAAATTATACTTAAACTCGGAAAGAGATGAAGCCAGAACAGATGTAAGAGTAACAATAGGTAATGATGTACTAGAGCAAGTGGATGAATTTGTATATCTTGGATGTGGATTTAGCCGAGATGGACGGTACACCACTGATATAGAGCGAAGAGTGAATGCGGGAAATAGAGTGAACGGAGCGTTGGGGCAACTTCTCGGCAGCCACCACCTCAGCCAGAAGGCACGTGTAGCAATACATAACGCAGTGCTTGTCCCAATATTACTGTATGGAAGCGAGAGTATTGGTGTAAAGATGCGAAAGGGAATGCTCCGATGGTTCGGACATGTGGAAAGAATGCCGAACGAACGTCTGGTTAAGAAGATATACAATGCGAAAGTGGAAGGATGTAGGTACCGAGGGAGACCGAGACTAACCTACCTAGACCAGATCGGTCAGGTACTGAAGGAAGGTGGAGTCAAGAGTCTCCGAAACCGGCGAGCGTGTATGAAGAGAATTATGAATGTTGAGGAAGCGAGTGAAGTATGCAGAGATAGAGTTCTCTGGCGCTCTGTTCTCTCTGCCTACCCTGCAAGGGATATGGCGTGATGATATGTATGTATGTAAACTCGGAATGGTGATTTGTAGATCTAATAAATATTGTTCTGCGGTAGAATCGAACTGCGACACATTGCAGTCAAATGATTGATGATATCAAATTAAAATCTATAACTAGTCGTATATCAAGCCTGTATTACGAAGATTACATTTATTCAAATAAGGTTACTATGCCGTAGTCATAGCAGGACCTGGTACTGTACTTTTTTTTATTGCTTATGGTGGAAAACGAGCAAGCAACAAACCTGATGATAAGTGTCACTGCTGCCCATGGACCTTAAGGTTATAGCTAGACCGCTGCCACCAATACAAACCCCAAAACCACCCAGTTGGGCTTCGGGCTCCCTCCCTCACCGCACGAAGCGCAATAGCTCATTGCCGTTACTCAGACGTCGATCTTCTGCGCGAGACTACTTACCCCGGACTGCCCGGCCCGCGGCTGTAGTACTGTAAACAACGTGGTCCTGCCACTGTACTGCCGCCATAGTGAATATACTGGGTTACCTAACCAAGTTTCAATATTGTTTTCTCATAAAAGTCTAAAACTTTTTAACACATAATCTGCACACGTACAAATTAACTCAATTTTTCATATAACCATTTGTGAATATTAAAATTGTCCTGTTTGGCAATCGAACCAGCGGCTTTTTGTACGGGGGATTGCCGCTTTGACTGCTGGCGCCTTCTGTGCAGCTTTACAAGTCTTATTATACTTCTTATTCTTCAATATAATATATGTTTATTCAACATTCATGTATACATACATGTATACAACATTCATGTATATAACATTCATGTATAAGTTAGTGCGAATTGCCTTTAAAAATCTTTTTACTATTACTTGCAAGTTTATTTGTATAAACTAATGTCACTTAACACTAGTTTTCGAAATTATGTGCATATTTATTTTTAAATTATCACTCGCTTCCCGTACTTCTGGGGGTATGTAAACCTGATGATTCTGCAACTGTTTTCTTTCCGGTCGTATGGTGTTGTTAAGTGATTGAAACTACTATTTAATTTCATAATTGTATAACTATGGATCAGAACAACAAATCCAGCCATTAGTCCATCGACGATATATGCTTCTTCACGAAAATGTCATATTAAACAATCCTGGAGTCCGATGTATGAGGTGAATCAAAAATTACCCTGCTAAGCCGGACTTTGTTTCATATTTTTTCTTATAATTAGGATACGTAAATAGTATATAGTATACATATAAGAATAATAACACATAGAAACCAATTCTTTAAATTTCGCGCAAAATTTGAAGCATCTAAATTGGAGTCAGAAATGGGCGCTTACGCTGGCCGTGCCGTAGTGTACAAGGTATCTGTGCTCTGAACTAGAAAATAAATAAATATGATAGTTTATACAATTAAATGGTATCATAACATATCTGAAATATATAAAGAGTAAGTATTAACATTACTTTTCACAGGTAAACTTTCAACATATTATTATAAATAGGTACTATTTCGACGATTTATGCAATTATTTTATTTCATTATCTGTAAAGGCTCAGTATTGCTAGACAAGGAAATTATTATCCTATTTTAACGAGCTCTATTGCTATTCATATTTTTTAAATTAACTATTTAGTGTCATTACCTAAAGCCGAATTTAATAATAGAATAAAAAATACAATATTTAAAAGAAACTTTAAAATGTAGGTACAATATTTTTAAGGAAGCTGCAATATGATTACTTGACATTATATAAAGGTATAGATCCTTAAATAGTATATAGAAAAGACATAGTAATAAATAATGATCGGTTATGTCAACCATCAACAACATACATACATATCACCACGCCATATACCTTGCAGGGTAGGCAGAGAGAACAGAGTGCCAGAGAACTCTATACTTGCATACTTCACTCGCTTCCTCAACATTCATAATTCGCTTCATACACGCTCGCCGGTTTCGGAGACTCTTGACTCCACCTTCCTTCAGTACGTGACCAATCTGGTCTAGGTAGGTTAGTCTCGGTCTCCCCCGGTACCTACATCCTATTGGTTAAAGGTTTAACTGATCATGGGTAGGTAGCGTTCCGAAGAAGGGGTTGGTGTCAGACAAGCGGTCGGTCATAAAACTAATGCCAACAAGTTTTGCAATATGTACGATGGAAAAGGAGTACATATTTGCGTCGACCCTAATTAATTGGGATAAAGGCAGGAGAATGTTGTTGATGATAATGATGGGTAAGTAGCATTAGGTTGCGTATATCATATATATTATGTATAACCATAGTTTTGCGATTATTTTCTATCCATCTGATACGATGCACGGACCTTTGCAATGAGGGATAGTGATATGAATTTATTTGGCACTAATAATTGTTTGGGTATTGACTCGAGCCATAAGTGATTTTAAACATTATGATCGGTCATTTGTTTAAACCAGTATTTACATTCTATTATAAAACCTACAGTTTTTAATAGGTTATTTGGAATGATGCTATATGTATAGCTCATATTTACTACAGCCCGTAACATTTTTTTTTTTAAAGACGTATGCACCCTGCACTAAGGCAACGGTATCTTAGGCATTACGCTATCTGTGAAGTCGAATTATATAATAGCTGTTTTATTTTATTCACATTAGACATGTTGCCTTTATAGTATTTCAGAAATTATTATAACAAAGTATTTTTACACGTTTCTTTAAACTCGACTCCAAATTCAAGAATAATTTTGACGTTATAACAGGGAATGTAATTTATAAAACGTCAAAATTGTTTCCTTCTGTGCTGAGTCGAGGTAACAGCTAAGAATATGGGAGTGTAAGTAAGCAAAATATTAACTAAAAAAGAAACACGTGAAAATATATGAGAAATAATTTATTTTATTTTCCCTGGTTTTGGAGAAACTACATTCTAGAGGCTACCCCATTCTTTAGTAGTGCGGGTACTCGTGTAATCGCTTGTCACTTTATTTTTTTAAACATTTAAAGTAGCGAACTAACCTTCTATGCGTTATTATTCTAAGGTAACAAATAAGAAAATATAAGATTGAGTTTGTTATGAAATATGAAACAGATGGATATAGTAAAACAAAACTATAAGCGATATAATAATTATAATTAATGTAAAAATCACCCAATTAATTATTTAATATAATAAAAGCATAATTAAAATGTTTTTAAAACTCGAAAATAAATGATAAATTCAGCAGAAGCTGTCTAATTAGTTGTGATTACGACATTTTAATTGAATTTATCATTTTTAATATGTAAACTGGCTTCTCGCACCATCCTCGCATGATCAACTGAAGTGGGTATGTGGAACTTGAATAAAGTTTTGAAACGTGTTACACAATAGTTTAGGGCATTTTTTTAATTCATAGAGACCTTAACGCCCGTATACGGGGCGGTACGTATATCCAATATTATTTAATTAATTCAGAGTCTCCGAAACCGGCGAGCGTGTATGAAGAGAATTATGTGAAGTATGCAAGGATAGAGTTCTCTGGCACTCTGTTCTCTCTGCCTACCCTGCAAGGGATGTGGCGTGATGATATCTATGTATGTATGTTATTTAATTAATAATACAAACCGCCATATTTGTTTCATCATCTCATATACGCGTTGCTCTCGACTGTCCTCCACAATAGGGAGTTTACTCACCAGGTTTATCAGACGGATTGATGCAGAGTTTTATTACGAGTTTTCCTTCTCTTACACGTATGTCATATTCATGTTAAAATTAGTTAATTATTTTTCCGTGTCCACGGACTAGGTAGGGTGTTGAACTGGTACTCTTACTCAACAATTATTATTTATTAAGGTTTGTTATAGTCGGTAATTAAGACTCATATCCATATAAAAAACTTTATAATTATTGTTTAAAACTATAATAGATATTATATTTAAGGATAATTCATTAACTGCTTTGAACAACAGTAAATAAAAATTAATTGATGTTTAAAAATGTATAAGAAATGATTTAAGGAAATGTTTTATGAGAATTCCAACTATAACAAATGAGCTAACATTTGCAATAGAGTAAGAACCTGATGAGAATATAAATTATGTTCAAATTACGTTTACAACTTAAAATAATTAAAGTAATAAGTAAATTATGATTATTGTTATGTAAGTAATTGTAACTGAACAATAATGCCCTCTTAATTGTACAATCTATTTTAATTTTCATACGTACAGAACGTATGAAAATAATTAAAAATATCTAAACAAGCTCTGAAATTTATTAAATTATATTTTGCTGCGTTCTTTGTTGACGATTATAAGTTAATTTGGGGGAAGTCCTAAGTGTCTTGTGGTGGTCTTGTATTATACCTAGGGGAGGGGCACAGTTAAAACATTATTTATTTTTTCAACATTTTAATATTTGGGCGTACTTATTACATTAAATCATTTTGATTGCATTTTATGTAATACTTATCAAAACCTCTCAAACATTAAATTGACTTGAAAACAAACCGTCAATAATTGCTCGTATTAGTAGCTGATTGCCAAAACTACAAAAAAAAAGAAGCATTAGATATGAAACTACGTGCTCTGTGCCAATATAAATAATGAAAAACACTTAATGTAGCGATTTAAAAATCGTTCTTAAAAAAACTTCTTTAAAGCTAAATAGTTGTAGTTTATTTTGTGAGAGGCGATCGTGCCGCGCCGGTTCCACGGTGTCTCGGCGTTCGTCTAAAAAAAGAACAAGAGAGAAAAAAAATATCACAAGATGAAGCTAAAACGTACTTTAATTAATATTAGCAAACAAGTCGTACGTTTTTTTTTCTTCTTTTGCTTTTTACTAGCGATCGGAAGTTATGTTTGGGCGCCTAATGTGTTTGTACTCAATTGAGTGGCCGTCGCGCGTATTTTTAAATTTCTTTATTTGATTAATTGATTGCAATTTGTTTACGTTTCGTGTCAGTTATCTTGAATGATTTTACAATATTGTTACTGATATATTTTTACGATGTATTACATACAATTTTGTACTATGATTCATTGATTTGAATTCTACCTCATAACTTTTATTATTCTTAATTGTATTACAATTTTTCAAATGTATCTTAATATGGCTGTATATGATTGCCATCTGGAAACAGCAATCCAAAGACTAACGATTATTTTCTAATAATTGTTAGTCTTTCGAGTCGTCGAATCGAAGATCAGAGTTTGAGGTATAATGCCAGAAGGCAGAGTTTGAGGTATAATGCCAGAAGGCATTATACCTCAAACTCTGATCTTTGATTGTATAGTTGGCGCGGTGATTTCTCACACCGAGTGCCGTGAATTCGATCTTAACGTCAATATAATTCTCTGTTCAATCCACGAGCAATTTTTCTAAGCCTGTGATATTTATGCTCATAATTTGTATATTTCAAAGCTCCTCGAGATACATACATACATATCATCACGCCATATCCCTTGCAGGGTAGGCAGAGAGAACAGAGTGCCAGAGAACTCTATCTCTGCATACTTCACTCGCTTCCTCAACATTCATAATTCTCTTCATACACGCTCGCCGGTTTCGGAGACTCTTGACTCCACCTTCCTTCAGTACATGACCGATCTGGTCTAGGTAGGTTAGTCTCGGTCTCCCTCGGTACCTACATCCTTCCACTTTCGCATTGTATATCTTCTTAACCAGGCGTTCGTTCGGCATTCTTTCCACATGTCCGAACCATCGGAGCATTCCCTTTCGCATCTTTACACCAATACTCTCTTTCATACCTACTCGCTCTCTTACGTCGTCGTTACGAATGCGGTCAGCCTAACTCCACAGATTTTCCGCAGAGATCGCATTTCGACCGCATTAATTTTACTATCATACTCTTTTCTGTATACCCAACTCTTGCTTCCATACAGTAATGTTGGGACAAGCACTGCGTTAAGTATTGCTACACGTGCCTTCTGGCTGAGGTGGTGGCTGCCGAGAAGTTGCCCCAACGCTCCGTTCACTCTATTTCCCGCATTCACTCTTCGCTCTATATCAGTGGTGTACCTTCCTTCCTTCTTCCTCTAGTACATCATTACCTATTGTTACTCTTACATCTGTTCTGGTTTTATCTCTTTCAAAGACCATTATTTTGGTTTTGCTGACATTCACGCGTAGACCCCTTTTCTTACAATCTTCTGTCATTGTGTCGACTAGGGTCTGCAGGTCAGTCGCTGACTGTGCCAGCAGCACTGCATCATCTGCATAAAGCAGAGCAGTGACCACTGAGTCGCCCATCTGAACTCCCACATTCATATCGTTCAACCTTTGGAGACATTTATCCAGATATATGATAAACAGCCTGGCTGACAGAACGCACCCCTGCTTAACGCCGATATTGACGTCAAACCAAGGCGACATTCCATCATCCAGCCGCACACAGGCTCTACAGCCAATGTAACTGGACTGCACAGCCTGTAGCAGTTTACCGCTAATACCATACTCCGGTAAAATGTCCCAAAGTTCCTTTCGTACAACCGTGTCAAATGCTCTCTCCAGATCCACAAAACTGCAGAAAACCCTCTGACCTAGAGCCAGATACTTCTCCACAATGTTGCGCAGAGAGAACACTTGATCCATGCATCCCCTTCCACTCCTGAAACCTCCTTGTGTCTCACACAGTAAACCATCGGACACCATCCTCATTCTCCTTTCAATAATTTTACCATACACTTTTGTTGCCAAACTGGTCAAGCTTATGGCTCTGTAATTTGCGCAGTCATAACGTGAACCCTTGTTTTTAAACAAAGGCACGATGACTGCGCTATTCCAGTCCCTGGGAACCATTCCCGAGCTCCAACATAAATTGAGGAGCAACAGGAACGCCTCCCAGACACAAGAGCCACCAAGCTTGATCATCTCGGCAGACACCATATCAATGCCCGCTGCCTTACCATTTTTCAAACTTCTTATCGCCCATTCAACTTCATCCATACTGATGCCATCGGAGGACGCCGTTGTCGAATGTTGATCTACTAAACCACATCCAACACCGGCGCCAACCGTAGCATCCGCATACATATCGCCAAAATATTCACTCCATCGGCTTAACACGTCTTGTGTTTGTGTAAGAATGTCTCCACCTTTAGACCTTATTTTATTCATTCTGAAGGCTGACCAACCACCTCGAGACTTCTTCACCTCCCTCCAAAAGAGTTTGGTGTTACCCTCGAAGTTTTTAGTCAGCCTATCTTCTGCACTCATACTTGCTCTATCACGTTTCTCTTTCACTAAGGCCTTGGTGTCATTCTTACATTGCCGATATATTTCTTTCTTCTGTTCAGTCATATTGTCATTCAGATTCAAAGAAGAGACATAGTCCAGCCACGCTTTCTTCTTTTGCTCTACGGAAGCTGCCACTTCCGCATCCCACCATGCATCACCATTTGTTTTTCTATGCTTCTTTGAACTTCCACATACTTCTTTTGCTGTATCTACCATACTCTCTTTCAATACTCTCCAGCATTCTTCAATGTCCGATTGCGGCTGGCTTGCTATCGTCAGCCGTTCTCGAACACCCTCTGCATACTTTTCTCTTACACACTCTTCTTGCAACCTTTCAACCTTTATTATTTCAAGCCCTCCGAAGTGGACATGCTCTCGCCAGTGCCTCCACTTTCTGAACAGATCACTAAATCTCGCAATAACGAGATAGTGATCCGTATCGACTGTGGGGCCCCTGTAGGCTCTTGCGTCCAATATTTTGCTTTGGAGGCGATAAGGCTTTATCCTTTAGTATAGGATGTTGCTGGGTTGAGAACCCTCAGCGCTCACCAACTCTTAGCGCTCAGCGTTCGAGCCAAGCTGTCAAAACCATCTGCGGCTAACCGGCAACACACACACACAAAAGAGAATTTAATTGGCAAAATCCATATTAAAACAAACGTAGACATAGCCACAGATAGTAGAAAATAAAATAAATTTGTTTTGACTTTGTTACCTAAATAAAATATGGCGGGCCCAAAACTACGCCTTGTTGATAATGGCAAACCGACCGAACAGCACTTACAAAAACATTAACTACAAAATTCCTAACGAATTAACTAATTAAGGATTATGTAAATAGGTCTGAGAAGGTCCCATTTGAGTTTACACAAACCCCTTATAGTCTTAACCTTGTGCCCTCGTAGTTAGTGACCTCAGGGAGACATACTAAGTCCTAACCGTTAATGATCTCGTACAAATTTAATCTTCTGTTTCGTTACTAGTTACAGGATTATACTTTTTTATTAATTATCCAGCACCAACCAGCACACCTGATGCTAAGTTTTACTGCCGTTCATGGACCTTTGCATTACCAGTGGTGTAGTTAGGCCGTTGCCTACCAACCAAAGTTCGCTCAGTACCTAAGTTGGAATTCCGCCTCTCTTGTTCACGAATGTGTGCTACGTTCGTGAACAAGAGGCTGTAGAAAGAAAACTTAGCTTTTAACAGATCTTTCTCACTGACAATACCGGATTTGATATCAATACCAAAACTGATTGTTTATACATAGATAGCTTAGTATCATAGGTCTAACTATCGAGCACCATGATTTGCAGATTGTCGATCGCTTTGTGTCCACAAATGATTGTTCTGACTCTGGGTGTTATTTGTATCCGTTAATTGTAATATTTGTAGTCCTCAGCAACACAAATATTTATTACTTAGTATCTTCTAATGTCTTTTTAGGACATAGCGATTATTAGATAGTAAAAATTATATCAAAATGTGATTCGTTCATTTGAATAGTAGGTATTCCAATGACTGAGATATCATTATAACTGATGATATGTCATTGTAAATGATTTCGTCATCTATGATAAGGAGGTTATCAAGTTACGTAACGATAACCGAAATTATCGGATATCCGAAATGAAAACATAACCGTAAGCCTCTCCAAAAGGGAGTGATACTATAATCACTGGCGCTTAGCATTCTTCTTTTACAACTCTTTAAAAATGCAATATCCTTAACCAAAATTATCCGAAACTTTCAGCTGATCCGAAATAATTGTATATCCGATCGTAACGACATCGGTATAATGATATTCTATTATCCAGATCTGAATCTTCATATCCGCAATATCCCTAATCCATAATACTGAAGAAAAAAACAATAACATGGTGCAAGGTTTTATGCAAGTTTTAAAAACGTTGGTCTACCGGCCCCTGCTTGTATCTATGTTTAAAATTACATCTTATATCAAGTTCTAAATTCGAGTTATAAAAAACTAGCGGATCCGGCAAATTTCGCCTAAGAGTCAATGTATGAAAAGTAAAAATCCCACAACTCGATCGCAGCGCCATATACCGGGATCAATTGCGAATCTAAACCATTCTCAAATCTACTTAAACACACAAAAAAATATCAACAAATCCGTCCAGCCGTTTAAGAGGAGTTCAGTGACATACACACGTACAGTACAAATATATATATAAAGATATACACGAAAACAGAATTGTGATCTTTCGGGTTATACTAACAATAAAATCAGTCAATCTCTTATCTTCAAATTGCAACAATGATATAAATAATACATATAATATAAACTCCAGACCCTTTCGAAAGTAAGTCAATAAATACAGACTGTATTTTTTTTTCTTATTATTTCCTCTCGGTAACGGACCTCAACTTACAGGTTTATGGCTGTAAAGAACTGACCTTACCCTACTCGGTCGTGGTTGCAAATTATTATTGAAGTTCCAACGGCTTTTATACAATGTTTAAGCTCTAAAATATTGTGAAAGGCTCGCTCCAGATTTCATCTAAAGGGTTCCCTTTTTAGTGTTTATTACGACTGGTCGCTTGGACTGGTACCGTGAGAAGGATTTATTATTGATATTGCTATTTATTTTGTTTTGTATTTGAACTTTGAAGATATCATTCAATATAATTTAGTAATGTAGCACAGGAAGGAAAACCCATTACTTTGCCACGACTTAATGTATCGCGTTCCTCGATACAGAAATTAAGGCAAGATAGAAGAAGTATATATATATATATATATATTTAAAGACACCAACCCTGCATTAAGGCAATAATCCTTGTATTGTGGGGGACTTTACAAACATGCAATAACGCAGATAAATTGCACCCAGACTCGGAATAATACTTTGTAGATCGCACAAAGTGTTGTCCTGTGTAGGTTTTTTTTGTTCCCATATTACATAATTCATTAATATTATAATGGGCAAATAAAATCACATGTTGTAGAAGGAATTCATCTGAATGTTCCCCGTTCTACATCATTATATACTACTCAGTTTTAGGATATGAAAATAACAAATTAAAATCGATTATCGATAAGCATGTCATTTAACCACTGTTCATAGCGTTAGCCATTATGTAATATTGGTACTTCGTTGTCTCTGGCGATGGTTAAACTTCTATTTGAAATATTATATTGCCGAAACAGATATTATTTTTTTAATTCTTAAATATTAAATCATTCATAAATTCTACCGTAGAAAATGACATAAAAATTATAATTTAGAAAAGGGAAATAAAATGTTCATTTGACGTGCGTAATTTTATTGCTACTGTCTCTGTACAAGGGCTTTTGATCCACAAGTGGTTGTGAGTCTGAGCTTATTTTATATCATTTTTTTTTTCGATATGTGACACTTCGTAGTTTTGAAAATATTTTACAATAATTGAACAAAATTGAATTATATTCTGGATCTATCCCAAAAAGTAGTGTTTTATTTTAATCCGAAATTCTAACATTAACTTCAAAATATTACGTGGTGAGGGTATATTGATTTTCTTATGTAATATATTGCCAAAGAAGATTTAAAATTTATTAAAGATTAAGAAATAAAATTGCTTTACTTGTATTTCCATGTTTCACCAAAATATCTATACATCTTTAATATATCCCTGAATAGTATCAGCGGGCGTGAATACCAATTATAAAATAAAATTATCTTAAAGCTGTGAAGTGCTGTAATTTAAAGTACAATCAGTATCTTCTTAGGAGTGTTTCAACGCGACTGTTTCGGGAGACACCTGGTGTTACATACCAACGTTGCCAGACGTCTCGATTTTTTAATCAAAATAAATGTCCCGCGCGGGACAGGCTCAGTCCCGCTTTCGGCGATAACTCGATCGTGCGTGCAGCGTGCTGAGGAAGCGCGAATTTTTTTTTAATAATATACGTTTTTATTACTATGTCCCGCTTTCAAAGAGACGCTGGTACATACATATATCTACAACAATTACTGCCGAGTCCATTAGCAGTGGTTGCCGCTTATTATCTATCCGGTCAGGGTAAGGTTTAGTCCTAACGTGAATCAAAGTGATATTATACATATATGTTTTTCCGATCTTCGAGCACATCATCATTCTCCTATTCTTATCTCAATTACTTAGGGTCGATACAATATGTACTCTTCTTTCATAGTACATACTTACATATTGTAAAAGTTATTGGCAATAGTTACCGATCGCATTAGTAGCGACGACGTAAGAGAGCGAGTAGGTATGAAAGAGAGTATCTATTGGTGTAAAGATGCGAAAGGGAATGCTCTGATGGTTCGGACATGTGGAAAGAATGCTGAACGAACATGTGATTAAGAAGATATACAATGCGAAAGTGGAAGGATGTAGGTACTGGGGGAGATCGAGACTAACCTACGTAGGCCAGATTGGTTACGTACTGAAGGAAGGTGGAGTCAAGAGTCTCCGAAACCGGCGAGCGTGTATGAAGAGAATTATGAATGTTGAGGAAGCGAGTGAAGTATGTAAGGATAGAGTTCTCTGGCACTCTGTTCTCTCTGCCTACCCTGCAAGGGATATGGCGTGATGATATGTATGTATGTACTGGCAATAGTTTTATGACCGGCCGCCTGCCAGACGTCAACCCTTCTTGGGAATGTAATCGTTGACCAAACGGCATCAGATGGAGTTTGCCCAGGTCGTTAGGCTCTTAGTCGTCTTCTACGACATCCACGAACAAAGTAAGGGTTGGTAGTATTCGTAGCCGCTATCACATAGTTTATTATTTTCTTCGAGCACATGAGAATTATTTTCGCTGTGATATGAAAATCAAATAGTAACACGCTACAATATAATTGCTACATATTTATAATGATAGTGTAGTTACGAGTAGCTAATAAAATGTAGTTTATATAAAGTTAAATAAAGTGGCCTCTATCTATAACGTTCTTTTTTTTTTCTAGACGTTAGATGTAGTAAAATGGCAAAGAACTCATTACCAGTAAATTCAAGACGTATTATTTTATTTTTATTTTTTGGTCGCATATACCTCATGTTAGGTAGTTTAAGTTTATAATTCAAACCATTCATAAGATGGTTACGAACAATTCACAATGTTATTCCTACGCAAGATAACAATCTTAAACGTTTTTTGTATTTTAATTCATAAGTTTTTCTGCCTGTATAGGATTGTGTAGGTGTTTGGGGTGTAACGTTTTTGAATGAAATAATTGTTTTTGGATGTGTTAACAATGTGTAAGTTACATGCGAAACGATACAGAGATTTTACTTAATGAAAATAAAAGATTCAATTATTTATCACTTGAAATAAAACTGGTTCGGACATGTGGAAAGAATGCCGAACGAACGTCTGGTTAAGAAGATATACAATGCGAAAGTGGAAGGATGTAGGTACCGGGGGAGACCGAGATTCACCTACCTAGACCAGATTGGTCACGTACTGAAGGAAGGTGGAGTCAAGAGGCTCCGAAACCGGCGAGCGTGTATGAAGAGAATTATGAATGTTGAGGAAGCGAGTGAAGTATGCAAGGATAGAGTTCTCTGTTCTCTGTCTACCCTGCAAGGGATATGGCGTGATGATATGTATGTATGTATGTAATAAAACTACTTTTACGGATTCTATCGCTTTTGTGTTTGATTATTGATTTCTCGACGTTTCGAACACTTTACAATGATGATGATCACTGTAAAGTGTTCGAAACGTCGGGCAAATAAAAATCAAATACTTGTACTTATGTACAATAATTATGTTAATTATTTACCATTGCAATTATTTTTAGGAATTAATTAAAAGTGATAGAAATTGTGTTTTTAAAATTATTCTTAGGAATTTATAAAAAGGAATCGAAATTATTTAACGTCATTCTATCAAATATAAAATATATTATTATTCTATATTCTGAGGCATTTGCAACGTAATGTTAATTATAAACGTATTTTTAATATATATATATATAGCGAGACACGCATTTAACAGGGGGACTTAACACGTTTCCGGTGGCTGTAAGTCATTGAGGTATATTTCTAAAACATTTTTTTTTCTATTAATTCATTTTTTTATACTCCTCGTTATCACAGTCGCTTGTTTTTTAATATTAATAAACTGCTAATCATATTAAGCTGGCAATTAGTCACAGCGCTTTGAGACGTTAACGCATTTTGTGGAAACATTAGCGCTTATATGAGTTGGAAATTCTAATTTAAATTATATTACGCTGTTTAGATGTAATGATAAAGACAATGGCGTCTTAGATTTATTAACACATTGTTAAATAGGAGAATCTCGGAACTTGAATCCCGAAATTAATTAGTCATAATTTGCTCAAACGCTGAGAGCCGCTGCTCTTTTCAGATTATCACCGCATTAACATATGCTAGACAATGTAGTACTCTCACCGCTGTGAACTTTATGGTGGGAAATCTATATTCATCAATAGTACGTATGTGTGTGTGTCGTGTCGTCATCCACAGGAGAAATTGGAGTCTCCTTCCTATATGTTAATGTGACTTACTGTAGGTTAACTGTTGTGGCCCGGTCTGGTCAACAATTACAAACTTGAATCATTTATTATGTAAAAGGTCTATAAGGGCACTTACATATTGTCAATTTTGTATTGTATAATCTACCACCGAATCCGGAACGCTGCCGCTGCCGCTGCTGGACGGGCCACCGAAGACAAAGATCGGGTACCGGTGGCCCGCTCGCACGGCGAAGAGAGGAGTTTGCATGGTGGGTCTATGAGGTCACACGCCGCCTCTCCCGTCACCCCGGGCCGATTTGGCGGGGCGAAACGCATCTATAGTACACCGCATAAAAAAAAAAGCTGCCGCTAGGTAAGTTTCGATTTAAGTTACTTCTTTTATTAAAATAAAATGGTATGCAACATATTTAGTAAGTATTAGCTCCAGTGCAATCCTCTTGAACTCCTCAGAACAAAAAGCCTAGGAAGAAAAAAAGCCTCTAGAACTTTTGTTCTTTCAAAATCCAATACAATTAAAAATAGCCGCAGATTCCCAAGGAACGTTATGACCTAATAACTCTTGATTTCTGGATGTCCGTGTAAAAAGATCGAATACAGAATGCATAATCGAATTGATAAGTAGAAGATAGTTTAATTAAGAAAGTAAACGTATGAGCTTTCCACTAAAGATTTTAAGATTGTAGGTAAGAGTTCTGGAATCTGGGAAACGATTTTCCAATAACGTACTCAATTATACAGACGCGTTTGAAATTCTCTAGTCTGAAAGGTTGTATTCTTCTCTTTGTTGGCATTAACTACATTGAAAACGGTTGATTATATAACTTAACTGAAAAAAAAAAGAAAATAAATTTAGAAAAATCTCAATTATGTCAAATACACACACAGCTATAACAAAACGCAATGGTTGAAATGAAATAAAAAAACAATTCAAATCACGCTCCACAACAATAGATTGATTGTTTTTTAAATATATATAAACACACGTCCGCTTACATTCGCATAATTAAATATAATAAACGTTTGAGTCATAGCACAAAATTCTTATAACTAATATCCTGTTATTAATATTTTACGTTTAGTTTATACATAATCACCGATTATGGCAGTACTGGGAATACGGACTCGATTACACACACGACTGGTTAAGAAACTATCTTGACAAGTGTCGCGGGTTCAATCCCGAGGCAGGACAATACTTTAAGCGATTAACAAATTTTTACTACGGTCTACGTGTGAATGTGAGCAAAACCAAAATAATGGTCTTTGAAAGAGACGAAGCCAGAACAGATGTAAGAGTAACGATAGGTAATGATATACTAGAGCAAGTGGATGAATTTGTATATCTTGGATGTGGATTTAGCCGAGATGGAAGGTACACCACTGATATAGAGCGAAGAGTGAATGCGGGAAATAGAGTGAACGGAGCGTTGGGGCAACTTCTCGGCAGCCACCACCTCAGCCAGAAGGCACGTGTAGCAATACATAACGCAGTGCTTGTCCCAACATTACTGTATGGAAGCGAGAGTTGGGTATGCAGAAAAGAGTATGAAAGTAAAATTAATGCGGTCGAAATGCGATCTCTGCGGAAAATCTGTGGAGTTAGGCTGACCGACCGCATTCGTAACAACGACGTAAGAGAGCGAGTAGGTATGAAAGAGAGTATTGGTGTAAAGATGCGAAAGGGCATGCTCCGATGGTTCGGACATGTGGAAAGAATGCCGAACGAACGTCTGGTTAAGAAGATATACAATGCGAAAGTGGAAGGATGTACGTACCGAGGGAGACCGAGACTAACCTACCTAGACCAGATCGGTCATGTACTAAAGGAAGGTGGAGTCAAGAGTCTCCGAAACCGGCGAGCGTGTATGAAGAGAATTATGAATGTTGAGGAAGCGAGTGAAGTATGCAGAGATAGAGTTCTCTGGCACTCTGTTCTCTCTGCCTACCCTGCAAGGGATATGGCGTGATGATATGTATGTATGTAATTTTTATTCTGAGTCTAGGTGCTATATGTGTGGCCACCGAAGACAAAGATCGGGTACCGGTGGCCCGCTCGCACGGCGAGGAGAGGAGTTTGCATGGTGGGTCTATGAGGTCACGCGCCGCCTCTGCCGTCACCCCGGACCGATTTGGTGGGTGAGACGCTGGATGCGTCTCACCCACCAAATCGGTCCACCCCACCGCACAAATAGCCCACCGCAAAAAATAAAATAAAAAAGGTGCTATATGTGTCCGTTAATTATATGTTTGTAAACTGCCTTTTTCTTTTTTTTATTGCTCTTGGTGGCAAACGAGTAAGCAGCACACCTGATGGTCAGTGAGTCTGCTGCCCATGGACCTTTGCAATACCAGGGGTACAGCTAGGCCGCTGCCTACCAGTAAAAAACCCCAAAATCCATCCAAATGTTATGCTGCCGGCTCTCTCACTCACCGCAAAAGCACAGCAGCACATTGTCACTGCTCAGACGTCGCGTTTCAGCGAGACTATGGTAGGTACTACTCCGGACGGATCGGACGCGGCTGTAGACAGAAAACTGTCAACAGATTTGGGCACTATGCCTTTTCCTTGTCCATGTACCTACAGGATTTTGCTCTCATCAGCTTTGAGTTGTGGTTTATTTGTAACGGATTTTTTAGTGTGGATTTGTAATGAGAATGTCACAAGAAGAATTTATCAATACGAATGTGGATGGATAATAATAAGAATTGCGGCCATTTTGGTGGAAATAGAAAATATTTATAAAGCACAATAAAATCAAAATAATATAACTCGTTAAATATTGTTAGATATTGAATATAATATAAGACTACTCCATGACACTTTCGAGTTCCCGCCAAAAGTCCAAACAGTCATTCGTAGTACTACACGTCAAAAGTAACAACGGCTCAAGTCAAAAAAGTAATGACGGTTTACAAATTTTTAAACATTTTTTTTTGTTTATAAATAGGTATATTAGGAAATATTTTTATCAACGATAAAATATAATAAATAATAAAATTTTATATGTATCATAGATACATTCCAAAGGACCGTGTCTAAGAAAGTCTCCAATTGACTTTTGGCGGTAATCGGAAAATGTAATGTTGAGCAAAATTTTGATGACATTTTATATAATGTGATGCGACGGAACTACTGGAATATAGTGAATATGATATAAAAGTGCTTTAAACAACGTTTTTGTTTACGATCAAAATTCCCAAAACTTACCATTAACAGTGTGGCCATAACACTGTTGATTGATGGTGACGATTTGACTTACTGACGGACAATGGCTAACATAAAGATATTAAAGACGTGTTCTTCACGTTGTAACTCGACACTGGCAAAATCGCTCGTAAAATAGCTGATTGCCAATAAAAAAAAAGAAGGACTTTCCAATTCAATTGTAGGCCACCTATATATATAATACACATAAACCTATATAATACACCTATATATATAGAATACACATAAACATACATAATACACATATACATATATAATATATATTTCCATAAACATATATATTATACATTCACGAATTATTAGTACTATCTACAGACTACATTTATATACTTAAAACAATAACACAACTGTCGATGTCGCGTACGGCTGCATAACATTCTCATCACTAGCGGTGCAACAGTTTGTTGCATACCGCCGCGCCGGCGCAACGATCGATCGACTGAAGTGAGTCGATATACCTCAGTGACGCGAAGCGCATGTCGCCTATCTACTCATCCGCCACGACGCGTAATGTTATTGTTTGTTACTGTGCTATCCTATGTGTACAAAGTTCTTCCACTACCTAAACTGTACGTACTTTCTTTCTCACTAAGTTTCATCTACTGTGCCTTCGTAAACTATTTACTCTATTGTGCCTTCTGATAAATTATTTATTTAATATACAAACTGTGGACAGTGGCTTTGTTTTTGTTTGGTATATACCGCTGAACCTATACTAATACAAACGCCACCAACCAACCATACTGGTGACCCCATTTCGAGCATGGAAAAGAGTACGATTAATATACCCACAAATACACAAGATGCAAACGCGTCATCATTACCCGGCACTAGTGATGGGACAGTGTCGATAAATCGATGCGATATTTTTAAAGTCGGAGTTCGAGTACCACCATTTTGGCCAGAAGAGCCGGAAATTTGGTTTGCACAAATAGAAGGACAGTTTGCTATTTCTGGAATAACAAATGATGCCACAAAATTCAATTATGTTATTGGTCATCTCGACAACCAGTATTCTAAAGAAGTCAAAGATATCATAGTGAATCCACCAGCTGTAAATAAATATGACAAATTAAAGACTGAGCTTATCAGGAGACTCACTGCGTCTAATGAAAAGAAGATTAAGCAACTATTGATGCACGAAGAACTCGGAGATCGCAAACCTTCTCAATTTCTTCGTCATCTTAAAGGTTTAGCGGGTGCAGACGTACCAGACGATTTTTTGAAGACTATCTGGATCAGCCGCCTTCCACACGGCATCCAGACGGTACTGGCAGGCCAACCAACGGCAGCTTCACTCGAGAACCTAGCAGACTTAGCAGATAGAGTGAACGACCTTGCATCTTCTACACCGAGGGTCGCTTCAGTTAGCGACGCAATCCCTAGCTCACTCCTCAGTGATCTCACTAGGGAGATAGCCGAACTCCGGAAGCAGGTTCAACAGATGACATCAACGAGAAGCAGCAGATCTCATACTCGTTCTACTCAACGAGACCGCAATTCGTCCGGGCAGAGATCCCAATCCAGCTATAGAAAATTTCCACTGTGCTGGTACCATAGCAAGTTCGGAGATAAAGCCCAGAAATGCGTGCGTCCCTGCGACTTCAAGTCGGAAAACTTAAAAGGCGGTCGGTAATGGCGACAACCGATTGCCCCTCTACAGCTACAGGTCGCTTGTTCGTTACCGATCGATCCTCAAAAATACGATTTCTAATCGACACGGGCAGCGATCTATGTGTTTATCCACGATCAGCACTGCACGACCGTCGTACTCCCACCGAATACAGCTTGTGTGCTGCAAATGGCTCTAACATAGCTACTTATGGTTTTTTAAATTTAGATTTAGATTTTGGCTTACGCAGAACGTTCACATGGCGTTTCGTGGTGGCGGATGTGACTAAACCGATAATAGGTGTCGATTTTTTAAACTATTATAATCTAGTAGTAGACTGCCGACATAAGCGCTTAATAGATAACCTTACCTCTGTTACAGCTTCTGCTGCACTGGCTAATTGTAAGCATGTTTCTTCAGTAAAAGTTGTTACCGGGGAGACAAGGTATCACAAAATTCTCGCCGAATTTCCTGAAATAACACGTCCCGCCGGCAGACATCACACCACACCACACAACACAGTTCACTACATACGCACTACCCCAGGACCTCCAGTTTCATCTCCTCCTCGTCGTTTAGCGCCGGATAAACTTCAAATCGCCAAGAAAGAATTTCAGTCTATGCTGACCAACGGTACAGCTAGACCGTCAGAGAGCCCTTGGTCGTCGCCCCTACATTTGGCACCGAAGAAAAACAACGGCTGGCGTCCTTGTGGTGATTACCGTAAGTTAAACGCTCGCACTATCCCCGATAAGTATCCGATCAGACATATTCAAGATTTCACTTATAGTATTTCAGGTTGTAAGATATTTAGCACACTAGATCTTGAAAAAGCCTATAATCAGATTCCAATTAATCCTGAGGATATCCCGAAAACCAGCATCACCACACCGTTTGGAATGTTTGAATTCCCGTACATGACCTTTGGTCTTAGAAATGCGGGACAAACATTTCAACGATTTGTGGACGAAATGATGAGGGGATTAGATTTCGTATATACATATTTAGATGACTATTTAATATTTTCAAGAAGCGAATCAGAACATGAACAACATCTACGTCAAGTTTTCCAACGCCTAAAACAATATGGTATGTTGCTTAATACGTCTAAATGTATTTTTGGTGTCGAAGAGGTAACTTTTCTAGGTTATTCCATATCCGAAAAGGGTGCAAAACCACTAGATGCGAAGGTGCAAGCGGTACGAGATTTCCCTACCCCCACCAACGTACGCCAACTCAGAGGCTTCTTGGGCATGCTTAATTTTTATAGAAGATTTCTTCCTCAGGCAGCTCAAATTCAAGCGCCCCTACATGCTTTCCTAACGGGTTCAACAAAAGGTTCGCAACCTATTACACTTACTGGGGAGGCTTTATCGGCTTTTGAGGCTTGTAAGGAGAGCTTATCCAACGCTACCTTATTGGCTCATCCCGATTGCACAGCAAAGCTCGCTGTAGTAACTGATGCGTCTGATAAAGCTATCGGCGCTGTTTTACAACAATTTAAAAACAGCTCGTGGCAACCATTAGGATTTTTTTCGCGTAAGCTGAGTCCTGCACAAATGAAATACTCACCCTATGACAGGGAACTATTGGCCATATACGAGGCCATCAAACATTTTCGGCACATGCTTGAAGCTAGGCATTTTATTGTGTACACTGATCATAAACCGATTAGTTTTGCCTTCCATGAAAGGAAGAATAACTGCTCGCCAAGACAATATAGGTATCTGGACTTCATTGCTCAGTTTACAACGGACATTCGACATATATCTGGCAAAGACAACGTTGTAGCGGATACCTTGTCGCGCATCGAAGAACTGAGCGTGCCAGTTAGCCTCGAGGCATTAGCCCATAGTCAAGCCACTGACGCTGAACTCGAAAAGCTTCTGAGTGAAGGATCTGCACTACAACTCCAGAAGTTGCATGTTCCTGGCAATAAAGTACCCCTATATTGTGACATAAGTACCTCAGTTTCCAGACCTTTTGTTACAAAAAACTTTCGCAGGCAAGTTTTTGAAAGTCTGCACTCTCTCAGCCATCCTGGTGCTAACGCGTCGGTCAAATTAATTGCCGAGCGTTTTGTTTGGCCAGGCATGAGAAAAGACTGCAGAGACTGGTCCCGTGCTTGTATGTCGTGTCAACGGGCAAAAGTTAATCGTCACGTGACCGCACCACTAGGCACTTTCAACTTGCCACGTGCTCGCTTCCAACAAATTCATATCGATTTGATCGGCCCACTGCCTATCTCAGAAGGATATCGCTATTGTTTAACCGCTGTTGATCGGTTCACACGGTGGCCAGAGGCAACTCCTATCGAGAATATTACAGCAGAAACAGTCGCAAAGGCCTTACTATCAACATGGATAGCACGATTTGGCTGCCCAACAGTCATAACAACCGATCGTGGCCGCCAATTCGAATCAGCTTTGTTTCAACGTCTATCAGAACTAGCTGGGTTCGAACACAAGCGGACTACGTCCTATCATCCGGCCTGCAACGGCCTTGTTGAACGTTTCCATCGTCAGCTTAAAGCGGCGATCATATGTCACGCTAACGAGAAATGGACAGAATCGTTGCCATGGGTCCTTTTAGGCATAAGAACTTCCTTTAAGGAGGAATTGCAATCTTCGTCTGCCGAGTTGGTCTACGGAGAGTCGTTAAGACTTCCTGGCGAATTTTTCGAGCCCACCATAGGCGGCACAACTGATAATACAGAATTTGCCACCAGGCTCAAAGATTTCGCTGAGAAGTTACGACCGATACCTACTTCCCATCATTGTAAGCCGAAGGTATTCGTTTACAAAGAACTAGAAACCTGCGGCCACGTTTTCCTTCGTGAAGACGCAACGCGAGGTTCCCTTCAACCAGCGTATTCAGGTCCGCATAAGGTAGTGAGTAGAGACGACAAAGTATTTAAAATCATTTTTAAAAATAAAGAGATGACGGTTTCAATCGACCGACTAAAACCAGCATTCGTACTGGATGTTATGAATGATGAGTCCACACCAGAGGTCCCGCAAAATTATGTAACCCGTTCCGGTCGGCAAGTTAGACTCCCTAATTTTTATCGCCCTTGACGGTCTCTGGAGGGGGGTGGTGTAGGCCACCTATATATATAATACACATAAACCTATATAATACACCTATATATATAGAATACACATAAACATACATAATACACATATACATATATAATATATATTTCCATAAACATATATATTATACATTCACGAATTATTAGTACTATCTACAGACTACATTTATATACTTAAAACAATAACACAACTGTCGATGTCGCGTACGGCTGCATAACATTCTCATCACTAGCGGTGCAACAGTTTGTTGCATACCGCCGCGCCGGCGCAACGATCGATCGACTGAAGTGAGTCGATATACCTCAGTGACGCGAAGCGCATGTCGCCTATCTACTCATCCGCCACGACGCGTAATGTTATTGTTTGTTACTGTGCTATCCTATGTGTACAAAGTTCTTCCACTACCTAAACTGTACGTACTTTCTTTCTCACTAAGTTTCATCTACTGTGCCTTCGTAAACTATTTACTCTATTGTGCCTTCTGATAAATTATTTATTTAATATACAAACTGTGGACAGTGGCTTTGTTTTTGTTTGGTATATACCGCTGAACCTATACTAATACAAACGCCACCAAACAACCATACAATAATTAAAGTAAAATTTGTAACGTGATCATATTTAGTGAGGACGCTAATGATTAAACCATATATACATATGGACTGGTTTCATTAAGCGAGTGGAAATCTAGTTTGGCGAGACGACTTGTATTTCCATTCAGTCGCTGGAAACCATATTTATATTAAAAAACGTAAAATCTAATCATTAATATACATTTTTTTTTATTGTTTATGATGGCAAACGAGCAAGCAACACACCTGATGTTAAGTGTCACTGCCGCCCATGGAGCTTTGCAATACCAAGGATATAGCTAGGCCGCTGCCTACCAATATAAACCCCAAAACCCACTCAGTTGGGCTGCCGGCTCTCTCGCTCACCGAACGAAGCGCAATAGCACCTTGCCATTGCTCAGACGTCGATCTTCTACGAGAGTTTGGTACTACCGCGGACGGACCGGCCCGCGGCTGCAGACAGAGAACTGTCAACAGCGTGGTCCTACCACTATTAAATTTACTATAATTTTGTAATTAAAGTAATTTTTATATTATAACTAGACAATGTATTACGGGCTAGGCCACGGATGTAAACTATTCGGTACCAGCGGCCGGCCCAATGGTGATAGGGAGGGAAGACATTAGGTTATAAGGCCACGCGCTGCCCTTCCGTCGCTCCGAAAGGGAACAGAAGGCGTGTGTCCAGACGTTATGTTGTGCTATGAACACAACCAACTCTTACATTAGTGTGTCGTAAATGACGACTAACAGTTTACATCGAACAAGGTCAACTCCATCTGATGTCATCTGGTCAACAATTACATTCCTTTTTTTTGCGCGGTGGTCGCGCCCCGCCAAATCGGTCCGGGGCGACGGAGGCGGCGCGCAACCCTATAGACCCACTCTGCAAACACCTCTCTTCGCCGTGCGAGCGGGCCACCGGTACCCGATCTTTGTATTCGGTGACAACAATTACATTCCTTGGGATTGACGTCAAAACATCACCTTCAAATTGTTTTTTATTTGTAATTTCATCTCGTTAATTTTTGAGGCGCCTGTACTGTGGCTGTTAAGTTTACTTGAATAAGAACAACGAAATAACACGAATTTTACAAAAAGAAATAAACCTGTTTGATAGAAATGGTTTATGGTCTTGACGCAAATCTTCATATCAAATACTGTTTATTTGCTAATGTCGATAGTAAGTTTTTATTTTTTTTTATTATTCGTTTTCTAAGCACTAGTATTTCGAGGTTTTAGAAGAATTAATTTCTGATGGTAGGTAGGACCAAGGCTGTGATAATGGTAATGCTGAAGTCTGTTCTTATTCATACCCACTCTCTGTCAATAAGTCAAGTTGCTACCATTCATTGGGCGCTGACAACCAATTATGATTCTTCTAGCAAATATACCTAATAGAACATCAAAATACATGAAAACCACTGTTATATCCTATTCAAAACATTTTAACATATTTGTTTATTTTTACTACTATTACATAAAACACCATCAAAATTATCTAATAATAATGAATAAAATTTAAGAGCACCACGTGATATCTTCACGTTCCCACCGTAACTCCCACGCGCTCTGTTTTAAGTTCATAAAATGTAATAATAAATACAACTGTGAACTCAAATCCATTTTGATTTTTAATTTGGATATAAGGTAAAGTGTGGGTACTGCTGCTGTGTGGTACAGGCTAATTATGTATTATCAAATTACACAACTAAAGCTCAATTAGAAGGAATTCCCCGTTTAATACAAGTGTAGTATCAATGGAAGACATTTTTCTATTATAATTTTGAATTAATATAAATCTGCTCATTTATTGCCTGTTAGGTGGAACGAAGTTTGAGTGACACTTACCTACTGTGTGGTAGCGGCTACGTATACTACCAACCCTTACTTTGCTCGTGGAGGTCGTAAACGATGACTAAGAGCTTTATAACGACCTGGGCCAATTCCATCTGATGCCGTTGGATCAACTACTACTTATTTATTAATCTGTGCTACTACATTCCCAAGGAGGGTTGACGTCTGGCAGGCGGCCGGTCATAACACTATTGCCAATAACTTCTACAACATGTACTATGAGAGAAGAGTACATATTGTATCGACCCCAAGTAAATGGGATAAAAATAGGAGAATAAAAAAGGAGAACAGAGGCGAGTGCATCGAGTAATATAACAGATCGGTAGACTTGTCGCGGGATAGCTGTGCGTTGTCGATTATGACGGACAATCGAGTAGCAACTCTAACCAGCTTGAAGCTAAGCGTATAATTATATTGTTGTACCTGATGGCGCCAGATTTTTATGTGGGACGAAAAGGCCCCAAGATCGATGAGTGGACTGTATATTTTAATTTAAAATTAACCTGGTCCCGTTCGCAGGCAGTCGGCAACATAAATTCGTATAACGACCGCGACAAGCACAATGCACACACCCGATTAATGTTTTTTGGCGCGATCATATGTTATGTAGAATAGTTCACACGTTATCCACAATGAATCCGGTGAATATATTAGAGTTTATGTAATACACAATGTATTAAAGCGAACACCAAATACGGAGCACAGCCGCCTCGACTCACTGTCCGTTCGGCATTACCCGGCGTATATTCACATCGCGGGCAAGTGTAAGTATGTAGGGTAGGTTAATAGGATATATGGATAAGCACCAAAACATAATTAATAAAGACATGCTAATCTGGCGTAACCAGTACCCATACACTACAGTACATATCTACATTTCAAACATTATCTATTCCTCAGTATATTAACAGTCACTGTTGAGGTTTTAGCGGGAAAGGTAAAGTGTCATGTGGTGCTCTTGTATTATATTCAATATCTTAGTATTTTAACGTGTTACATTAAATAATTTTGATGGCATTTTATGTAATGTGATGCGCAGGAAGTACTGAGGTGTAGTGAATATGATATAACAGTGCCTTAAATACGTTGCCGTTTTCCACCAAAATCTCCTAAAGATACCTTTAACAATGTGGCAGTACTGTTGAAGGCGACGATTTGACTTACTAACGGATGATGACTTTAAATGAAGTTAATTTATAAATAAAGATTTGGCTTAAAGGTCTTAGCAACCAAGCCAGAAACTCAAAAAAAAAGCAATCACTAGGCATCAGTGGGATAAAGCTATAATCACCACACACGGTAGACATAATTGGTATGTTGTTATAAGTTTCCTAAGTATTGCTATTCTCCCGATGCTCCCTTAGACGGATTTCACGACTCCCATGGGCGAGTAAAGGTAAGTTTCTAGTACTATTATAATATTACAAATTAACTCTATCAACCTCTTCGCTTTGCTCAGGATTTGCTTAACTACTTACTGCTTAATTATTTGAAAATCCACGTCGTCCTGTGACATAAGTAATAATATCAATATTGAAAATAATGCATCATTCACAGTCTTTATTATTTCAGCAGTTGTTTTGACAACAGGCACTGCGTAGAACGTTTGACCGTCAAATTTTCCCCGATTTGTTATCATTTAAAAACACTTACATTTGTCGAAACGTTATGTAGGTATTTATAACCTTATAACCTTTATCGATAAGACTTGACACTATCTAATACAATACATTTTGGAATTCAACTAGTAAATAGTAAGAAACAAATTATTTAGTTTTAAAATATTACTATAAATTATCGATCGTTTAATGGAGCGGTATTTACCGCTGTGTGGTAGCGGCTACAAATACTACCAACCCTTACTTTGCTCGTGGATATCGTAAAATATGATTAAGCTCTTTATGTGGACTATGGACCAGGGCCAACTCAATCTGATGGAGTTTGGTCAACAATTACATTCCCATATTAACATCAGCCAGGCGGCCGGCCCACCTATACATTCCCAAGGATGACGTCGGGTGGCCAGTCACAAACTGCCAATAACTTCTGCAATATGTACGAGTACATATTTCAAAGACTACAAGTAACTGAGATAAGTAAGAATAATTATTACTTATGTCTCTTATTTCTCTATGTGGTATACAGTAACCGAAATAAAAGTAATATTATCAAAGGTTAAGTTATTCCCTTGAAATAAATAAAAGTTTATGATCTGATGCCTTTAGCGATAGAAATACGATATACAATACTGATATATTATATAAGTACAATAAATATACAATAAATTATGAAAAAAATATTCTCAATCATTCCATTTGTCCAGTCTATAGATGCCTTCTTCTTCAGCATAGCTTTCTCCACGAGATTATCACGTAGAACGTTCATATCGATCATAACTTCAATTGCATCGAATGGCGGACGTAGTAAATGCAGCGTATTTTCCTGTCACCACACGGATAGTATATCTGTGTATGTTTATATAACTATAAACAAAGGGTTCCTTATAACAAAACGTAGTATATATCAGCGATTTAATAATCAAATACATTAAAAATAACAATGTTTGTTTTTGTATTCCCTTTCCCTTCGCTAATTTAGGCATCTCTGTTGATAGATTCTTTTAGTATAGAGCTCACTAAAGCCGTTTTATATTATTTTATACTAAAATTATAGAACTAAGTAAATATTTATATCGCTCTTATCCAAGTTACTTGGGTTTGCAATATGTACGCCTCTTCCATTGTATATATTGCAAAAGTTATTGGCAATTAGTTTTATGAACGGCCGTTGTTATGTCAACCGTCATTGGTAATATAACAAACGACATCAGGCGCAGTAGTCTTCGTAGTTCCAAAGATTCGTCTTCTAGATCTTAAGTGGTGGCCATACTCGAGCTATATTATAAATTCACCTATTTCTAGCTTCTACGAAGTCTAGAGTTGCTTGAACTTTCAAGGGCTTTTAGTACCTTTAAATATTCTTACAATATTAACTAGATCAATTCGTAGTACCTCTAGCAATTGTGAAGAATTCGTAGAAAATATTAAAACGAAATATTATACTTTAAGCATAACTTTAGTTTAGAATCCTGGGTCGGATAAACAATCTTATTTTGTTGACATGCTACAGCCCATTCACGTCCTAACGGAATCGTTCGAGGCGATGGAGGAGCAGCATACGACTCTATTATCTGCCGTAGGTATAGCGTTACTAGTTGGTAATGAGGGGCATTTCAATGCCCACCTAACTAAGTGGGCATTGAAATTGATGATACATACGGCAAGTATCAACCTCAAACTGAAGTATATGGAACTGTGCCTGATAGACGTGAATGGGTTCCCTTCTATTATTAGCATCCTGCTTTTATCCCAATCACTTGAGGTCGATTTAATATACGTGTTCTTCTTCCATCATATATATTGTAACCTGACTTACCTGTTGGCCCAGGTCTTTCCATGAATGACTACTTGCATTGTTATTATTGAATGTGTACATGTTGGTACCCAAAAATTCTATACGAGATGGCGTTGTAAACAACGTTACCTACCTACCATAAAACATTTTAAATTAAAAGCCGAATGAAGCGCAGCAATTCATACACTGCGTCATTAATCGTATACAAATCATATTCAGAGTGAGAACAAATAATTGTACTATATTAGGAATCCAGAGTCAGTACATCATCTAGTCATCATTTTTTTTATTTGAACATCAAATGTTATTTAAATAACGTAAGAGGCCAAAACAAAGTGTAGATATAAACGCTCTAAACTGTTTACATAACCTTAAAAATAGCATAAACAACTTTTACTAGCTCCAGGAAGATGTATGGCATCCTTTATGTTTCAATATTACGCACTATTGCAACAATATGTCGGCTTCAAACTTATCTAATATTATACGAACATATTCAGACAACGTTATGGTGGAATTTGGTACGTGTTATATTCTTATTTTTATTTATTGCCTTATAAGAGCAAACAACTTGATTGATTGTAAAAGGTAATTATTTTTTTTAAATGTCACTACCCTGCACTAAAGAAATAATCCTTGTATAGTGGGGGACTTTACAAACATGGAATTAACGCAGACAAATTACATACAGACTCAGAACAACACATTGTGTACCGCACAAAGTATTGTCCTGCGTAGGAGTCGAACCCACGGCACTGGCACGAAAGGTCGATATCTTGCCATCTGTGCAGTCATTGCTCATGAATATCTGTAATACAACCGCCATAGCTAGGTCGCTGGATGTATTGATTAATCAATAGATTTGCACTTCTAATCCTTTCGTTTACCGAAGAATATTAAAAAATTGCAAGCATTGACACGTTGATTTTCTGCTAGAGTGGATTAAGCTAGAGGAGATTAATCTGGACTAGCTAACATATTTATGGCTGTTGCCAGAAAAATATCGGCAACGTGACAATATCATTAGATATCATTTATATAAGTAACGATAGCATAAGGAAGTGGCCATCCACCATCCTTTTGATTATCCATGTCCGCTGCTAGATAGAGTCTCTGTAACGGTTGGATAATGCTACATTCGCCACACTCAGCAATCTAGTTAGCGATACTATTGCCTATTAGTTTCTTACTGTTAAAAAGTTTTTACAATTCCCACTCGAAAGTAAGGCTCATACATAAAATTTAGGTATCTATATAAGGCTTCTTTGAACTTGAACAAATATAATCTTTTTGTAAAAAAATTGTAATGTTCCTGAGAATTATACGCCTTATCCAGAAAATAGGCTACTATTGAAATATTAGTACTATTAAAATAATTAAATTATTTCTTAAATTCTTAAAATAAATGGAAATTTAATAAAAATGTGTAATAATTATTAAAATATATACACAAATAAAGTAAAAACTACATAAAAGATATCACTTTCTCGTAAAACGATTTGTTTGCTTCAGGCATATCTATTCATCTACACATCACAAAAAATGACGTCATCGTTTAGTATTCCTCTCTCTGTCTAATTATTAAAATCATATAACTAGCGCAATATGAACCTAAACGATAAGTTCCTTTCACAAATCGATATAATTTTTAATATATTTTATAATGTATTTCAAATTAGTCATCATTAATTTTGTAAGGAAAGCCGAATACAATCACATAGGAATAGATGTCGAGAAAGAGAGAGAAATAGATATTTAAATAAATAAGTGTCAATATTATAGATGATATGTACATCTTAGTTGGAACCTTATAAGTCAACGAGTACGAGAGACAAGCGGTGTGTGTGTGTGTGTAATAAATCTGTCCACGTGCGAATTTACGTTCAATTGTCATTGTGCATTATTTATATAACGTGGTTATTGTACAAAATGTCATGTACACATTTGACAATAAATAATACGTTAAATATATTATAATATATGTATATATAACAATATTTCTTAATTTCTACAATAAATTTAAACTTTATAAAAGATTAAAATATTTACAAAATAGAAATTAAAAAGGGGGGTATCAGGCGTCATAAGATTACGACACATCTCTGTATAGATTACGGTCGTTCAGGGTCCAAGGGTTTAGACACCAAACGTCTGGAACATACAATTAAAAAGTAGGGTCATTGTAATTTTGTCGATGGAGGGTCTCTGCAGAGGCACCAACAGCACTGTCACAATCTGATGTACCCGTTAGATGTGATAGCGTAAAGGTTTGAATGCGACTAGCGTCCTTCTCCAAAGCGCTATTCATCTTCCAAGGTACTAAAAATATGACGACTGCTCTCACCATGGTAAATTAAATTTGTTGGTTTTACATTTACATATTTCATATCGTAGTTAAAAATATATTTGATTTCGCTCAAATGACGTCCGCACCATCCGGAGCGATGGAATCATGACCCCATAATTTACGGTACTATACCGCACCACCAATGGAGTGGGACACTGGTACTGCTTTCTCAATTTAAGTGAACTGCCCGACAGGTTACCGTTTTGGATAAGTAAGTAAATACCCGCATTGACGCCTCAATCATTCCCCGGGCGTCTCCCTCACCATCACTAGAAACGTGATGATTGCGTCCGAAATTAGTTTCAATTATGCACGCTAGAGGCGCTTTTAGAAATCCTATACAAATAGACCCGTTAACAATGCGAATACTTTGACGCAAATTTTTATGCGTACTCCCACGGGTGGCGAACTAACCTCCAATTCGACTACCTGAATTACAATGAATTCCATACATCACTAGGGCTGTTACCACAATACCGGTATACTATCAAATTGTTTTCTATGACCGCTCCATAAACAAGTTAACATAAGAAATTTATATATCATCATCATCATCATTCTCCTACTCTTATCCCAATTACTTGGGGTCGATACAATATGTATGTACTCTTCTTTCATAGTACATATTGTAGAAGTTATTGGCAATAGTTTTATGACCGGTCGCCTGCCAGACGTCAACCCTCCTTGGGAATGTAATTGTTGACCAAACGGCATCAGGTGGAGTTGGCCCGGGTCGTTATAAGGCTCTTAGTCGTCTTTTACGACATCCACGAGCTAAGTTAGGGTTGGTAGTATTCGCCGCTACCACACAGTTTTATAGAAATTTATATATATATATATATATATATATATATATATATATATATATATATATATATATATATTCATAACATGGCATTACAGTTTGTATTCTAACACTAAACCGATTGCGTTAGGTTACTGTCCGTCCGCACATACATTACGTTAGATAAACTATGTTCTAGATATATTCACGACGATCATACTAACTGATTACGGCGTGAGACCGTTTTAAACTTTTGTGGTATGCGTAACTATATGAATCAGAGTAACTTTATATATGGAAAAATCAGCTCATATATGTCCCACTGTTGGGCTCGAGCCTCTTCCACAATCGGAGGGAAATTGACACCACGATGGTCAGGGTTTTGTTTCGATATTTCCTTCTCTATATAAATACAATACATACATATATCTGTGCGGCTACGAATACTACCAACCATTACTTTGCTCGTGGATGTAGTAAAAGACGACTAGGAGCCTTATAACGACCTGGGCCAACTCCATCTGATGCCTTTTGGTCAACAATTACATTCCCAAGGAGGGTTGACGTCTGGCAGGCGGCCGGTCATAAAACTATAGCCAATAACTTTTACAATATGTACTATATTTAAAAATCAAAAACCCGACTGCGTAAAAAGCGAACCAAATTACGCACACAATAAAAAAACTGAAAAGGAAAAAACAAGCACTTAGATGTCCGGTGGTCTATAATTCTATAAATGAATAATATTGAAGAAAATAAAATATATTCTAATAATGGAACATAACAACTGAACAGTCGGGATCCATTATTCGACAGCAAATCTAATTTTTCAATGTATTAATCATTATTCGACAGTAAATCTAATTTTTCAATGGAAAAAATGACGTACTATATCACGCTGGTGCGACGTGTTGGTTTAGAGCTTTCTTACGAGTTTCCTTTCTCTTGTGAAGATCTGTATAATAGCTTCTCCCCGCCCACCGTAAAAAGTTACTTTCCCAAAGTAAAAACTTTTATCCCAATGCAACATAATACTGGATGTAATATCTGGTGTTAATTCAGGAAATAGTCTATCTATATGCTAATTTTCATCCAAATCTGTTGAACAGTTTACGCGTGATGGAGTAACAAACATTGAAACGTCTTCACAAACTTTTACATTTATAATATTAAGTATAATTATTATCCTTGACGTCTTTTATGAAATCCACGAGCAAGAAAGCGAGTGGTGAATTGTATTACTTCGTCACCACACGAAAGAAAAAAATAATTTGCGTATACAATTTCTTTTTGGTAAATTTTTTATATTATTAAACATTTTTTATTGTGATTGGACGCCTTTCATGAACGTAATACGTCGCTGTTTATTTACTGTAAAGACTGGTTTGGACCATCGGCTGTTTCCTTCTCTACTAACCAGCTTCTCAGACGTTCGGCTCCACGAACCCCTGTTAAAGTTTTCAGATGACAACAAAGCCCTTGTCTCAAATTAACTATATAAAATAATAAAGTTGACTGTTCAAGAAAATAAGAGTATTTCTTCAATAAAGGTAACAAATAGAGTGTCAAAAGAAATATCTTTTTAATATTAATGTGATGGATGGGCTTGATTCAATTGCTATCACGTAAATCTTGCCGCGAACCCCCTACCGACGAATGCCGAATCCTTAAGGGGTTCGTGTACCACTTTGCAAAACCCTGAACTAACATAATGCCGCGTAGCAAATTGCTACAACTTACACATCTATTTTCAGCAAGTTTGTTGTAATACCTTGGTCCTCTCATTTATTGCTAAAGACCCGAAACTTGTCATGGCATGGCTCTAACACTAATATATACTAAACCGACCTTTCGAATATTTCCAGTCTTCATGCTGACGGGAGAAATAGATATATGAGCTGAGATCATGAGTCAATCATTTATATTAGGGAACGTACCGATACTACGTCACTCATTTTTTGCAATTTCTTAATTAACCCTTTCGTTAGTGCACACTGCTGACAATTCTCTGTGTACAGCCGCGTAGCGGTTAGTCGAAGGTAGTACTGCACTCGCAAAAAAATGATTTCTGAGCAGAGGCAACGTGCTGTTGCGCTTCGTTTAGTGAGCGAGAAAATTGGAAGCCCTTTCTTTTTTTGGTTGGTAGGCAGCGGCCTAGCAGTAGCTCTTGTACAGCATAAGTCCATGAGCTTCATAAACATTTACCATTAGGTGTGCTGTTTACTCGTTTGCCAACATAAGAACTAGAAACACTCTCCCAGCGTGACCATTCGTAGTATAGAAAAAGGTCCAATTTTGTTCAATTTTAGTCTATTTGAAGACCCTTCCTCCTCACCTGAACAGATCACGCGTTATGAAGACATTCTTAGATATAATTTTGCCGGTGTCATATGGTGGACCGATTGGTATAAAAATTTTAAGCTATCATGACGGAATCTTAGCATAACGTAATTTAAATAAAAAGATATAAGATATACAACGGGTACATCTTGTATCTTTTTTATTTAAATTACAACATTTCTAAATAACAATAGCTTAGTGAAACATTATCGTCCTTTGTAACTAAACAAGATAATTCTCTTTGTGGTAACATAAATACTTTAATTTCTCTATTAAACAGTTTTATTTCTTGCACAGAATAAGATTATACGCGAAAGAATTCACAAAGTTAAAATCAATTTGACTGCACAGATGGCTTAGCGGTTAAGATATCGACTTTCCGTGCCCTTGCTATGGGTTCGAATCCTACGCAGTACGGCAGTACAATAATTTGTGCGACCCACAAAGCGTTATTCTGAGTTTGGGTGTAATTTGTCTGCGTTAATTGCATGTTTATAAAGTCCCCCGAAATACAAAGGAATATTTCCTTAGCGCAAGATGTCTTTAAAATAAAAAAATCAGGAATCATTGTATAATGTCCGATGGGTTGTGATGAAGTGATTACGGCAATACCAACGCCTTTTTACGTTCCTAAATAGTTTCATTAGTATGAAACCATAGGTAGTTAAAAAAAAGAACTAAAGGTTTCACTATCATGACGTAAAAGAAATAAAACTATAACCAGTATGACTCTCTACTAGGCTAATTACCCACCATATATAAGTCACGGTACTCTTTTTCCTAACAGTGTAATGTATTGTGTTGAAGGCGAACACTTCATATGATTAGGTTACCTATTAGTCATTGTAAAGAGGCCTTAGTAATGTTATACATATAGTACAAAATGTATGTGTATATGTACAATAAATACATGTGACGTCATACAGGTGTACGCCTTACTATACAATACGCACTAGTTTAATGTTATAATTAGTTTTTCTAGTATACCAATTGTTAGTACGTATGGGACATTTTGGGCG
The DNA here is from genome assembly GCA_905163515.2 of Lymantria monacha. Classification (NCBI taxonomy): domain Eukaryota; kingdom Metazoa; phylum Arthropoda; class Insecta; order Lepidoptera; family Erebidae; genus Lymantria; species Lymantria monacha. The sequence continues at coordinate 1,715,774 of LR991091.1, read as the reverse complement.
CCCGGCTCGCGCCCCCGGCCATCGACCCGCGGCCACAGATTAAACAATACGAAAACACGATTTTAATTGTGCCTACATTGTTAATTGGCCTTGATGTTTTGTTGATAACATTGACGAATTTGTTTTTCTATATTTATCACTAGTTGGCTTGACCTCGTTTGGAATGTATAACGGTACTTACATAAACTATTATAGCACATTTTTCTTACTAGTCTCATGCTCGTTTTCATCAATAAATAATCCCTTAAATTTTAAGTGACACAAACATAGGAAAAAAATGATACAACATTTATCTTAATAAAATTTCAGCTAACACCTAAGGGATAAATAATATATAAGATTAATTTTATGTATCATTTATATTGACTTGGGTGTTACATAAAATGTAGCTGTCGCTGGTGAAAACTGCCCTTAGACTATGTGCCTAATAATTTTTATTCAATACGTTTTAGTTCATCAATAAATATCCAGTATACGCTCTACCCACTGATGACATGCCTACCAGACTGGTTAGTGATCGCAGCTGGTGTTATTACTCATCTCTGCAGCTTCCTGTTTTTATGACTCCCATAGGAAAGTATGGAGTGGTGAATTGTGAAATGGCGGAGTGGTGGTAATTTATGTGTTAGTATTTAAGTAAATTAGTCCTATGCTAATACATTTGTCCGCTTGCTGTAGTAAGCTAATCTACTACATCAAGAGGTGGCAAACCCCACAGTTGTACGTGAATATGCGTTGAGAAGTAGTAAACGACCAAATTTCGTCAAATGTCTTCCTGCGTAATATTCGATGAAACTGTAGCTCATTGAAGCGTTACCTTCCTGGGTAGCAGGTCTATGTACTATCAGCTGGCATGTTATCAAAAACTATTTTATTTTATAAACATTAAACAAATTTTTGTCGTTATTCTATCTAATCCTTGAACAAGTCCTCAAGAAGTCGTGGGTAGGGCAAAAAGTGGCTTTTATTTATTCACTGTACTGTAATAATAAATAAGATTACTTGTTGACAATTGATAGCTATGACAAACAATCTCCATTGTAATATATTTATGTACATAAGGCCGGTTTTAGTGCTATTCATATAAAAGTTTAATCTATATTTACAGATCTTACTGATATAAAACAACTCGATATTGTAGTTCATCGGCTGTCAAGTTACTTGATTATGTCACTTTTAATTGTAAATAATGTTCAGTATATATTAAGGGTTTTACTGTTAATGATGATGGTCGGTCATTATCACTATCAGATGTACGGTGATGAGTATTTATTATCTTTGATGACAAGCAAGCAAACGGACTACCCGATGGTAAGTGATAACTGCCTCCCTTGCACCTCTGCAATACCAGAAACAGGCCCCGATTTAAATGCAGTAACAAATTACTATTAATCAGACGTCGATTTCCCGCAAAAGTGTGAAACCAAATCGAACGGACCGACCCATTCATGGTTGCAGGCGGTCATTGTCAGCATTGTGGCTCTATAACTAGAAAAAGAAGAAGCTCATTGTGTAATTTACAAATAGAGTTATTCTCAAATGGTAGGTATTAATTTATAATCGTTAATTATTTGTAAAATTCTTCGTGATACAATTGTTCCTTAAAGCGAGGTTTTTCTGTTAAAAGAGAATATGATTACACACTATTTATGATTTTCCTTGTGATGTACTGATAAATAATAAACAAACAGGCTTAATTATTATATTATTTGATGACCGTAAACGAGAACAGAGCATATTAATGTACACAGAGAATGGCGAAGAAATCCGAGTCCTGACCTCGGTAATTAATTCCATTTATGCAACTGCTAATATATTATAATTAGTGTGTGGTCTCAAAAAGTACGATGCATGTCATGACATCAATCATATATAAGTTTAATTTGAATTTATTATAAGTATGTGCAATTATATCACGTAAAATACCATTAATTGTTAATGTAGTATAAAAAAAGTGTGTATGTACTTATTTATGTACACGCGTTAGAAGTTATACTTCTTTGGCGTAACAAGATAAACGTCTTTTCAAAAATTTTATCTTTCGCCTTATTCTACGTTTGTAGAAACAACGACACTAACAATAGAAAAAAAGGTAGTTAATACATTGAAAGTTTTATTATAACGCATTATCTAGTTAAAAAACTAAAATGTTGACTATAGCTAACTTCAGGGTGTCCGTTTTTCGTGACGGTGTGCGCGCATCGTAAACATTTACTCTCATCATTTTTCCCTAACGCGCCTATATTCCCTAACCCCCCTCCCTAATTTAGAAGTATAACTTCAAAAAGTAAATTCGCGAAATAAGAATAATATGACAATTTCAATCGATTGTCGCATCCACGCCATAATCTTTGACCTCTAACCGTCACGCAGTCGATCGTTAATGAAGTAATTTTTTTCTAGTGTCTTACGCACCAGTGCTACACCGATCGGCCTTGCTCCGCCAACCCGGACGAATTTGAAAGTGCCATAAACACGATGGCGTTGTGTTATAGTAAATGTTGTATTGTATTCGGCCGAGTATTGAGGCACTGAAGGGTGTAGGGCAATTCGCGCCACTGACCCGATAATTGTTATGTTTTCTATTTATATGATCTATGCTTCGTTATGGTTACCGCTTTGAGCTACGGCCGGAGACATCTTCGATTGTTCAGTTTTGACATATATTATGATTCTATCAGATTTTTTTTATTTTTTTATTAATAGACACCACCCTTTTTTTTTTTTTTTTTTTTTTTTTTTTTTTTTTTTTTTTTTGTGGTGGGCCATGGACGTCGCACCCCGCCAAATCGGTCCGGGGTGACAGAAGAGGCGGCGCGCAACCCCATTGACCCACCCTGCAAGCACCTCTACTTCGCCGTGCGAGCGGGCCACCGGTACCCGATCTTTGTCTTCGGTGGCCCGCTCGGCGGTATGCCCTCTCGGGCTCCTCTCCTTCTCCTGTCGACGCCCCGACAGATTTCGCCGTCGAGGCGTCGTCCTCACGCGGTGGCCTCGCGTCGGGTGACCGGACAATTCCCCGGTCCGATCACCCGAAGCCTCGGTTAGGGCGGCATCAGGCGCAGGTATTCGCGCCTGCGCCGCCCCGGCCGCGGGCGGCGGCCCGGGTCACGGGAATCCTCCCGGGCCCGTTCCGCCGCCTCCTTCTGCGAGATGACAGCCTCGCAGAAGGCGGCGACCGCGTCCCAATTCCTGACGCTGTCGACCATCGCCCTTGCGACAGCCGGCAGCGTCAGGTCGGCACCGATAATAGCGACGAGGTCGCGGCGCTGCCCGTCCCAGCCCGAGCATTCCTCGAGCGTGTGTTGCGCCGTGTCCTCGTCACTACTGCAATGATGGCAGCCCGGAGTCCATTCCCTGTACACGACCGTGTGCAGGTATTTCCCGAAACACCCATGCCCCGTTAACACCTGTACCAGTCGGAAGGTGAGGACCCCGTGCCGCCGCTCCATCCATTCCATCAGTACGGGCCGGAGGGCCTCGACGGTAGTGACACCGTGTCTAGGCCTCTCCAGCCGCGTAGCCCAACGGGCGATGACTTCTCGGCGGGCGTCCTCGCGCCAGGTGGCTATCTCGTTAAACGATGGGGAGCCACCCTCTTCGCGCATTGAGGCAACCCGCCGGTAGAGGTCGGAGAGCATCTCCGCCTCTAGGTCCCACGGGGGTGTCCCAGCCAATAGGCACGCCGCCTCTGTCGACACCGTGCGGTACCCGCGAATGGCTCTGACCGCCATGGCTCGCTGTGGCCTCCACAGCACCGCCCTGAGCTGGGCGTTCAGAGCCCTCGCCCACACGGGTGCGCCGTACATGGCCATTGAGCGGATCACCCCCGCATACAGCCGTCGGCCCTCGAAACTGGGTCCGCCCACATTCGGCATGAGCCGAGAAAGGGCGGACGCCGCGCCGACCAGCCGGGGAGCAATTTGGCGAAAATGCTCCCGGAACCACCATCGCCCGAATAGACACCACCCTGCACTAAGGAAATATACCTTGTATTGCGGGGGACTTTACAAACATGCAATTAACGCAGACAAATTACACCCAGACTCAGAACAATACTTTGTGGATCACACAAAGTAATGTCCTGCGTGGGAATCGAATCCACGGCACTGGCACGGAAGGTATCTGGTATCTTAACCACTACGCCATCTGTGCAGTCATTAGTCATTAGGTTATATCTAGATGATTGAGCCTAGCTTTTCATTCTTTTTTGGTAAAATACATTTTTTTTACAAATATATTTTATTATTATTAAAGGATTATAACATTTAGATTCAAATTATATATTAATGGAATATAAATAGTTTCTGATGTTTACGCGAGTATTTATACCTTTGAAATAACGGGAGGACTCCTCTTCAGACCATGATCACTGTAAAGTGTTCGAAACGTCGGGCAATCAAATACAAACGCGATAGAATTCGTAAAAGAAATTTATTTCAGAAATATGTATTGTATATATACTTTATATTCTATCGATATAAGAAATATATGAACTGATTATTGAAATAGCTAAACAATAATTTATAGAACAATGAAAAAAATATAGTGAAAAATAAAAACAGCTAAAAATGATAACAAAGGGAAAACCAGTGCTGGAACCGTTGTTATCTGAACTAAACGACTGTTCGTTATCCCAATCAGGTTATTTTTTTGAGATGGCAGTAGCTAAATTTACTTGCATATTCTAATTATATTTTTTGCTTTACCTAAAAACACACTGACAGAACGAGATTTTCTGTAAATGAAACTTATCGATAAGAAGAAAAATACTCCATGTATTGCGGGGGACTTTACAAACATGCAATTAACGCAGACAAATTACACTCAAACTCAAATCAACACACCAACACATTGTGGATCGCATAAAGTATTGTCCTGCATGGGAATCGAACCCATGCCACAGCACGGAATGTATTTTGACCAGTACGCTATCTGTGCAGTCATATATACATTATTACTACATTATTCTATTTTAAGTAATTACCTGATCAAAATAACTCTTTATAAATTTTCCCGTTCCCCAACAATTATTTCAAGTTAAACAAACATGTCGTTATATATAATATTAGCAATAAAACTATTAGTATTAAACCTATTTAATTCCTATTAACAGTTCATAAACATCACAGTATTGGATACAAAAAAAATAATCTACTGTATCTCGCCAACCAAAATACATCGCATAGCATTTTATTAACTGTTCTGATTCCTTTGCAATTATATTCGCGGACGTCTTTCAATTTTTAAATGTACCTTAGAATAATAACATAGAAACCTATTCCACGCACAAAATGTGTGCCACTAAATTGGTGACTAAAATGTCACCCTACAGCGGCCCGTTCCGTAGTGTGCAAGGTCATTGTGTTCCATTTTATAGTAGTGTGCGTGTATACTCGTGTAATAGCTTGCACACTATTTTACAGAATTTTTGGTCTCACTTTTATAAACACTTAAATTACCTACCGAACTATCCTTCTATTTTCTGAACTATCCTTCTATTCTCTGAACAAAACCCTTTACCAACACGTTTGACTAGTGTGGTATAGTAGGTCAATTTCCTCCTATTATGGAGGAGGCTCGAGCCTAGCAATGAGATATATGGGCTGAGGTGACGATGATGATGATGATGATAATATATCGCGATAGGTACTGTACTGATGGCGGCTCTAGTAGATAAATTCGAGATCGCACGTCGCTTGTAGGGTCCGGTCCACCTCGAAGCATATCACATACATACACATACATATCATCACGCCATATCCCTTGCAGGGTAGGCAGAGAGAACAGAGTGCCAGAGAACTCTATCTCTGCATACTTCACTCGCTTCCTCAACATTCATAATTCTCTTCATACACGCTCGCCGGTTTCGGAGACTCTTGACTCCACCTTCCTTCAGTACATGACCGATCTGGTCTAGGTAGGTTAGTCTCGGTCTCCCTCGGTACCTACATCCTTCCACTTTCGCATTGTATATCTTCTTAACCAGGCGTTCGTTCGGCATTCTTTCCACATGTCCGAACCATCGGAGCATTCCCTTTCGCATCTTTACACCAAGCATATCACACTGGAGCTAATCTTAATTCCTGCTAATATTATTAATTTGAAAGTTTGTGAAAATGTTTGAATGTTTCGATGTTTGTTACTCAATCACACGTAAATTGTTAAACACGTTTGAATGAAAATTGATATACAGATAGACCATTTGGTTGGGCATTGGTTGTGCCTCAAAACCAGCGCTGTAGCCACTGTACCTTTGGACTGCAGCTTATGCCGAGGTAGAACCTTTTTGGTCTACAACAGTATGATTAAATATTTATTTCTTTTCCAATATTATTCCTGTTAGTATATTTGTAATAGTTTTATAATAGGCATGCTGTAGAATCCAAATAAATTTTGATGCCCTCCGAACCTCGATATAATGTAAAATTTATTTGTAAAAAATGATGGCTGAACATGACCATCGTTTACAACACCTACAAGTAAAGACAAGGTGTGGTCAATTGTATTTTTATATCTTCACCACACGGATGACATTGGCACGCTAAATCAACAATATCATAAAACAACAAAAAAGAAAACGAATTCAAAACAATGTAGGTAGTCGTGATTAACTAAATATACAATACTAACTTCTGCCCGCGGCTGCGCCCGCGTAAAAGGTTACTTTCCTAAAGTTTTTCATCCCCTATTTTTATTTTACCCCTTAAGGGTACATTTTTTACAAAGTTTTAATATCTTATTTATTTACATCTAATCAATAGCCTAAAAATAAGGTTTAATCTTCCGTCTTTAAAAATGACAATAATTCCTTGCAACTTTTCATCCACCTTTACAACCCTTTTTTTTTGTATTGAAAAGTAGCCTATGTCCTTTATCAGGCTCTAGACTATCAGATCTCTTTCGAATGAAAAAAAAATATATCTATCAGCTTTCGAATGAAAAAAAAAAACACAAAGCAGTCACGAGGACTGTCGACAGAAGTGAAAACCTATGAAAAAAAAACAAATACAAAAAAATAAAAAGCGTGCCCCAGTGAGTATGTATGGGTGTGACCATACAATAAATACACATTAAATATATTATATTATACACATATTATATTATTACTTCCTCTCCTACGGCTACTCTCCCTTCTCTTACGAATTTTCGAGGTCACGTGTCCTGACGCGATTTTAACATTTTTTACCCATCCCAAAAAAGTGCACAACGCCGCTAAAGCAGTTTTCACTTCAAAAATGTCATCAAAAATCGGTTCACCTAGAAATAAAGTTCTGAGGTAACCAAATGAAAAAAAAAACCAACCGATTGAGAAAAGCTTTTTTCTTAAAATTCCGTTAAATATAAATAAATCTAAATCTTTTTAAATAATCATATGCATTTAGATAGTTTAACATTTTCTTAATACCATTTGATCTGGTTCACTCTACATTTGATGTTTTGTCAACTCTTCACGGTCGCGCGCCGCTTCTTTTGTCGCCCCGGCGGATTTAGCGGGGTATGATCATAACCCGCCACCAAACAAAATTGCTTACTGTAATTTTGTAGAGATTAAAAACAATTGTGTTTATCCAGAATATAATTTTTCTTCATGACAAATTTCATTGAGATATGTTCAGTGGTTCCGGTTTGATTGAGCAACACATACATTCACATTTATAATAATAGTAAAATAATCTGTAATTTTAATAAAAATAGATTAATTCTATGTATTTATTTCGAGTTTTTCTTGCTTTGTATGTACACTACACGTAATACTTCTCTATAAATTCAGATACCTGTGAATTTCAAAATGTTTTCACTAATAGGAAATTATTTATAAAATCCGATTACGAATAGGAAATTACTTTACCACCGACTTTTATTTGTAGTATCCTTTATCTTGCAAATATATACGATTTCTTTCTTTCATTCGACAACGGCGTCCTCCGATGGCATCAGTATGGATGAAGTTGAATGGGCGATAAGAAGTTTGAAAAATGGTAAGGCAGCGGGCATTGATATGGTGTCTGCCGAGATGATCAAGCTCGGTGGCTCTTGTGTCTGGGAGGCGTTCCTGTTGCTCCTCAATTTATGTTGGAGCTCGGGAATGGTTCCCAGGGACCGGAATAGCGCAGTCATCGTGCCTTTGTTTAAAAACAAGGGTTCACGTTATGACTGCGCAAATTACAGAGCCATAAGCTTGACCAGTTTGGCAGCAAAAGTGTATGGAAAAATTATTGAAAGGAGAATGAGGATGGTGTCCGATGGTTTACTGTGTGAGACACAAGGAGGTTTCAGGAGTGGAAGGGGATGCATGGATCAAGTGTTCTCTCTGCGCAACATTGTGGAGAAGCATCTGGCTCTAGGTCAGAGGGTTTTCTGCAGTTTTGTGGATCTGGAGAGAGCATTTGACACGGTTGTACGAAAGGAACTTTGGGACATTTTACCGGAGTATGGTATTAACGGTAAACTGCTACAGGCTGTGCAGTCCAGTTACATGGGCTGTAGAGCCTGTGTGCGGCTGGATGATGGAATGTCGCCTTGGTTTGACGTCAATATCGGCGTTAAGCAGGGGTGCGTTCTGTCAGCCAGGCTGTTTATCATATATCTGGATAAATGTCTCCAAAGATTGAACGATATGAATGTGGGAGTCCAGATGGGCGACTCAGTGGTCACTGCTCTGCTTTATGCAGATGATGCAGTCCTGCTGGCACAGTCAACGACTGACCTGCAGACCCTAGTCGACACAATGACAGAAGATTGTAAGAAAAGGGGTCTACGCGTGAATGTGAGCAAAACCAAAATAATGGTCTTTGAAAGAGATAAAACCAGAACAGATGTAAGAGTAACAATAGGTAATGATGTACTAGAGCAAGTGGATGAATTTGTATATCTTGGATGTGAATTTAGCCGAGATGGAAGGTACACCACTGATATAGAGCGAAGAGTGAATGCGGGAAATAGAGTGAACGGAGCGTTGGGGCAACTTCTCGGCAGCCACCACCTCAGCCAGAAGGCACGTGTAGCAATACATAACGCAGTGCTTGTCCCAACATTACTGTATGGAAGCGAGAGTTGGGTATGCAGAAAAGAGTATGATAGTAAAATTAATGCGGTCGAAATGCGATCTCTGCGGAAAATCTGTGGAGTTAGGCTGACCGACCGCATTCGTAACGACGACGTAAGAGAGCGAGTAGGTATGAAAGAGAGTATTGGTGTAAAGATGCGAAAGGGAATGCTCCGATGGTTCGGACATGTGGAAAGAATGCCGAACGAACGCCTGGTTAAGAAGATATACAATGCGAAAGTGGAAGGATGTAGGTACCGAGGGAGACCGAGACTAACCTACCTAGACCAGATCGGTCATGTACTGAAGGAAGGTGGAGTCAAGAGTCTCCGAAACCGGCGAGCGTGTATGAAGAGAATTATGAATGTTGAGGAAGCGAGTGAAGTATGCAGAGATAGAGTTCTCTGGCACTCTGTTCTCTCTGCCTACCCTGCAAGGGATATGGCGTGATGATATGTATGTATATACGATTTCTTCTGGAAAGGGCAATAAAAATAGAAGAAATATAGATAGTTTGGTGTGAAGATCATAGTCTGCTTTTACGACATGCAAGAGTTGTATTAGAACGCATACTATTCCGAACAGAATTGAAGCTGTGTGTGGTATATGTTTAAATTCAAAACAGAATCGTGAAGTCCAAATATGTCGTTTAGTTTTAAATCATGTGTCAGTTTTATTTATTACGAAGACTCTTTAAATAAATAACATATCTACAAACCATTAGATACTGAATAGTATTGGAGTATTTAGTTACATTTTAATTGTTAAACGTTTCTTTGGAAATCTTTTTTTTTGTCTAGATATCAGCAGCTGTTTTAATTGTTTGTACATTCTTTTTGTTTATTTTCATTCAGTCTTTTTGTTTATTTTATTTTAATAAACGCCAGTTATTTATTTAGAGAATGATTTATTGTTTTAAAACTATGATATAGTTTATCTTGAAATTTTCTATCAGTTCTCTATTTTTAAGGTCTGTGTGAAATTTATGAGCATGCTCCAGAACTATATATGGATCAGATAAATAATTTTATCAGTTATATGCTTACGGATTTTATAGCGTTCATATTTGATTATTAAACTATGAGCGCGTTAAAATTGTTTTATTTTATGAGTTGCATACAATGTATTTTCATATGTCTATGTGGTTTTCAAATGTTAATAACTATTTTATATATTTGAAATAAAACTATTTTTACGGATTCTATCGTGATTATATTTTATTTTTAGTTTCCCGCTGTTTCGAACAACTTTACAGCGTTCATGGTCACGGGGAGGACTGTTTAAATGGTTAATATGTATATATAGTTATTTCGCACATCTCGAAAATTGTTATAACGAATTGGATTATATTTTGTATTTAGATAAATTTTTACTTACTATTTAATTAATATTATTTTTCTCTGAGGTCGCTCTATTGTTAACCTAAATACTTAATTATCTTCTGTGGAAAATACAGTTAAAAAAACCCTAATCGAAGATCGGCTGCCTAGGTTACATGGAATTTATATCTTGAAGATTGGTTAATTGTGTATATTTTCTTTACATCAGTATAACCATTTCTAGCTAAAAGAAACGTTTGATTTATGTTAACTACCCCAGATTACTCCTTCCAGTGTTCTGATATTTTCTATTGTTATTAGTCTAAGATCATACAGACCATTCTCAGAAAATTTGTCGTACTCTTCTAATATATTAATGAGATTCTCGTATGTATTTTTCCAGTTATATATATATATATATATATATATATATATATATATATATATATATATATATATATATATATATATATATTCTCGAAACTAAATGTTTCTGTCAATAGCACAAACATCAAAGGAATTATTTATAAACGAAACCTCACTTAATTATATCGAGAACCGAAAGTAACTTGAGAGGTCTTTATGTGGAAAAGTACCGATGCTCCATTTCCAAGTCATCAAATTCAATAAAGATCTTATAAACTCGATAATTATGAGTGCGGCGCCCTATTTACAGATAAAAGAACATGTTATTTTTTGAACAATAATAATCTGGAATAAACTACCTGCTGCTGTGTTTATCGAACGCTATGACATGTCATTCTTTAAACGAGGTTTAAGAAGAACACTTTCTTCATGGTAGGCAGCGGCCTAGCTGTGCCCTGATATTGTAAAGAAAGAAAAATCGGGTTTGCTGCTTGCTGGTTTGCTACCACTACCGATAAAAAAATCTATGTTTTTTTTTAATTGCTTATGGTAAGCAAACGAACAAGCAGCAAACCTGAAGTGTAATTGCCGCCCTGGACCATGTATTTATGTATTTCTTTTACAACATGAATAGCTAAGTTAATTACTGCGTGTTCATAAAGAAAGAATAAAATGCAACACCCTTTTTTATCCGAGGTTGTTGTAAAAGACGACTAAATGATATATCGGTTGCCCAGAAGAATAATGTCACAACGCTAAAAATTACAATTTTCATTATATTTTTAATTTTTGATGGTGGAAGGGTGTTAATATTATAAGTTCAACCTATCAACTCTTCATCGTCATTCTTAAGGATATTATGCTGACGTTCGTGCATTTGGAATCGCTGCTGAACCGAGCTGAAAAAAAGGATATACTTATTTTGAGCCTCCTGAAAAATATTGCTATTTTGAACTGTGACACTATTCTGCTGGGCAAGCGATATGTAGACAGCATTTATTCAAAAGTGGGAGAATCGTACATAAAAGTGTATACAAATCAGTCTGAGCATTGTGGTATAGTAGATAGATTTCCCTCCTGTTGTCCACGAGAGCTAAGCCCAACAATGGAATATATATAAATTGAGATGAGAAAGAAGATGATGTAAATTGATTTATGATAAATGTGACATGATATGGCGATACATTGTCATTATCATCCTACTCTTATCCCAATTGCTTAGGGTTGACGCAATATGTCCTTTTCTTCCACACAATCCTATCAGATATCATTATTTCACTCCCTTTCTATCTATCTCGTGCTTTACGTAATTTCTCACGATATTACTTTCATTCCGTCCCATCATCACATGTCCATACCACGTCGGGCGTTCACTCCTTAACTTTGCCGTCACTGGTGCCACTTTCAAACTTTCTCTCAATACAATGTATTTTATTGAGTATTACACATGGGAATCATAAATTCTCCTAAGGGCGCACCAAGGACTTGGACGTCGGCACCCTTATATGCAACGCATAATACCAACTGCGATAACCAATGAACAAATTGGACTGCATAGATCACGCAGTGGTATAAGTAACGGCTTTTCATGGCTAGTGTCATGGGTTCGATCCTAAAGCACATCAATGGGGATAGCATATAAACTCACCTTGAAAAAATATACATATATACCAATTTTCATGATGATAGGTGAAATAGTTTCCGAGTTTAGCGATGTCATACATACAAACGTACTCTTTTATAGATGTAGATATATCGACATCGCCAGACACATTAATAAATAGATAGATATTTTATTTCATACATCATTATTATCTTTAAGTTATAGAGAAAATTGTTTTAAGTCAATTTTGTGTGAGAATTTGAATATTGTATTAAAATTCTCTTGTGTTTTAAATAACAAATAAAATAAATCTTGTTTCGTTAACTGTTTTTATTAATTTCCATGAACACACTTCGTGTGAAAATGTTTTAAATTCGAAACTTTGTAGGTACAATAAACGTGACCAAAATGTTTAAATCTAATGTTGATATTAATTATTAATAGGTAACACTTATTACATATATTATAATGGTCTATTTAATGATATGAACTCTGATTGTCGAGCGTCGGGGTGCGACCAACTGTCCGCCTTGCAGGGAAGTTTTTAGGGCAATCCGACACATGATTCTGCTAAGCCTGAAAGTAATTTGTGTCTGTTAATTCATACGATGATGAAGTGAATTTACAAATCATTTCTCGTTCCTTTGCATCAGATGTCGTAAAAGATGTTAAATGAACAAGCATCATTTCCCAGCAAGTAGATAAAACCATTTATTTTAAAAGAACACTGCACTAAAGAAATACGCTTTGTATTACAGTGGAACTTTTCAAACATGGAATTAACGGCAATTTATTACATACAGTTTCGGTACAAAAATTTAGAGTCACAACTCACATACACGACACTGACACAATAGGTCGGTATCATAACAACTGCGCTATCATTGCAGTCAAATTGCCATTCAATCATTGACAGAAAAGAAAATATCAAAAATCCTATCCTCGTTTGACCCACTTGATTATAGTAAGTCAAACTTCTGCCCTTAGGGGCCGTTCATAAATTACGTAAGGGAGAAGATTTGTCCCCCTCCCCCCCTACCGTAAGACATCATAAGATTGCAACTAATTGTGTGTCCAGACCATAGCCTGCCAAAAAAGAAACGCTTCTAATATTATAAATGTGTAAGTTTGTGAAAACCTTTGAATGTTTGTTACTCAATTACGCATAAACCGTCGAACAATGAAAATTGGCAAATAGATAGACCATTTCCTGGATATAACATAGGATTCTTTTTATCTCGGTAATATGTTGCCTTGGGATAAGATAGATAGTTCAATTTTGAGATATTTACTCTTTACGCGGGCGAAGCTGTGAACAGAAGCTAGTAGGCTAGATATAATACATAACAGTACGAGAAATAGAAAGAGGTAATATTTTTAATTGTTATGAAATCCGGCAATCTTCTGCTCAGTAGCCGTTGTCATGAAAACTGTTCAGAAAACAAGCATTGTGATTGATGTGTTTATGAATATGGATATTAATATTGATAATTTTACTAATGTCTCGTGTCGACGTTACATATCATCTCGGCTCACATACGTACCACCGCGAGGACTGAATCTTCTCTACAATAGGAGAAACTCATTATACAAGCTGGTCAGTCGGGTTGATATAGGGTTACATTTCGAGTTTTTCTTCTCTTGCATAGATGTTATCTTCCCATCCACAGGTAAGGGGAAAGGGGGTGAATTGCATTCTCACCACATGGTTGAGTAGCATTATATAAATAAGTAATTTACATAGCTGCTGGCAGAACTAGTATTAAGTAATAAATCAATACATATAAATAAAATTGAAGTGTCTGTTTGTAATTTCAAATTAAAAGCTTTTCACTAAATACATACGAAAGTATATACGGTATTCACATAAGAAGAAATCTCTTTCTGCCTGTTTGTTTCGGCTAATCTTTGAAACGGCTGCATCGATTTTAACGGGCCTTTTACTGCCAGGTAGCTGGATATTATAAGAAGTAACTTAAGCTACTTTTATTTTCAAAAAAAAAATAGAGTACCGCAAAAACAAAATAAAAACCACTGAGAAATGCCGAAGGACATAGCCTAACTTTTTATCAACAAACTACGCGGGTGAAGCTGCGGGTGGAAGCTACTAGTAAATAAGATGATGTTTATCGTTAAATTATCACTGTTGTGTTCGTTCATAACCGTCGGTCATAAAATACGATGCGTGACGTTTATACGACGTTAATAGTGTTGCCAGCAGTGCGGTCAGAGAACTGAACGTTTCCGGTCTATTAATACATATGTCAACAGCTAAACGTTTTAAAGTCCACGTAAATACGTTTAGATGTAAAAGAACATAGGATAATTACATCATGCGACCTATTTTATACAGTCCTATTGTGAATATAAGCCCTTTGTTTTTTTTTAGTAGGCTTGATGAGAAGGAAAATTCGAAACAAACCCCTATACCAACACTTCTGACCATTGTGGTATAGTAGGTCAATTTCCCTCCCATTATGGAGGAGGCTCGAGCACAACAGTGAGACATATGAGCTAAGATGAATGAATTTGTTTAACCGCTAGGCTGGCACAGCCATCTTGCGCAAAATGTCACATCTGGCAGCAGTATGACGACAGGCGGGAGCACTACGGGTCAATTGGTATTAAAATGCTTTTATCTAAAAAAATTGCTATCGAAACTTCTTTTTTACAGATATAATTTTTAATTTTACTGTTTGTTGATTAATCTGATATCATTATTTCGTGAAAATAAATCATTTTAAGTACTATAAATCTGGTTTAAAGTTAGGGTAAATACATTTTTACCGGTTTTTGGGTTCAATAACGTATAAAAAAAAAGATGAACCAATATTTTAATGTATTTATTCCTATTTACATGACATAATAGTGCAACATTACAAAAATAATACAAAAACAAATATCTCCAAATACATTTTTTATACCCAAGCCATCACAAAAACGCCCCAGTTCTTAGGATTGACTGTGTTAGGCAAAAAACAGGGTCATGTGTATTATCGATTTCTGAAAACATGTTGGGCCAAATGACTTGAAACGATAGCTATTCTTAAAGTTTGGTTCTTGAACATTATACAGTAAAAAGTACAAAGTTCTGTGAAATGTCTTGGTTTATATTTCTAGCCTAGAAACAAACCACGTAAAAATAACGGTTAAAACTAGTCCTCTTTGAAATAGCATTATTGAGCGACTTTTTTTGTTTTTTATTGACATGCGTTATTTATATTACACAACACAATAAAGTTTACGAGTAAAATTATAATAAAAGGGCACAGTGCTATACAAAAACTTTAATAAAATTAACAATAAAATCTAACAATTTCAGCGCAAAAAGTGCGGTTACGAGTAAGGTTAGTATGGATAAGACTTCAGAGTATAATATCACACCTGAATTTTAAAGTGTATTGTAACATCAATTTATTGTGGTTATAGATAGTATTTAAAATGTTAATATGTTATTCAAATTCAAAAATATGTTTTATTTAATCATCATCATCATCATCATCGCAGCCCAAATACGTCCCACTGTTGGGCTCGGGCCTCCTCCACAACAGGAGGGAATTTGACCTACTATACCATGCTGGTCAGACATGTTGGTATAGGGTTTCATTTCAAGTTTTCCTTCTCTTGCACAGATGTTATGTGCTTATTATATCCCTTAGTCGCCTTTTACGACATCCACGGGCAAGATAGGGAGTGGTGAATTGTATTCTTACTCCGTCACCACACGGATAACGTTTTATTTAATAGTTGTAATTTTTTTTATTAATGACAGTCAAACGTTTGACTACTATCTCACCTGATGTTAAGCGATGATGATTATTTAACATTTTAGTTAAGTTAAAGGTAAAAAAAAAACTACCGCTACTTATGCACAGATACAAAGCAAGAACTCAAACAAAAAGCCTTGTTGCATCCTACGCAAAATGTTTGCACCCGCTTTGAGCACACGGCACAATTGCGTCGTAACCGGCCACTTCTTCCTGGCAGAAACGGGTATTCAGCTATATGATGTTTCTGAACTGTGTAAATTTGGTCATCTACAACCAGAGGTGCAACAGAAGAAGGAGAGTGTTTTTCTAAAATGGACTTAATAAGGGCTATACGAAAAGAACGGTGAGTAAAAGAAGAAGTGAAATGTTTTACAAGTATATAACAATTTAGAACAGACACATTTAAAAGCCTGCGGAAAAACTTCTTGTACCAAATTCTGGTTCTCTTTCTTTCAATCGGATACATAGACAGCATTTGGTCCTTCTTATCTACCCCACCCATCATAATATTATAGTCTAATATTAAGATGGGTTTTGTAGACCCATGAATAGTGTTAACTGCATTGCCATGGTACGTCGAGATCATCGCAATGCGGTTAGAATCTCGCCATACCATGAGATCGATGTCACCCGATGTAAAACCAGTAATCTGGCCAGGCCGCATATTCGCCTTGGTTAAATTGCTTAGAGCTTCCGGCACAAACTGACGGTTGGTTCGAAGTGTGCCAACGCAGTCAAACCCTATAGATTTTAATTTACGCGCAAGCGCTGGTGAATTATAAAAATTGTCCATCCATAGAGTATGACCCCTATTTTCAAGACCATTTATAAGTTTCAGTACTATTGCGGGTGTAAATGCGTCTAGAGGGCTTTTGTCAGTCTGTGTAGACGGTGGTTTTTTATGAGCATGCACTTCGAATCTCCATAAATAACCTGTCCTAGACTCGCAAATTTCATATGTTTTAATCCCTACTGCAGCGGCCTTGTTTGGAATAAATTGATTTATATCCAACCAACCCTTCCACTGCAGGAGAGACTCATCTAAAGCAAGATTTTGATGCAAATTATACATATTTTGGAATTTACTATTCAGGTGTGATATTACAGGCTGAATTTTATATAATTTTGCTGCAGAAGCATCCAGTTCTAGTGTACTCATGACTCCATTATTATTGAAATGTAGACATTTTGATAACAACTGGAATCGTCTTAAAGACATGTGTGCACTAAAACCAGGTGTATAAAATATGTCAGGAGTAGCGCTCCAGTACTCTTCTATTTTGGTTTTAATGACAACCCCCATTGCCAACACGACAGCAAAATAAACATAAAGTTCATCGGGATTTGTGTCCCGCCAATCACAGATGCGACTTTGAGGTTGGAGGTTGTTATTTAACATCATGTGTTGCGCTAACTCCTGTGCATATCTATTTGTCTCTGCAGCAATGTACTCCATAAATTCTAGATCCCATATAACAGCAAAAGTGTCTAGGGGATTGTCAAACAGAGATGTTGGACCACAGTTAATGTTGGAAAACGTTTCCCTTCTCAATTCAGGCGGAATTTGAGCTTGCGGAAACGCTGTCCAGTGAAAATCAAAAATGCTATGAGGCTGATATGTAGCTGACATATCAGTAGTTTCGTCAGGGCCTAAATTGTTATCATTTAGCTCGTGGTCATCAGGATCTGTGGGTGTTTCCATGCTGCTTACGTAGGTTCTCGGGATTACAGGAGCCATTACCTCTTCTTCGTCACTTTCCTCTGATTCACTTCCTGATCAAAAAAAAAAACAAAAAGTAGATATATTCCTTGGCAGAGACAAAATTTATTGTAGACAAATATGTATAGCAGATCTTTACCAAGACTATAAAGAAACGTGTAAATTTCTTTATCCCGAAGACCCCGGTGGTGCACGGTACGGCGTGGACTCCTGTTTTGCGACGTACTGGCAAAACTTACGTCTGGACCACGTTCAACGAACCTAGAAATAGTTATATAACTATATTATTGCACGTGTGTACTAATATGGTAATAGAAAGTAAGCAACTTACACTTCAGGAGAGGGTGGTATAACTAATGATGTTTCGAGTTCAATTTCTTGAACATCATCCTCTATGGCATCCTGTACATCGTGTACGTCATGTACAGGATGTGGCTCCTGAAGGCCTAAATCCTTAGCCACTGCCACATCGGATAGTCGGGAAGGCGTACTTGATGAACCAGCGTACCTAAAATCAAATATTTAGAAACCATTTAAATTTGTTGAAGTTTGATGAATAACAAGAGAAACTGTTCGTTTATAAGTGACAGCTTGTGCAAAGTTATTCCTACATGGCTGTGTCATATATGTTATCATTTAAATAATTACTAGCTGCACTCTGTTACCTATGAGATGTGGTGATTATGACGTAATGTAGCCTATGTGTTAATCCAGGACCTAAAGAATATACATACTAAACATACAAGTTCGTTCAGATGTTAGAGCGTGAAGGAGTAACAAACAAAGATACATACTTATACACACCTACTCACACATATACATACAAATTTTCACATTTATAATATTTGTGTGATTGTTATAAAATTCACCTTGAATTATTATAATACTCTAAAATAAGTTACTTACGGGCTCCAAGCACGCTTTCTTCTTATGTGAAGAGGCTCTTCCAGTTGGTGGCCAGTCGGTAACTCATCAATATGAACCAAGTTTAATCTAAAAATGAAGACGTCAAATGTGGGTATATTTATATTTTTAAACGCAACCAATAAGCATTGAAAAGAAACATAAATACTAACTCGTCTATTGCAACTGGCCTGGTTTGGCCACGGCCACGACCACGACCACTACCTTCCAACTGTTGCCCACTGCTCCCACCACGCGTACGCACACGTCCACCACGTGAACGCACGCCTCTACCAAGTATACGCACACCTCCACCATGTACGCTTCCCTGCACCTGATGCTCACTGCTCCCACCACGCGTACGCACACCTCTACCACGCGTACGGACACCTCCACCACGCGTACGCACACCTCCACCACGCCTTTGAGATATTGGACTGATCCAATACAAAAGCACGAAATAAAAAAAATAAAAAGCAAAAATTAAAAGAATACTCGTATGTTAAAAATAAATAAAAATTGCAAAACATAAACAAGTCCATGAACCAAAAAAAGTTATGAGTTAACCAAAACCACACATCTACCTTAGCCTTATCCATACTAGTCAACCGACCAACATATATGCCACTTCGCTGACCTTGAACACGGCAAATGTGTATTTAATTTTAATATTACGTTAATTATATCTTATATTGTACAAATTTAACACTAGTTAACACATTTTTATTAATGTTAGTAATGATACGTGTAGTATTACAGTAATAGTTAATATAATTTTATTAAATTATAAATGAAAATAGATAGCCGCTGTTGTGGCGGACGGTCAATGATGTTTGATAAAATTAGTATTTAGTGTAAAAAAGCTAACAATGATACAATCACTAATTGAAAAATTGTTTATTACTTACCCATCCATGTTGTAAGCTGCAGTTTTTCCCAAATACTTAATTATAACAACAAAAAACACACTTTGATGACGACAGTTCACCACGGAGAAGTGACCCGACTAACCGCCAAACTGTCGACTCGATTGCATAAGAATTTTTTATGAAATGGTGTCTGTATTATGGTTGACAAACCTACACTTGACTATCCTCTATTTGATTCTTATAAGTTAGAAAAGGATGAATACAGTTTTTTATTTAATTTTAAGAGCTATTTAAATCATGTGGTTAGGCACCAGATACAGGCGGGTTGCCAGTTGCGCATTAATATGACAAACCAGGATCTGGTGGCACGCCAGCCTAGCGGTTAAGACAATTAAAAAGTGTCAGTAGAAAATTACAAGAAAGAAAACATAATAAAATCAATTGTTTAATTAACATGGTAATTCAATTTTGTATTGAACTGTTGAAGATCTGTGTCCAGCTGTGTGGTAGCGGCTACGAATACTACCAACCCTTACTATGCTCATGGATGTTGTAAAAGACGACTAAGAGCTTTATAACGACCTTTTTTTTTTTATTTTTTTTTTATTGGTGGGCTATGGGTGCGTCTCGCCCCGCCAAATCGGTCCGGGGTGACGGAGAAAGCGGCGCGTGACCCCATAGACCCACCGTAAAATCCTCTCTCTTCGCCGTGCGAGCGGACCACCGGTACCCGATCTTTGTCTTCGGTGGTTCGCTCGGCGGTAGCTTTATAACGACCTGGGCCATCTCCATCTGATGCCGTTTGGTCAACAATTTGGTCAAAATTTTGGTCAACATTCCCAAAGAGGGTTGACGTCTGACAGGCGGTCGGTCATAAAACTATTGTCAATAACTTGTACAATATGTACTATGAAAAAAGGGGTACATATTGTATCGACCTCAAGTAATAGTGATAAGAGTAGGAGAATGATGATGATCTGTGTCCTTAGTTAGTACATATACATGTTGAAGAAGATATGCTTTTAGTTCAGTATTTATTCATGGTGTAATCAATATATGTTGAGGGCATCAGTATTCCGTAAATTTATAACAACGCCATGAGGCCGGCGAGGCGCGCTCGCCCTGCTTGGCGTCATTAAAATACATATTTTAATGTACATTAAATTGTTAATATATGTCTAGTTTATATATATCTCTTGTGTATAACTCTACCTATAATATATTTCAAGTATAATGAACCTATTGTTTAACGGGTTGCAAACTTGTGAAATCGTTTTTTATTACAATTTTATGAACCTTTTCGGCAAGTCTTTTAAAAAAGCAATTCTTTTATATCTCAATCAACTTTTTACTGGAAACGAAGATTTTGCTTACAGCCTTTGCCTTAATAGTGTGATACGTTACTAAAGATTTTAATTTACAAATATTTTTTTACTTATAATTAAATATCTCTATGTAAATATTCTTAAAGCATTATTATTTTATTTTTATCACAGTATGGGACATGGAGAAAAGTTTTCTTCGTAAGAGGTCTACATTAACTAATGAAAATAAAAATACTAATTAAGTCTATATTTTTGTATTAGTAATTACGACTAAGTAATTTAGCGAGAGAGCCGGAAGTCCAACTTTGTGGGTGGACTTTGTAGTTTGTATTGGTAGTTAACGGCCTGGCTGTAAAGGTCTTGCTTGCTAAGTCTATGAGTGGCAGCAACACTTAGCTATCATCTATGCTGCTACTTGTTTTCTACCAAAAGCAATTAAAAAAAGATCATAAGGAACTTACTATTAAATATACTACGAAACCATTTCTCTTTCTAACCAATAGTTGACTGAACAGTAAACGTATAAATAATATACATAATAAGATTTTAATAAAAAAGCTATATCCAGTTAATAAAAGTACCGGCTGTAAAATAAAATTAATAATTAGTACCAAAATAGTCTAACGTTATAACTAATTAACATAAATGATTAGAAGCAAATATTCGCGAAAACAAAGTAGGAGTAGATAACGATTGTAATAAATGGAGCTATTACGAAATGTCTACGTCACAGATGCTGCGCTCGTGTACACGCATAGGGTTGTCTACTCTCATAATGAAATCAAAGCATTGGGTTTAATAGCATGCTCTATAAACGGAGAGTGAAAACAATTAATGTTTATTTAGCCAGCAGTAAGGGTCTCAGCGCTCACACTCAGTCCGGGTAAACTTGTCATAACCATCTACGGCTAATAACTAAGACACACAGAAAAAGTTGGAGGGATCATATCAGATTGGTTGGGATCATAAGGCTACCAAAGACAAAGATCGGATCCGGTGGTGCTAAAATGGCGAAGAGAGGGGCTTTGCAGGGTGGATGTATGGTCTCTACCGTCGCCCCGGACTAATTTGGCGGGGAGTGACACCTTAGCCCACCGCGAAAAAAAGGTTCAGATTATAAGCTCAAAAATATTTGAATTGGACTACGCAGACGATGGAATAGTCTAATTATTCATTTCATATCCTCATTATCTTTTCTGATTCAAAAATGATTGTTCCCAGTCTGGTAGTCATTTGAGTCTGTTAATTGCTTGAAGTTTGCTCCACAAGAATTCATTTCTTAATGCGGGTGTTTTATCAATAAAAAGAAGAGAGAAGAGATTTTTCATTTATATGAAATAAAAACTTCTCTGAGATGATAGTATATTACTGTAACGTCAATATTTGAAAATAAATAATATCTCATAATAAAATTAGTTTAGTCTTAGTCTTTGTTTCACATTACATAAATATCGCTAGTCAAGGACCACAGCTCTTGTTAAAATAGAAAACTGCAGTACTAACTCTTACCCCAGCTTGCACCTGCGGATTTAGAGTTTACGCAATATCTAAGGCGTTATCACATAAAATAATTAAAATTTAAAAGTTATCCTTGAAAATGAGGTATGATATCTCTATATAGTCGATCAATTTATGGTTAAAAGTGGAAAATTATCATCAGCGTGGACCTACTACAAGAAAATTTCAATTTAGTGATTACTTGGAATGTTTCTAAAGTATTATCACGTTCTCTATAAATGAATTAATAACGAGTAAAGTTGTTTATCGTCGTCAGCTTAACTCATATACGTCACACCGCTGGGCTAGGTTCTATACAATAGGAGCTGAATTGACAAGTATTCATTGTTGAAGTTATAATTCTTTAGGCGTGTTATGAAAAAATATGAGAGTGTATAATAAGAAGCGCGCGCTTCACTGTAACACAAAAGTAACAGGATGACGTGGCCACAAATAAGATGCGCGCGCATCACTGTTAAGACTCTCATTAAGCCTCGAGAAAAAGCTACCAACAAAATAGAAATAGAACCTCTTTCTACATTCACAACGTGTTTTAGTTTTATACATGTGAGAATTATAACATACATACATACATACATATCATCACGCCATATCCCTTGCAGGGTAGGCAGAGAGAACAGAGTGCCAGAGAACTCTATCTCTGCATACTTCACTCGCTTCCTCAACATTCATAATTCTCTTCATACACGCTCGCCGGTTTCGGAGACTATTGACTCCACCTTCCTTCAGTACATGACCGATCTGGTCTAGGTAGGTTAGTCTCGGTCTCCCTCGGTACCTACATCCTTCCACTTTCGCATTGTATATCTTCTTAACCAGGCGTTCGTTCGGCATTCTTTCCACATGTCCGAACCATCGGAGCATTCCCTTTCGCATCTTTACACCAATACTCTCTTTCATACCTACTCGCTCTCTTACGTCGTCGTTACGAATGCGGTCGGTCAGCCTAACTCCACAGATTTTCCGCAGAGATCGCATTTCGACCGCATTAATTTTACTATCATACTCTTTTCTGCATACCCAACTCTCGCTTCCATACAGTAATGTTGGGACAAGCACTGCGTTATGTATTGCTACACGTGCCTTCTGGCTGAGGTGGTGGCTGCCGAGAAGTTGCCCCAACGCTCCGTTCACTCTATTTCCCGCATTCACTCTTCGCTCTATATCAGTGGTGTACCTTCCATCTCGGCTAAATCCACATCCAAGATATACAAATTCATCCACTTGCTCTTTTTTTCGATACCAACAAACAAGATAGATAAAGAAGATGGTGAATGGTATTTGTATCTCCGATACCGTCACCACAAGGAAAAAAGTTATGTATATTAATTAGATGACAACCCTGATTGAGGCCCACCGCCGATACGCCGCCAGTTGTACAGCGACTGCGCAGTAAGTGAGGCACATGTTTATTTTGAGGATATGACCGGTTCTGTTCATCTAACTTCCTATTAATATTGTAACAACTTTACTATAACCTATCAATGTTACAAATATTTACAACATACAGTTTATGTGATGACTTTGTGGTAGGTATATACTTACATATTACCTTCTACATACATGCATACATATCATCACGCCATATACCTTGCAGGGTAGGCAGAGAGAACAGAGTACTAGAGAACTCTATCCGGTCTAGGTAGGTGAGTCTCGGTCTCTCCCGGTAAGATTACCTTCTACATTGGAGCTATGTATTAAATACTTTTAAAGTCGGATGAAAAAATAAACCGTTCATCATCATCATCTCAGCTCATATATGTATGTGCTCGTAGCACTATTGGATTCGAGCCTCTTCGGTAATGGGAGGGAAATTGACCTTCTATACCACGCTGGTCAGACGATGTATAGTATAGAGTTTTCTTTCGTGTGTTTCTTCTCTTGCATAGATACAAAACGCATATAACATGCATTTTGTATCCTTTAGTCGTCTATTACAATCATTCATGGGTAAGATAGGGAGTGTTGAATTGTATTCTTACTCCGTTACCGATATTAAAATAAAATACTGATCTTTTTTTTATTTTATTGATGATTTTAGTAATGGAAACATTAGTTTTTATCAGATTACATAATTTAAGAGTTTTATTATACAATACTAGCAAAACCCAGCCTATTGGTTTGTCGGTAGAAGTAAAAAGATAGCAGCACTGCCTGATGGCGAGTTACATCAATGGGTATATACCATACAAACATGCGAAAAAATACATACACATACAAATTTTCATAATGATTGATCAAATAGTTTCTGAGTTTAGCGATGTCATATATACAAACATCCTCTTTTATAGATATTTTTTTCATAAATTACAGAAGAATATTTTGTAGGAGTTTTTAGAAACCTCACTCACGTACTGAAAATATTTAAAAAAAACAAATAAGAAATTCTATTGAGATAGTTTTAAATAAGAAGTTAATTAGTGCTGGTTAAGACATTTCTAGAACATTTTGCATCAAATACGTATTCATTTATTTAAATTTAAAACGACACGTGTGTGTGATATCATTACTCGTAAATTTATTTAAAAAGTAAATCTCAAATAAATCTATTAATCCATGGTATTTAAATAAAATATTTGGTCAATTTTCTTCTCAATTCATACGCATGTCACCTTCGGTAAACGGCCCTCTCATTCAATAAGTGGGTATTTAAAATATCCGACAAGAAAACTCAAGCGAACATAATACGAATTATTTACTTTTAAGAGCCGGCTTATATTAATATTTAATAAAATAATTTTTGAACTTATTCTTTCAGTGGTATTGAAAATTAATAGTAGATCCCTTTGCTTTGTGCAAATGCAAAAATATAAACTATAGCAGAAAAAAGTTACAAATTTTGTTTTTACATGAGTCGCTTTCTCCATATGGTGACGAAATACGAGTATAATTCAGTACCAATACCCTCCA
Organism: Lymantria monacha; assembly: GCA_905163515.2. NCBI lineage: Eukaryota > Metazoa > Arthropoda > Insecta > Lepidoptera > Erebidae > Lymantria > Lymantria monacha. The sequence goes on along the minus strand of LR991091.1, from coordinate 1,690,422 downwards.
GCGAGATTCGAGCAAGACAATTAAAATAAGTGAAGCAGGTAATATTATTTCAAGACAAGGAAACTTTAAAATAAATTCCTATTGTCCGGCTACGATTATAGTCCGACCACACCTCGCCTAAACCTGCTGGGATGACGGAAGGGATGGCATATAACTTCATAACCTGCCGTGTCACTATTTATCGCCTTTAGGTTACCTTTTCTGGCAATTCTATCGACGCCCTTGCGCGGTATATCTAATTAAACTACGTCAATTTCTATTTCGTTATGCAGGTGTTCAACAGTGGGCTTATAGGTTGAACAGTTATGTCCTTGTACACATCTGTACAGAAATAAATGTATCTCAGGTCTCTACAACTGTATATTGCTCTCTGTTGTCAACACTTTACCTTCATTTAATATCAACTACATTTGAACATATCAAAAATATATTACATTTAACAAAATTATGCTAATAGTTTATCTACACAGTACCAGTGTTACTCAAAGTAAGAATGTTTTAATTTAATAATTGCTACAGAAATATTCTTGATGCTCAATGAATCTGGATTGAGATCTAATTGGAACGAAGTTCCTTATCGCGCGTTGTGAAAGGGGGCTTGACGGAAAAAATTCTTACGAAAAGTTGTCACGACACTTTTTGCTATAGTAAGCTATTGTAAGCTGTGCGGCGTCGCTCGTCGGCTCTCTTATAGAAAGCAAGCCAGATATTTTCATTTCTATTTCGCATTGAACAGTGTGGTGTCGCGACGATTTTTTTTATAGATAGAGTGATTCAAGAGGAAGGTTTATATATATAATATATGCATAATGTACTAGAGAAACACTGATAATTTTAGAGGTTTCTAATGTGATGTCGTAAATAAACACATTATTTTGCGCTTACATTGCAAACGCTGGCTGAACCCTACGAAATAGATCAAAATAAAGTACTACAGTATTATACAGCTTAAAAAGGCCTACAAAAAAGTCCGCGATGGTATATATCTATCTCTTAAGGATAACATACTCATCATCATCTTGCTCTTATGCCAATTACTTGGGGTCGACGCAATATGTCATCTTCCTCCATACAGTCCTATCAGACGTCATCTCTGCAGTCACTCCCTGTCTATCCATGTCATACCTCACGCAGTCCATCCATCTTTTCTTTGGTCTTCCTTTACCCCTAAAGCCTTCAACATTCATATTTAAAACTTTCCTCACAACATTTCTTTCATCCCGTCTCATCACATGTCCATACCATGTTAACCTTTCACTCCTTAACTTTTCCGTCACTGGCGCAACTTTCAAACTTCCTCTTATATGCTCATTTCTTATTTTATCTAATCTCGTCACACCACACATCCATCTCAACATTCGCATCTCCGCTACATGCAGTCGTCTCTCATCCGTCGCTTTTATCGCCCAACATGCTGATCCATACAGTACAGCAGGTCTTATTAGGGTTTTATATATTTTACCCTTTAATTTAGGGGGTACTTTGGGGTCGCATGTTGTACCCGTGACCTGCCGCCATTTCATCCATCCCGCATCCATTCTGTGTTTCACCGCACGATCCAGGTCGCCATCGCTTTGGATAAGAGAACCGAGGTATCGAAAATCCGAGCATACTGGTATAGGTACTCCATCTAGAGATATGGGTGTAAAATTGGAGAGACCGCCGAAATCGCAGAACATGTACTCTGTTTTAGGTCTGCTGATTTTCAAGCCAACATTCTCCAATTTACAGCGCCACTTCTCCAGCATGCTCTGTACCTCAAGTCCTTCTTCTCCAACGAGAACAATGTCATCAGCGAATAGCATGCACCAGGGTGCCTCTTCCTGTATCTCCGATGTTAACGCATCCATTATCAACAGGAAGAGGTAAGGACTTAACGCCGACCCTTGGTGCAAACCCACCTGCACACTGAACTCGTCGGAGTCTCCAGCCGCTGATTTTACGTACGACCTAGATCGTTGGTACATAGCACAGATTAACCTAGTATACTTCACAGGCACACTTTTCTCTTTCAGTGCCCACCACAAAACTGTTCTCGGTATTCTGTCGTAGGCCTTCTCGAGGTCAACGTATACCATATGCAAGTTTTTATGTGCACCACGATATTTTTCGCACAGTTGGCGCAGTGCAAATGTGGCATCCGTTGTCCCGCGGCCCGGCATAAAACCGAACTGGTTTTGGGTGATCTTGCTTTCTTCTCGCAATCGCTTCTCAACCACTTTTTCCCACACTTTCATACTATGTGACATGAGCTTTATTCCCCGATAACTGCCGCAGTCCTGAACATCACCCTTGTTTTTAAAAATGGGCACTAGCGCACTACTGCACCATTCATTGGGAATTACTTCATCCTGCAGCAACTTATTGAGGAACAAAGTCAGCCACATATATCCATCCTCACCCAAAACTTTCCATACTTCCACTGGTATACCGTCCGGCCCTACAGACTTTCCGTTTTTCATACTTATCACTGCCTTTCTTACCTCATCTATTGTAATTTCTTTTACTAGACCGACGTTCTCAGGTACATCTTTTAACTCTCCACTCCATAAATTCTCTTCATTCATTAATCTTTCAAAATATTCCTTCCAACGCTGCCTTATTTCCTCGTCTTTTATTAAAACTTTACCATCTCCATCTTTCATGCACTTGACATGCCTAATATCTCTCGCTCGTTCCTCTCGGGCTTTCGTAATACGGTACAGCGCCTTTTGTCCTCGAGGCCCATCTAACGAATTATAAATTCTGTCTTGGGCCTGGGTTCTCGCTGTAGCTATTGCCCGTTTAGCTTTTTTCTTACATTCCTTGTATTCAATATTTTTCGCTTTCTTCAACCTTTCCTTATCTTCTTTCTGCCACGCTTTAAACTTTTCCTTCTTTTCTTTCAGAATCTTTTGTACATCTTCATTCCACCACCATGTATCTCTATCAATTATACCCTTCCCTTTCGTTTCTCCTAGTATTACTTTAGCCGTACTCCTAATACAACTAGCTATATCATTCCAACTTTCATTCACAGATTTATCCTTCATATCTTTCATTTCATTCATTTTACCAATCATACTTTGTTGAAATCGACTTGCATACTCTTTTCTTTCCAGCATACTCCATCTTACCTTAGGAGGGGGTCGGTTTTTGCGTTTAATAGCGCATGTTTTTATTTTGATATCTAGTATCAGAAGCCTGTGTTGTGATACTAGAGCCTCACCTGGCAGCACCTTACAATCCTTTACAGAACTGAGTTTACTTCTTTTGACAAGAAAGTAGTCAATTTGCGTACAGTGGTTACTACTTTTGTAGGTAATAAGGTGCTCCTCGCTTTTCTGGAACCACGTGTTTACGATAGCCAGGTGAAACGACGAGGCTACTTGAAGCAGCGTCTCACCACCAACATTCCGCTTTCCATACCCCCATCCTCCATGCACTCTTTCATAACTATCATTTGCTACTCCAACGTGTCCATTAAAAACCCTACGAAATAGATCAAAATAAAGTACTACAGTATTATACAGCTTAAAAAGGCCTACAAAAAAGTCCGCGATGGTATATATCTATCTCTTAAGGATAACATACTATATCCATTTTAATACTTTAAAAAATGTTCTATTATAAAACGGTAATTGAAAAGCTATTTACACAAATACTGTATTAATCCTTATCATTTTAAATACATTAGTTGGCTTGAGCATTTCATGAAGATATTTTTTTTCCTTCAGACCATGCAAATTAAATCAATACCTTAAGAGATATAGCAAAATCAAAATAATGCGCAACGAAATTATTTTCGCCCGTGACCGGGCCGCGTGGCCGGCTCGCGTTCGAGCTCGGGGCCGAAAAGTTTTGGTAGTCTAGTGGAATTGTATATCCTATTATTAATATTATAAACGTGAAAGTTTGTAATAATGTATGGATGTGAACATGTTTGTTGCTCTTTCACGTAAAAACTACTGAATGGATTTTGATGAAATTTATAGTAATATAGCTTGCACATCAGAATAACACATAGGCTATAATTTATAAAGATATTTTGCAAATTGGCTAAAATATAACGATAAAAATCGCTTAAGGCAGAAAAAAATTATATAATTAAAATAGAACTTCGTTCCATCCGGGTGTCCCTTGACACCTCCGGTTTTTTTATATAATATAATCGACATAAATTTCGCTTCAGGTTTTTCAGATTAAAAGTATTTCGATTCCAATGGTGTACTAGTTTCGTATTCAAGGTGGATATTCGCTGAATCGGGATGGAAATCGAATTAGTATAGTTTGCTAGTCTTGAAGGTGACGCTTATGTGTAATTGATATAAAGTTTATACATGCGTATCGTAAGGTTATTTATTGTTAAGCGTTATTACTATTATCCTGCTCTTACCACAATCACTTAGGGTTGACGCAATATGTACTTTTCTTACATAGCAAAAGTTATTGGCAATAGTTTTATGACCGACCGCCTGCCTGACATCCCTTCTTGAGAGTTTAATTGTTGACTAGGCAGCATCAGTAGGAGTTGACCCGGGTGTATGTAAGGCTCTTAGTCGCCTTTTACGACATCCAGGAGCAAAGTAAGGGTTGATAATATTTGTAACCGCTATAATACAGCACAAATATTAACAGTATTTTTTTCATTGAAAAGAAATCTATTTAACAAAATCCTGGTCATATTATTTATTAATTTTAAAAGTAATAAAATAATATTGATATTTTAAAATCATCTATAGAGCTATTGGGAAATAATTACATATATTTGTAATATATTAAATTTGTTGGCAGACAGAAAAAAAGCACTTTAATAATCAGAGCTTGATTGACGTCTGCACTGTTCAACTGGTGGTAACTTGTAATAAAAAGTTTGAGAAACTTTGTCGTAAATATATAGCCTACACGCAGGTTGAACCCTTGCGACCCAGTTTCAGTACATTACCATATGCTGAGATATCCCGTCCTTTCTCGGTCATATATAAATTGCTGAATTGTTTGTATTTTTTAGGTTACCGTACCTCGAAAGGAAAAAACGGAACCCATATAGGATCAGTTTGTTGTCCGTTCGTCCGTCCGTCCGTCCGTCTGTCTGTCTGTCAAGACTCTTTTTCTCAGGAACGCGTGGAGGCATGAAGCTGAAATTTATATCAAATACTCAGGTCTACTGTCCCTTAGAGCTGTGAAAAAATCAAACTTTTAAGCTAACGCAATCAAAAGATACAGCTATTTATGTCGCAAATTTCTGCAAATTTTCGACACTCGCAAGGGAATCAAAAAACCTACAGGGTACTTCCCGTGAACTCAGAATCTTGAAATTTGGAACGAAGCAACGTCTTATAGCACAGATTAAGGAAAAATTGTGAAAACTGTAAATTTTTGATTACATCATATAAAAAAAATATTTTTAATCATTTTAAACTCACTACCCCTTTTCACCTGAACGTATATGGTTAACAAGCAGCAGTTAATTTTGCACTGACAAGGAACAAGCAGCGTGACCGAGTGGTCTAAGGCGCTGGTTTAAGACACCGTAGGCACGAGTTCGAATCTCACCGCCGCCGTGCTCTTTTTGCTATATATTTATTTTTGTAAAATTTATTTATAATAATTTAATAATATAATATTATAAATGAAATAGTTTAAAAACGTGTACATTAAATGTTTTAAAAAATTAGTAGTTTTAATAAATAGGTGTAACTTGAATTAATATCAAAGAAAAAAAAACTTGAATTCATCATCATCATTCTCTTACTCTTATCCCAATTACTTTGGATCGATACAATATATACTTTTCTTTCATAGTACATAATGTAAAAGTTATTGGCAATAGTTTTATGACCGGCCCCCCCCCCTTTTTTTTTTTTTTTTTTTTTTTTTTTTTTTTGCGGTGGGCTATGGACGTCGCACCCCGCCAAATCGGTCCGGGGTGACGGAAGAGGCGGCGCGCAACCCCATTGACCCACCCTGCAAGCACCTCTTCTTCGCCGTGCGAGCGGGCCACCGGTACCCGATCTTTGTCTTCGGTGGCCCGCTCGGCGGTATGCCCTCTTGGGCTCCTCTCCTGTCGACGCCCCGGCAGCTTTCGCCGTCGAGGCGTCGTCCTCACGCGGTGGCCTCACGTCGGGTGACCGGACAATTCCCCGGTCCGATCACCCGAAGCCTCGGTTAGGGCGGCATCAGGCGCAGGTACTCGCGCCTGCGCCGCCCCGGCCGCGGGCTGCGGCCCGGGTCACGGGAATCCTCCCGGGCCCGTTCCGCCGCCTCCTTCTGCGAGATGACAGCCTCGCAGAAGGCGGCGACCGCGTCCCAGTTCCTGACGCTGTCGACCATCGCCCTCGCGACAGCCGGCAGCGTCAGGTCGGCACCGATGACAGCGACGAGGTCACGGCGCTGCCCGTCCCAGCCCGAACATACCTCGAGCGTATGTTGCGCCGTGTCCTCGTCGCTACTGCAATGGTGGCAGGACGGAGTCCACTCCCTCCGCACGACCGTGTGCAGGTACTTGCCGAAGCAACCATGCCCCGACAAGACCTGCACCAACCGGAAAGAGAGGACTCCGTGCCGCCGCTCCATCCACTCCATCAGTACGGGCTGGAGGGCCTCAACGGTAATAACACCGTATCTAGGCCTCTCCAGCCGCGTAGCCCAACGGGCGATGACTTCTCGGCGGGCGTCCTCGCGCCAGGTGGCTATCTCGTTGAACGATGGGGAGCCACCCTCTTCGCGCATTGAGGTAACCCGCCGGTAGAGGTCGGAGAGCATCTCCGCCTCTAGGTCCCAAGGGGGTGTCCCGGCCAATAGGCACGCCGCCTCTGTCGACACCGTGCGGTACCCGCGAATGGCTCTGACCGCCATGACTCTCTGTGGCCTCCACAGAACCGCCCTGAGTTGGGCGTTCAGAGCCCTCGCCCACACGGGTGCGCCGTACATGGCCATTGAGCGGATCACCCCCGCATACAGCCGTCGGCCCTGAAAACTGGGTCCGCCCACGTTCGGCATGAGCCGAGAAAGGGCGGACGCCGCGCCGACCAGCCGGGGAGCAATTTGACGAAAATGCTCCCGGAACCACCATCGCCCGTCGAGCACCAGACCCAAGTACCTCATATGGGCCTGGATACTGATGTGGATGGAGTTGACGACTAACGAGGCGCCGATGGGCAGCCTCACACGGGGCCCATGGAATAGTAGAGCCTCCGTCTTGTTTAGGGCCACCCTGAGCCCCAGCGCCTCGATTCGCCTGACCATCTCCTCGGTGCCGAGAGTGGCCAGGCTTGCCGCCTCTTCGAATGTCCTGCCCCGGGCTGTGACGAGCGTGTCGTCAGCATAGCAAATAACGCTCAGCCCGGGGGGGAGACTCCCTCTCAACGCCCAGTCGTAACCGATGTCCCACAGAGTCGGCCCCAGAACCGACCCCTGCGGAACACCGCACGACATGGGCGTCCGCACAATGTCCCCTGCGGGGCTCGCGTAGAGAACACTGCGCCCCTCCAAATAGTCTGCCACCAGCCGCCTGAGGTACAGGGGCACTCCGCGGAACCGGAGCGCCTCCCTGATGCAGCTGAATGGCAGACTATTGAAGGCGTTGGCGATGTCCAACGACACCGCCAACAGCACTCCTTTGCCGGCGACAGCCTCCGCGGCCGTCTGCCTCAGGCGTAGCAGGGCCCCGATGGTCGAACGCCCCCTTCGAAACCCAAATTGAGCGTCCGACAGATCGGGCCCCACCTCTTCCAGGTGCTGGACGATGCGGGCAGCGAGGACACGCTCCAGCAGCTTACCCACATCGTCCAGAAGCACAATGGGCCTGTAGGCCGACGGCGAATCCGGGGGCCGTCCCGGCTTTGGCAGGAGAACCAACCTCCCTTCCTTCCAGCACTCAGGGAACTGTCCAGACGTCAGACAGGCGTTGAACAGTCGCCTGAGGCGAGGTTCGAGATGCTCGAGGAGCAACGTCAACACCCGGACTGGGATTCCGTCCGGGCCGGGGGCCGTGGTGGCGGAACGAATCTTCGCCACGGCTGCCCCCACTTCCGACTCCGTCACGGGCGGAACACTCTCGACGGCCTCCCGGTCGTGATCTAGCGAAGCCATGACCGGGGGCGTGTGCTCCGACTGCCGCGAGAACAGCTCCTCGACCACTCTACGAAGGAGGTCGGGCTGGAGGGTCTCGGTGAGGGGGGGGCCCTGCGCGCGAAGCTTATTCAGCGACGCGCGATACGGGCGACCCCAGGGGTCACGATGACCGGCCCCCTGCCAGACGTCAACCCTCCTTGGGAATGTAATTGTTGACCAAACGACATCAGATGCAGTTGGCCCAGGTCGTTAAAAGCTCTTAGCCGTCTTTTACGACATCCACGAGCAAAGTAAGGGTTGGTAGTATTCGTAGCCGCTACCACACAGCACAAAAAAAGAACTTGAATTAATATAAAAAAAAAACTACTGCATAAATATTTTTTTTGTTTTACGGAACCCTTCGTGCGCGAGTACATCTCGCACTTAGCCGATTTTTTTTTATTAATGTTGAGTTTTATATTTGTTCGCGTACAATATAGTATATTATTATATTATATAACAAGTTGATTTCTTACACATATGGTTCATCATATTTCAGATTTTTTTTTATTGCATATGGTTGCAAACGAGCAAGCAGCACATCTGATGGTAAGTGTTACAGCCGCCCATGGACCTTTGCAATACCAAGGGTATAGCTAGGCCGCATCCACACAGTTGGGCTTCCGGCTCTCGCGCTCCACGAGCGAAGTGCAATAGCACATTGCCATTGCTCAAACGTCGATTTTCTGTGAGAGTATGGTACTACCTCGGACGGACCGGCCCGCGACTGTAGACAGACACTGTCAACAGCGTGGTTCTACCACTAATAAATTATTTATCCGTTCATCAGATAAACTGTGGTTACATTTTTACGATTGGGCATGGGTGTTACCGAAGACAAGAACTCGGTACCAGTCTCCTGCCCAAATGGCAATAGAAATACCGCACGATAGATTAAGGAGCACATAGTTTTTGCCGCCGCCCTGAGTGCTTTAATAATAATATGTTGAACTCGGCGATCATTGTGCCGATAGTTGTTTCGGTCAATGGCTTAATGGCCAAGAGCCTCGAACGACATCTCACGAGGCTCGCGTTAGGTGGTTGAGTTAAGAGCTTAAAGGTCAGATGCAGAAGGTAATTCTCATCGACACGTCACGCATTGTAAGGAGGTTCCTCTTTCTCTCTGGATCCCTAACCACCAGTAGTCTGGTCCCTATTCCCGCTGCCGGTGCTACACTGGTTTTACTTTTTTAAATAGCTTGTGTGTTTGTAGTTTTTTTTTCTTATATTGTATATGTATGTGTGCGTGTTTATTTACCCCTTTAATTGATTTCAAAATTTACAAATATGAAAGAAATAAATATAAGTATAATAATATTATTTATTCTCTCTTCACATACATACATAGATATCATCACGCCATATCCCTTGCAGGGTAGGCAGAGAGAACAGAGTGCCAGAGAACTCTATCCTTGCATACTTCACTCGCTTCCTCAACATTCATAATTCTCTTCATACACGCTCGCCGGTTTCGCAGACTCTTGACTCCACCTTCTTTCAGCACGTGACCAATCTGGTCTAGGTAGGTGAGTCTTGGTCTCCCCCGGTACCTACATCCTTCCACTTTCGCATTGTATATCTTCTTAACCAGACGTTCGTTCGGCATTCTTTCCACATGTCCGAACCATCGGAGCATTCCTTTTCGCATCTTTACACCAATACTCTCTTTCATACCTACTCGCTCTCTTACGTCGTCGTTGCGAATACGGTCGGTCAGCCTAACTCCACAGATTTTCCGTAGAGATCGCATTTCGACCGCATTAATTTTGCTTTCATGCTCTTTTCTGCATACCCAACTCTCGCTTCCGTATAGTAATGTTGGGACAAGTACAGCGTTATGTATTGCTACACGTGCCTTCTGGCTGAGGTGGTGGCTACCGAGAAGTTGTCCCAACGCTCCGTTCACTCTATTTCCCGCATTCACTCTTCGCTCTATATCAGTGGTGTACCTCCCATCTCGGCTAAAACCACATCCAAGATATACAAATTCATCCACTTGCTCTAGTACATCATTACCTATTTTTATTCATACATCTGTTCTGGCTTCATCTCTTTCAAAGACCATTATTTTGGTTTTGCTCACATTCACGTGTAGACCCCTTTTCTTACAATCTTCTGTCATTGTGTCTACTAGGGTCTGCAGGTCAGTCGCTGACTGTGCCAGCAAGACTGCATCATCTGCATAAAGCAGAGCATTGACCACTGAGTCGCCCATCTGGACTCCCACATTCATATCGTTCAACCTTTGGAGACATTTATCCAGATATATGATAAACAGCCTGGCTGACAGAACGCACCCCTGTTTAACGCCGATATTGACGTCAAACCAAGGCGACATTCCATCATCCAGCCGCACACAGGCTCTACAGCCCATGTAACTGGATTGCACAGCCTGTAGCAGTTTACCGTTAATACCATACTCCGGTAAAATGTCCCAAAGTTCCTTTCGTACAACCGTGTCAAATGCTCTCTCCAGATCCACAAAACTGCAGAAAACCCTCTGACCTAGAGCCAGATGCTTCTCCACAATGTTGCGCAGAGAGAACACTTGATCCATGTATCCCCTTCCACTCCTGAAACCTCCTTGTGTCTCACACATCAAACCATCGGACACCATCCTCATTCTCCTTTCAATAATTTTCTCTTCTCTCTTCACAAAGTTATATAATTACTTTTATATAAATAAGTACAAACTTTGCGAGGAATCTGAAGTAAGCTTTTTTAACATTAAAAAAACCTGTGTTTAGAAGTCACTAGGGCACCGGACCATAAGCTATTCCTAAAAAGGCATTCCATTTAAATTTCCTGAAGAGGAGTATTTTTCAAGTGGTGATGGAGTAAGAATACAATTCGACACCCGATCTTGTCCGTGTGTCGTAAAACATGGCTGAGGGATACAATATGCTTAAAAACATACAAAAGAAAGAAATCTGAAACAAAACCCTATACCAACACTGTATTCTGACCAACGTGGTATAGTAGGTTAATTTCACTCCTATCATGGAGAGCTCTAGCCCAGCAGAGTTCAGAAGATAAGGTAATAAAGAAGGAATCATTTTATAATCCAAACAAACACATTGGCGAGAAGTTTGTGTCATGCATTTCCTGAAAATTTGATGGTGCATTCTTTTGGTATTTATCATATTTACGATTATAAAGGAATTGTGTGATATTTTCAATCGACTTCAAAAAGGAGGAGGTTGTCAATTCGACTGCATTTTCTTTTTTTTAATGTTTGTTATCTCAGAACTTTAGACTGGGTGAACCCATTTTGGTAACTCTTTTGTTATTTGAAAGCTGGTGCTGCCCGTTTTGTCTCATATCAATTTAGTCCACTGGTTTGTTGATAGTCGGTTAATTTCTTGTTAAAATTATTATTTAAAAACCCCCTTACCACAGTATGGTATTCATTGTTAGTCTCTAAATCGATGTAGGTTTAATATATTCTGTAAATATTAGTTAATATTTTATTAAAATCAATCATCGTTCATTTCGTCTAAATATTTTATTATTTATAAGTGAAATGTTAAGAAGTCGGTACATATTAATGTCGATGTACAACCTTGAACCTCCCCCTTGTCACGACGAGGGGTAACCAATCGATCCGTTTCTGATGGTCTTATGACATGCCAACACAAATATTAAACATACAATCCAATATTAAAAAAGCAAGTTATCAACATGAACTAAATTTTTATAATATTCTACAAGAGTCATCATCATCATCCTACTCTTATCCCAATAACTTGTGGTCAAAGAAATATGTCTCTTCTAATATCATACATTTTCCCAACATAATATTCTCGTTGCTTCAATTATATTAATTGTATAATGTTTATTTGTTAGTAATAATAATCTAATCTTATTTTGTCGGCTATTATCCTCATAGCCTTTATTATTACCGATTGCTTTAGTTTAAGCTTTCTATTCAATACTAATCGGATTCTATATAATAATAAATTTATCACGACTGCTATCTGATCTAAATAATACAAAGGGATAGCGACATTCTAAGCTTAGATTAATATTTGAAATATTTCGCTTTATACATTTCAATCGTACAAGGATTACTTGAGCTGTTTTCTCATCACGCTTAAAGCGAGTTATTAATAGTTTAATATGCAATTTGAACGGAAAAGGATTCAAATTTCAGTCTTCTATGTAAAATATGCAATGACATAGTCTATAACTTAATGGGAGATGTGATCGCCGACTTGTCTTTTGTTGAAGTTATATTGTACTATTACTTTATATGAAGGAAGGTAATAAAACCAGTGAGCGCTGGTACACTTATTTTGTTAAGTAAAAAATATTCAAATTACTGAAATTTATCATTTCACGTGCTAGGTTATTTATAAAAACTTGTTTACAAACGAAAAATGAATGTCACATACGGGACTAAACCCATACCTATTGGAAATCCATTCCATTTTCGGGTAGATGGCACATGTTTTCATAAAGATAACAAAAATAATACGAGTCACAAATTGAATGTCATACGACAGCTCACACTTGTCTAAGTGGTAGGATGATTGGAACGGATTTCCAATAAGCGTGGGTTTGAGTCGCACGGATGACATTCATTTTTCGTTCGTAAACAAGTTTTTAATAAGAAAAGTTAATTTCATGTACACGATTTTTTTTGCACTAAATAAGTTCTAACACAATTTTAAATTATTTGTTAAAAACAAATCCATTTTATCCAAAGTTTAATCATAGCCAAGACCTTTATAAACAAAGCTATTTGAAATATAAAATCGTTTTATTTACGTTATCTATTGAAATTGAAAATTAAAATACATTACAAAAGCTTATTCAGCAGTTACGTAAATAAATATATTTAATAAAGTTATTATTGTCATCAATAACTCTTATTAAAATCATTGAACACAGACTTGAACGAGATAAATTTATCAAATCACTTTAATACATGCTGTGAAAAATAATAAAAATATATCAGTTTTATAAATGGGAGTATAAAGTACTCGTAGTGAAATTTTCGCGGTATTATTACATCATTCATCTTCGATGAATGATGTAATAATCTCATATATCTATATCTCATATACACTCCACTCATCATTCTCCTACTCTTATCCCAATTACTTGGGGTCGATACAATATGTACTCTTCTTTCATAGTACATATTGTAAAAGTTATTGGCAATAGTTTTATGACCGGCCGCCTGCCAGACGTCAATACTCCTTGGGAATGTAATCTTGACCAAACGGCATCAGATGGAGTTGGCTCAGGTCGTTATAAGGCTCTTAGTACTTTTTTACTACACCCACGAGCAAAGTAAGGGTTGGTAGTATTCATAGCCGCTACCACATAGCGTCATATACACTTCACTGCTGTACTTAATTCTACTTCACATTAGAAGAGAAACTGACTTACTATACCGTCCTGATCGGACGTGTTGGTAAAAGGGTTTCAATTCGAATTTTTCTTGTTACATAGATTCATATGATGGCATAGTGGTTAACATACCGACCTTCCGTGCCAGTTACGTGGGTTCGATTCCCACGCAGGACAATACTTTGTGCGATCCACAAAGTATTGTCCTGAATCTGGGTGTAATTTGTCTGCGTTAATTGCATGTTTGTAAAGTCCCCCGCAATACAAGAATTATTTCCTCAGTACAGAATGGTGTTTAAAAAAATATATATGTATACCCCTTGTTTTTTACAACAAGAAATGGTATGATAAAATGCACTCGTTCTCCTTCACTGTGGTGGAAAGGACAGTGCTATTTCCTATTGCCATGGTGAGAGTGGTGAGTCATTTTTTAAAAAGAAATAATAATATAATTAGTTACTGTAGAGAGTCAACACCGAACAGTCCGATAGCAGGTTTCATATATAAAATAACTAGCTTCTGCCCGCGCCTTCGTCCGCGTGGAATAGTCGTGAGTTAGCGTTAATCCAAAGTAACTATTCCTCCTACAATATTACATCCCCCTTTTCAACCCTTTATAACACTTTTTCCAATTAAAAAGGTATGCCTATGTTCTTTCTCAGGCTTTAGACTATCTGTGTACCAAATTTCATTTAAATCGGTTCAGTAGTTTTGCCGTGAAAGCGAGACAGACAGACAGCGTTACTTTCGCATTTATAATGTTAGTAAGGATCTATTAATACGATAATTGATTGTGATATTGATATGTTATCATTATAACATTAACTAAATATATATTGTGGCAGGTTGAATGGTTAGTTATCTGTGCCACCAATTACGTTAAATGTGTTTGATACTTGATAGCACAAACGAGACGTAATGTTTGCTATCATTTATCAAACAAAGGGATCTCAATTGCAAAGCTTTATTTATGTCTTTACACTGATTATACAACTAGGATTTTATTTAGTAAATAAGTGTTAATATTTCTTTTAAAAGGGCTATCTACAACTGACGCTGTTTGGTCAACAATTACATTCGCAAGGAGAGTTGACGTCTGGCAGGCGGTCGGTTATAAAACTAAAGTTAATAACTTTTCTAAAATCTGTGATGGGAGAGAGTATTTATTGCCCCCAAGTAATTGGGATAAAAGCAGGAGAATGTTAAGTGTTAACACTTTTTAATGTTGATGAGTTTAAAATATACTATTGGCGCCGTGTCAGCTCCAGATGGCGATAATTAATCTACTATACCAATGTACGCCTCATATAAATTATTTTTCTAAAGAATAAAACACGATATTCTTTCTATCTTGTACAAAAATTCTAATCTCTTTGATATTCATTACGTCACAATTAAGCTATAAAATCGTAAAAATCACAACAGTATTATAGCAAAATGATTACAAAAGCAAACCACTAGATATAGTAAACAGGCAATTGAAATAAGTGCTCTTGGGTTTCCCGCGCCCGCCATCTTGGCGCAAACTTCAAAAGTTCATTCACACCGTGCAAAGGCGATGCATTTTAGAAAATGTACCTTATACAACCTGCTTAAATATTTAGGATTATTTTTTGATAAATATATAATAGTTATTGTGTTAATTAATAATTTTAAATGAAGGTATGTTATATAATAAGTTATTTATATATAAATATGTAGAGATCTACAACTTTCACTGTTACAAAGAGACAAATAAGTAATTTTTTTTTTTGGGCTAATTCCACCACACATTTCCGCCATTGCAACTCCTGTAAGCCACGATCCACATTGGTCTCCATAAATGACACCAAGGTTTGACCTTTAGGTAGTCCCGGGATATGATTTTAATTGTCTTGGAACCCGCGACAAATTTAATTAGAGTTAGTTATAGGTTAAAGAGGAGGAGTTGGAAAGAGTGATTCCACTTCCCTCCTAGGCAAAGCGAGAGACAGGAAAACAAAGTGACTAGTCAGCCAATAATGAAAGAGGTGTACGGCTACGATAAGCGCAGCCATACGGCACCACGGATACGGAAGAGAAATAAGTCATATACTTAAAAGAAACTAATAAGGTTATATTTTTCTCCGGTTCTTTCTATATCTGTAGGTAATTAGTAAAATTGAACCACCTTTTGTCCCCAATAGCTAAAACCTCTTAAAGGTAACCAACATAAAAGATTTTTACAGGTACAATATATCTAATATTGGGTTCATTGACAACCACCAGACATTGCTCTTACAATTGACCGCACCTGTGTAAGCAGCATTTTCAACCAAGCTCCGCGGTTTTTAATTCAGTTTAGTGGGTTTTTCTAACCGTACAGTGCTGTACCATACATCAAAAGTTGCGCAATCGTTTGGCGCACACGCTGTCATATCGCACTTGTGCCGCGGAGAAGTTGCCAAAGTGTTATTAGCCAAAAACCTCAAAATTTTAAGGTTAAGTGTCAAATTTCAACACTTAATCAGTGATTGTGCCGCGTGTGAAGTGCCTGCACGCGTTTTTATTTCACCGTTGGGGGGCCCCGGCGGTCCGCATCACCTGATACTACTCCGGAGAAGATCGGCCCAGCGCAACAGCGCCATATCTCCAGAAAAACAACTTTTTTCGAGAGGTCGCGTCACCACGAGGTCACCGAAATACTGGTCCGAGGAGGCTGAAACTTTCGCGGGAGCTGCGGGCAAGTACCTTTGTTAGCAAACTGCAAGCAGAGGAATTTTATCGCATATACTTTTTAAAATATAAGCAATAAAAGGATCAAACTTTGACACCTAATAACTCGTCCTAGTACTGGGCTATAATCTCTATTTTACTGCCACTAGTTGCGCGCTCATTTCGGCTACCTAGCCACAAAAAATTATCACGCTCGCGCATATAGTCCAGGAGCTGCAGACAAAAAACCAAATTCTTCGGTTTTTCAAAAATTTTGTTTGGCGGGAAAATTCAAAAAATTATAAGGACATTATATTATCGTAGAGCTATATTTATCACAAATTTAGAAATTTTTTGTAAAATTTTAGGTATTATAGTTTTAGAGTTATTGAATTTTTAATGTTTTTTCTAAATAATTCAATAAATATTATATATAGCTGTAAAAACCCAACATAAATAGGTTTATATGACCATTGGGCATACCCCGAGCCCAAACTCGGTGGGTCTGGACCCATAAATAAAGAATTTTAGCTTTCCGGGGGGTGTTGGGGGTCTTAGGTGCACGGTGAGAAAATTTTGTAAGTTAAGTATCTCCGTGACTATACGTCGTAGAGGACCACGGTTTTAGACTTGAACAGGGGCGGGCATTTGCCCACCGACTGATATAGCCAATTGCCCAATTGGGCAATATTTTTTATATTTATAATTAAACCCTATAGACAGGTACACCTGGAGGTGCCATTATTAATAGTGGAAACCGCGAGTTCCTCCGACCAGTGGTTGCGAAGATATAAGCGTGCAAAGCTGGGTTTTGACAGCTCGGCCGCCATCTTGGGTCTTTTCGGAAGGCCATATCTCTGGAGGTATTCGACGTAGAGCGACGAGGATTTTGCGGACGTATTAAGGGGGGAGTAAGGAGTTGGGGGGTCAAAAATTTTCCAAATTGGGGTTAAAAAATTTCGGATTTGGTTCTCACTATATCTTTGTAAAACTCTCAGCTCCACGCCCGTGAACCCCAACGCGACTTCTCTGCGACCGGATATAGATCCGGAGATATCTCCATTCAAAGTTCGTCCGGGCGGCCATCTTGAAAAGACTCAATTGGCCATAACTCTGCGGGGTATTAAGATAGCGCGTCGCGGTTTTCACCCAAAGGTGTCCCCGGGTTAGGAGCTTCGATCCCTTTGGGTTGCGAGTGGATTCGGGCTCACGAAATTTTTGTATTCAGCTAAGGCTGCCACCGTGTGGGGGGTACTAGGGGAAGTCTCATAGTCCAAACCCGGACTTCGTGGGGCCGCTGGAACCGGAGTTATCGACGTTTGAGGGTTCCCTGGGGGTGTTGGGTGTGTCAGGGGATAATTTTCGAACGATCATAGTTCTGGAATCATTGATCGCAGCGACCTGGGGTTTTCTCTGGTGTCAATCGCATGAGGAGGACTAGCTACGACTGATACAAGCTTCCTTCTTACTCTTCTGTATCCTTCTTCTTCTTCTTCTTTATACTTCTTTATCGTTCTTTTTTCTTCTTTTTGGCTAGTATCGAGTTCCTGATACATTTGGGAGGTACTAGGGGGAAACCGCGCCGCATTTTATTTAGAAATAAGGACATTTTCATATAGGAAAAATTTGTAATATTTTTATTTTTGTTTTTGTATTTTATATTTAATATTGTTGGACATCTTGGGTGAAGCTCTCGGCCGGTGACGACAATTGGTCGTTACATTGGTAACATACCATCTTGTGTCGCAGCCGGGGGACTCGCTCAGGGGTTTAAACAAGACGTTCTTAATATATACATACTTTGAAATATTAAATAATTGTTAACAATTGAATAGTTATAAATATTGTATTGACACATAGGCCTTTACACCTACATAATTATTGACACATCGGACACTTTACAGCCGATAGAACTAAAATACTGACTTAGAATACTGACAAAAATATTATTAATTATTATTATTATTGTATTTTATATTATTATTATTTATGCACCACATAATTTTACACAACTTCACCAACGGGCTGAGCCCTATACACTTGGCAGGTGACTTTTGACACCTGCGGACCCAAACATGCTGCGCACACCACCATTCAGCGCCAGCGCGGAAGAGGAGGTAAATAAAACTATCAAAGAAAAAGGACAGACAATGCAACCAACAGCGTTATATATAGAGAATACTCCTAAAGCCAGTGGCTCAAATGTCATAAAGAAAGGGGTATTCGAGACCAAAAGGGCTGTATTCGACCGGACCTCGGCCGAACCTCGGACAATCACTCAACGCTCCCCGCCATCAGCTCTCAAGCAAAAAGTAGGACCGCCGTCTGCGCTCAACCAAACTGTAATAGTGAAGAAGGGCGCAGGCGAAATTCAGAAAAAGAGGTCAAGGTTAGCGGACGCCAAGGAGAGGCTTCTGGAGGCGAAGGAGCTCCTTGGTACGTATCGCAATCTCAAGACCGAAGTCAAAAATGGAGTAATCGAGATCCTCGAGAAGATGGTCAAATTAGTCAGGGAGAGCGAGGAGGATGCCGAACAAAGGATGCCACCGGGAGAAAGTGTGGCACCACCTAAGAGGGTAGAAGTGCCCCAGTACGACCGTCTCAAAACTATGATAATGGCTCATAGTGAGATGCTCAGTGCTTCTAGGGAGCAAAACGAAAGACTCGAGGAGGCTCTCAAAAACCACACTTCTCTTCTTCAAACGGTGGATCAGCACAAATCACAGTTGCAACAAAGTTTAATACAAATCAAAAACCTTGAAGGCGTCGTGCGATACCATGCGATCACCCTAGAGAAAACAAAGGAACAAACCTTGACCACCACCCCCGCAGTAAAAGCGAATGCCGAGCTCCTGCAGGAAGTCAGGGAGCTAAAAAGCACCACGCAGGAGCTCAGCAAACGCGTTGAGCACACAAACTGCGGGCCGCGTACTTACGCAGAGATGGCGGGCCAACCAAAGCCGCGCACTGGGGGGAAAACGCACGCAATCATGGTATCTACCGAAAACAATGATAGCAGCAACATATTATTAGACGAAGTCAGGAGTACACTGAAAGCGAGGGACAGTGGGATTAAAATCCAAAAAATTAAACCTGTGAGGGGACCAAAGCTGGTCCTCTCTTTTGACACGCAGCAAGAGCTCAACCATGCCACGACAAAATTGACCACCAACAAAAAATTGGTTGTGGAAGACGCAAAGTTTAAAAACCCGCTGGTCATGCTGAAAAACGTATGCAAGCACAACACTGAGGCCGACATAGCAACAGCTCTGGCCAGGCAGAACGCCGAAATGATGGAGGGACTGTCGGTCAAGGAGGCCACTGTCGTGGAGCGATACCGGAGGAGGGCGAGACACCCAGATGAGTGTCACGTCGTCCTCCAGGTGTCGCCTAAACTGTGGCAGAGGCTGACCGCGGCCGGCAGACTCTTTGTCGACGTGCAATGTATAAGGGTGCAAGACCAAACGCCCCTTATACAATGCATGCGCTGCCTTGGCTATGGCCACGGCCGAAAGAGCTGCACTACGGAAGAGGAAGACAGATGCACTAAGTGCGGCCAGATGGGACATAATAGAAAGACATGTGACCAACACACCAACTGTCACAACTGCCACAGAGCCAAACTCCCAGATGCGCACCACGACGTGTTCGCAACAGAGTGCCCAATAAGAGCACGGGCTGACGCTCTTGCCAGGGACGCCGTGGCATACGAATAGCTTGCGTCGCGACGCCAAATAGGCGTATACGACCATCACCGACACACAACACCACTCACATGCACCTCGCACAAACACCAACATCACATTAACACGCACACAACACCAAATCACCAACACGTACAACATTATCACTCCCCATTACACCTATCACACTATCATACCACTCACAGATATCACCAGACATACACCTAAATCAAGATACATACCTTATCGGCACCATACCACCAAAACACTTTAACACCAACAACAGAACATGCTTTACATCATACACATACAACACATAATGCATGTGAGAGGGCGCGATGTCCGCGTCACTCGCACATGTACCTAACACACACACACATACACACACACACACACAACATAGTACACATATACACACAACAATACACATAACAATACACCTTCGCAAACCACACCAGACATAAAACACACAAATAATTTATTGTGTTTGTAACACAATAAATTATATATAATAAATAAAAAACTTAATAAAACAATCATATACATAAACAGCATGCACATGCACGCACATACACACACACAACGCCACAGTGATTGCACTGAATACCAATACAACATAAATTAATTCACTATACACTTAACAATAATTACAAATATAATAATATGCTTGTAGCATATAATTGTATAGTACAATCAATAAAAAACTAAAAAACACATACAAATACAAAATAATACACAACAAATATCATAAAACACTCTACGACAATACTGTAATATAAATATATGCATTCAGTATATTATCTATATTAAATAAAAACACAAAACTATAGTCACAATAATAAACAAGCATACATAACAAACACAAGGTATACACACTAGCACATACATGCAATTACACAGATACTAATATAATTTATTCTTAATAAACATAGAATATACTATATGATAACACATACAATAAAACATGCACAACACCTGCCTACGCAACTAAACCATCACACAGGATATATGACATATACAAACACACAACCTAATCAGACATATATGACATCAACAAATATACAACATAAAGAACAATAATCACTCACGCAACATTCAAACTATACATGCAACATGGCTACATGAAGTACACAAACTACACATAACACCAAGAACACACAAGATATAAGAACTGCACAACTAACATATTACAACACAAAACAGGCCGATCTTTAGATTAATTTGATGCTTATGTTGGAAGCTATACATAGAAGGCCATATAGATGTATGGTTGAGCAGGTTTCACAAATGTAACAATATTTAGAACCGTAAACTAGATGATAATTACCTGTTACTACTGTAACATATTTAGTTACCTTGAGGTAACTCAAGCACATAATGTATAAAGGAATATGGCTAACAAAAATGTAAAGCATAAATGCTATATAATAATTAATATGTATTAAGTAGCCAAAACAAATGTAAATTTTTCTTTTTAAATAAAAACTACCCAGTTGTCTCTCCTTCAATACAGAAAATCCCTGATCATGTTAGGGGCTACGCGGGCCGGGTCCAGTACCCGGACAAAAAAAAAAAAAAAAAAAAAAAAAAAAAAAAAAAAAAAAAAACCACCAGACATTTTCTTTCATCCGTCTCTTGTCCTTGTCCCCGAAGGTAGTGTAGTTTTTCCATCCATGCTTATCATAGTTAATCAACGTCCATTGTTGAACACATGCTTACCTACAATGGCGTTGAGATAGTACGATAATTGCCATAGTGATGTTATAAATTGCCAATAAGGGTGTTTATACACAGTGCTGATTATTTTTAATCACAGGAAATAAGAAGTAAGCCATAAATCTCATTTTATTACGAATATTATCCGCTTTGCTGATATCATTCTCGCTATTGAGAAATTATTTAAAAAAGGCCTGCGGTAAATAATAATTAATATTTTTGCACGTGCGAAATTCGAACTCAATAAACAACAACGACAACTGTATGCCTGAACCAAAGTATCAATAAAGTCGAACAACAAAGATAATAAAAAGGACGATATCACTTATTTAAAGGGCCGCAACGTAAATCGAAGGTTCACTTAAACTTATTTAACGTTTTCTCTTAGGACCGGGCAAATGGTGGAAACAGGTAATCGTGACATACAAAAGATATATTACAGAGTAACAAAATAAAACATTTTATTCACGATACATCAGGGAATAGATAGTTTATAACAATAAAATACACAACAGAAGCGTTTAAAGAGTATGTAATATTATTAAGGGAATAAAAAAATACTTACGAGTTTATACATAGTTAACGTCTGCCTTTAGGGAAATTTAAGAAGACGGTTAAACTTATTTTGTTTTTGAAAATATCTATAATCTGCATTAAGAAAAATGAAAATACTAGAATAAATCCTTGGGCGGGCTATGGTCTGATTGACACCCCTCTAAATCCTTCCGGGGCGACAGAAGAAGCGGCGCGCGATCCCATAGACCCGGCCCGCAATGCACCTCTATTCGCCGAGCGAGCGGGCCACCGGTACCCGGTCTTTGCCTTTGGTGGCCCGCCCGGTGGTTTACCCCTGCGGGTTCTTCTAGAGTTAATGCCCCGGCAGCTTTCGCTCTCGGAGCATTGTCCTCACGCGGTGGCCTCACTCCGGGCGACCGGACTAATCCCCGGCCCGGACGCCCGATGCCTCGGCTAGGGCAGCATCAGGCGCAAGTACTCGCGCCTGCACCGCCCATAGATAATAATACCCCTCCTGGACACTTGCCGGGTAGACCTGGTGTGGCAAACTGGACGTTTCCCGCCGCACATTATGCTCCTTGCGATGCTGAACGTTCCTTTGTTTTATCGGTTTTTCAGCCGCGAGTCAAAATCTTGGCAAAATCAGAACGAAATATGCAAACTGTGCCAGTTTCGACATCCATTATACAACTAACGCAAACGATATAGGGCGGAGCGTAGCGATTTATTGCACGAGTAAAGCAATGAGGCCAGCATCACGATAGCTTGCTTTGGCAAGTACCTGTACACGATCACGAGGAGGGAGGGAACACCTTTTTTTTTGTAAGCTATGGTCCGGACACACGCCGTCCGTTCCGTCCGGGGCGATGTAAGGGCAGCGCGTAGCCCCATAACCCACCGCATTCCCTCCCTGTCGCCATTGGGCCAGCCACTGGAGCCGCTTCCTTGACATCCGTGGTCAACCCAGCGAGTTACAGGGAGAGAACACTTAACATTAGCATTTGACATGCTAAGCTACTTATATGTAGACATTTTTTGATAGATAGCGTATGGAACGTCTCCGTTAAAAATGACAATACGAGTCACAATTTGGTTACCATAAGTATCTCTAAGTTGGTTGAAATGAATCTTTTAATAGATATGTTCAAGTACCACATCATTGTTATCATTATATCTACGAGTAGATAAGTTTTTATTTCCTAATAATCATCATCAGCCTGTTCTTATCTCAATTACTTGGAGTTGACGCAATACGTATTCTTTTTACATCATACATATTGAAAGTTTTGGTAATAATTTTATGACCTGCCGCCTGCCTGTAATTGTAGTTGACCCAAGTACAAAAAACGAGAGTAATATACAATTATATTATGATCAAGAAATTCTTCCATGTCCAATTCACCAGCAGTCAAGAAGTACTGCCGCGAGCCGCTTCTGCCGATTCACCAAAATAGATTTATCGTTTTTTTAAGTCATTAATTTAAAAAAAAAAGTGTGTACGTAATATACATATTAGATTGATAGAATTTTTCGTACACACTTTTTTATTCTCGTCGGGGTCACAGATGCGTAAAAATTTATACACGACGAATCTTGAACATATTTAACAATTGATCACAAAATGGTAACAGCTATTTACATATGAATGGTACAATGATATACGTGTTTATATAAGAAGATGGTACGGTAAAGATTAATATTATATTGTAGACGGACAGCAGACGACTTATATTACCATTCTTATTGTTATACCATTCTAACTAGAACTATTTGCTCACTTGTATATTGTAAATACGTTTCTCAATCACAAGCCATTTCTAACGGATGGCTGTTTTAATATTTATATCTTGATCGGTTCCCGCTAAAAAAAAAATTGACTAGACCACAAATTTGGTATCTGTGGTCTATCTAGTCAATTTTTTTTTGTGTTATCTATACTAATAAATGGAGAGTCAGTTTTGTTCGGTTATACTGCGGAAACTACTGAACCGATCGGAATAATACTTATAGCATAAGGTGCAACGAGCTTCGGAGAAGGTTTTAGTTTATGATATGTTTGTGATTATCCGGTAAGGTGGGAAGCGGAAGGAGGACAGCTATTTTATGTTTTGATAAATGTATACTGGTTCAAGTGGCATAACATCGAAGCTAATACTTACTAAAAGTTATTGCATACAATTTTTTATAAAAAATCAACTAATAAAATTACGAGATCGTTCAGTTTTTCTTTACCGGATCTTCTCAGCTTATAGACGCTCTACAATTCGGTGGTAGATTATTAGATTTATATCAAATAAGTAGAAAAATTGACAATATGTAAGTGGCTCTTATTGGGCTTATAAAAACTTTAGTAATTTCTGTCACTGTAGAGGAGGGCCGAGTTCTGCTGCGGCAATTATATGGTCGGAGACGATAATGATGAGTCAAAAATCCTTAAAAACTCTTCACGTAATTAATGTAGGATGTAGGTACCGGAGGTGACCGAGACTCACCTACCTAGACCAGATCGGTCATGTACTGAAGGAAGGTGGAGTCAAGAGTCTCCGAAACCGGCGAGCGTGTATGAAGAGAATTATGAATGTTGAGGAAGCGAGCGAAGTATGCAAAGATAGAGTTCTCTGGCACTCTTTTCTCTCCGTCTACCCTGCAAGGGATATGGCGTGATGATATGTATGTATGTACGTAATTAATGGACGCCCCTATGGTGAAATGATATGTCACCATGGTATTCTTAAAATTTCGCCATGTATTTTAACTAAACAATTAATTAATTATAATGCAAATGTGTGCTGTTCTACAGCAATTGTGTACAAAATAATGCCGCATTCTAAGTTAATACACATAATGTTACTTAGAAATGAGGTTGGATGTTATCAAACGTTGATTTTTTTTAAACAAAAAGCATTTTTGTTACCTTGAACCTAAGTGATAACTTGATAACTACAGTAGATATGTAGGTATTATTAGATTTTAATTAGTCTCAAAAATGCGTGAGAATAAATCAAGTGATAAGAACTTATTTAATAATTATTACATTTGCAAACTGATAACAGTGGACGTTTACGGGCTGATGGATGGATGGATACTGAAAAAGAATTGCAATCGAAAAAAATGGTGTATGCTAATTGTCAAAATATAATTTTCTGGCATATGTTACTCGCTGTATATGAATCTGAAGTAGTATTGCCCAAATGCAAGACTCTTGCGAGTCTCGCAAGTCTTGCAACTCTCGCTGTTAGAATAACACAGAGTCAGTTGTTTTGATAGAAATGAAAAATCCAACTAAATTAAATGAAATTGAATTCATCTAGTGGCACTAACCGTACAAATATCAATAATTAGCTACTTAATGGGAGTGGAGCTATAATTAATCACACCTATCTATCTTGAGACTGTTTAAAATAACATCAAATTATATCGCCATGTACTAGAATATAAAATGTTGACAATCCTTTCTTTGCCGAGGGAATCGTAAAATGTTGACTAAGGGAGCATTGCGAGACTCTTGCAGCGAGTCTTGGTCTGGCATTTGGGCAACACTAATCTGAAGTCAGAATTGGAGGTCCAACTGTAAAAAATCGAGAAAAATAAAAAATAATTTAACAGAACAATACTCGCTTGTAGTGTTCGGGGCTACGGAAGCGCACAGTGTGGCCCCATAAGCTTTCGTATTTCCTCTCCATCGTTATTTGGATGGACCACCAAGGAATCGCTTTCACATCGGTGTTGGGAAAGAAACCTATGACAGCGAGCATCCGAGGTCGCTATTTAGACAATCTGTGCAATGACATAAGTAGTAATATAATAATGTAAGTAGTTTTACGACTGACAGTCGTGATTTTATATGTTCCATACATAAGATTGATATAAGGTACTAATGTTTTATTGATACCAGTCTTAGTGTTATGAGTTATCAAATAGTTTTTATGTATCTACGTTATATATATATTATATATATATATATATATATATATATATATATATATATATATATATATATATATATATATATATATATATATATATATATATATATATATATATATATATATATATTTATTTATTTTTATAGAACTTATTATATTGAATTTGTTAGTAAATTAGCTTTTTTATTACTTCTAAGTATCTTACATTAAAGAAATAAAACTATTTTTACGAATTCTATCTCGTTAGTATTTGATTTTTAATTACCCGATGTTTCGAACACTTTATAAGCGTTCATGGTCACGGGAAGACTAAGGTGTTTGACGTCCAATAAGTCGTCGTTATTACAGAGATTTATATCTACCCGCTACAGTATTAGTTATTAAATTTTGACCCATATTTTTAATACAAATTCGTTGCCAGTACAAATAAAAATGATTTATATATATAAAATTTAATTTATTATGATCAGTTATTATACATTTAATTTATGATAATTATTATATTGTGGCAATTTGCTAGTTTAAAAAACTAACAAATTTATTAAGCTACCAGCGGATTTGTTTTTTATCGCATTTGTATTTGATTTTAAAATGCTCGATGATTCGTCTGATACTTTTCAACCTACTCGTACATGGTCACGGGATGACGGCAGTCCTGTGACCACGGGTGGTAACGGGAACATGCATGGTTTTGAGAGGATGCCGGCACACTGAAGTCTTCGAAAGATCAGCTGAAAGAAATTCAAATATAAACGTAAAATAACAATCCATACTCCTCGTTTTCAACAACAAGCCTGACCAGCTTGTATATTAAGACAATATTTCTCTGATTGCGGAGGAGGCTCGAGCGCTGTTTGGTAGTGGTTACGAATACTACCGACCCTTACCATGCTTGTGGATATCATGACAGACGACTAAGAGCTTTGTATCGATATGAGCCAACTCCATCTGATATCGTTTAGTAAACAATTACATTCCCAATGAGGGTTCACGTCGGAAAGGCGGTCGGTCATAAATCTATTACCAACAACTTTTGCAATATGTACGAGTACATATTTCGTCGCTTCCAAGTAATTGGGATAAGAGCAGGCGAATGATTATAATGATGCAGAAATATGAGTCGTGATAATAATGATGATGAAGATGGAATAAGTGAAAAACATTGTATTTAGCAAGCAATTTTTTTTTGGAGGGCTAGCGGCTGTTAACATCCCTCCGGGACGACAGAGAGAAGGGCGCACGACTCCATAAACCCGACCTACAAGTACCGTACCTATCAACGCCGTGCGAGCGGGTCACCGGGACCCGGTCCTTGTCTTCGGTGGTACCCCGGCGGGTTACTCTCACGGGTATGCTCTCGAGTCGATGCCCCGGCAGTTTTCGCCGTCGGGGCAGGGCTACGTTACTCCATGTACTTACGCGCTATAATTACCTACCGCCCGACCAAACGGTCGCGGGCCGTTTGCGGACCAAATCCAGTGCGGTTTTCACAAGCGCAGCGTATGCACGTTGTTAAATATTATTCGTTCCATTCGTTTGTACGTGTACCTACGATGGCGTCTGGTGCCTTATGTGCAGTAAATGGGTGCAAATCAAGTAAAAAAAAGGGGGTAAAAAAATTACTACATATTCGAAGTCCCACATTTAATTAAATGTATCTGGAATAACTTACTGACAAATAATTTTGTACACGATGAAGAAAAAATATCTGGGGAACTAATCTAACTAATCAGGCTATGCAAGGATTTGAAGAAAGAAGGCATTAATTTTATGTTTACGAAACGCTTACATCAGGATTGGCTAGAAAAAATTTTTGGCACCGCCCTCAACAGAGTGGTAATTGTCGAGACCCTACACCGATACAGTTCATGAGGGCAATCTCAAAATTATTCCTTTGAAATATGCTTGTTTTTTGTGACTTAGTTGTTAGCCTCAGATGGCTATGACAACTTTAGCCGGACTGTGGGTGGGCGCTGAGGGCTCTCAACCCGGAAGAACTCATGAATTTTATCGAAGAGGCAGCCCTGTGATTGCTGTGGGATCGCGAGGTGCGAAGCAATTACAATTGTACGCTTGAGCATTTAGGCACATTTTAGCATGCAGCAGTTGCTGACGCGACAGAGTAGGCTATTATAGCAGTAGGTATTGGTAATTTTCTACCGAGTGAAGTATCTGTTATTTATTAATCTGTGGTCGGGGCGTCGCCTTACGCGGTGGCCTCTCCTTCGGGCGACCGGACTAACCCCGATCCAGTAACCCGCGAAATCTACATGACTAAGGGTTATTTTTAATTCTGAATTTTGTACGCAGCAATATATATTTGTTAATATTTATTACGAGGAAGTATTTTGTTGGCATAGTTTTCAATCTACATCATTTAGCAGCAAATTGTGCGTTATCAGATTTTTTGCTGACAAAGCTTAAAGGGTTAAACATAGTTAAAGGTTCTATGCTAGAAATTATATAAGTAATTAATTAAATCTAGCACTTAAGTTGCTTATGGCGGACCTTGTTGGGTGTTCATTCAAATTTCGCGGCGTGAAATATAAGATTGTTTTAAATAAGAATTCTGTTCCAGATTATTCTAAAATTCTGTTGTTAATTCTGATACTAAAGTAATACAATCGTTTTTAAAATGAAGCAAGAAATATAAATAAAAATTTCTGAACTTAATTTGGCTGTCAAAAAAATGTCGCGTTCAGAAATAAGAAAATATTATGTTCAATAGTAACTTATAGTCTTAAAGGTTTGTTTTTATAATTCTTAGAACACTTCTGAAAAAATCTTCTGACGCTTTATTTAAATTTAAGAAAATGTTTTTTTTTGAAGATTTCCTAATTCACATTCTTTGTATTTATTTGTGATAAAACTATTTTTACGGATTCTATCGCGTTTGTATTTGATATTTAATTGCCCGACGTTTCGAACACTTTACAGCGTTCATAGTCACGGAGGGACTAGACTAGACTTCTTTGTGCTATACACATATGACTGTTCAACATTTTTAGGTAAAAAAAAATAAAAAAGAAACCATTTTTTTTAAATGGCTTAACACACTAAGGACCTAATCTCTTCTATTGCGAGGCACTTTACAAACATATAATTAAAGGACATAATTGACACCCAGACTAAGAACAACGATTGTGGATCACACAAAGTATACAGATTACTGCGTGAGAATCGAACCCACGACACTTGTTACCACCATCGTATATATTGTCGTAGTTATTGATAATAGTTTTAAACCTGATGTCAACCCTCCCTAGGAACGCAACTTTTAATCAAACGGCATCAGATGGAGTTGGCCCGGATCTATATAAACACAATTAACGGACATAATTACACCCAGAATCAGAACAATAATGTGTGCATCGCCCGAAATATTGTCCTGTGTGGGAATCAACTCCTCGACACTTGGCACTGTAGGTAGATATCTCGACCACTACGCCATATGTACAGTCAAGGTCTGTTTTTAAGTGCATTGAAGCAGCTCATTGTACTCGTTCTATTATGTTAAGTCAATAACGTTAGTTAATTTTTCACAGTGTTTGTCATATGCAGTCTAGACGCCATGACCTGTAATCTAGACCAGATGTAGTGAAAGTGAGGTCTTTGCACCAGTATTGTGGTGAAGCCAGACGTTATTGTGATGAACAATAACATGTCTGGGGTATTCGGTGATGATGACCTTATGAATTACCGTCTCGAGATAAATAAAACATGTCTGTATGTATGGGAGTATACTGGCGGTGACCTGAGCCATTTTGAGTTCAACTTTCTAAGACTTTCTGACTGAGACTGGTTGATTCATGCTTTTCCATCCAAAGGTGTAAACATTTTTGAAATGAAATCTTAGAATGATGGGTTAAAAATGTTAAACTCATGTCAGGACACGTGACCTGATCGAAAATTCGTAAGACGCTGGGAGAGTAGCCGTAGGAGAGGAAGTAATAACATAATATGTGTATAATATAATATATTTAATATGTTTTTATTGTATGATCACATCCATACATAGTCCCCGGGGCACACTTTTTTTTTTTTTTTTTTTTAGGTTTAAGTTTACACTTCTGTTGTCAGTCTTCGTGACTGTTTTGTGTTTTTTTATTGCTAATGGAACCAAACGACCAAGCACACCTGATGAAAAATACCACTAGCGCTCATGGACCTGCAATACTAGTGCTACAGCTAGGCTGTTGCCTACGAACAAAAATCCACCCAGAAATTAGGGTTTTCAGTTCTCGTTCATCGAACTAAGCACAGCAGCATCTTGCCACTGCTCAGACGTCGAATTTCTGCGAGAGTTTGGTTCTACCCCGCGGCTGTAGACAGAACACTGTCAATAGTGTTGCAATTACCACTACTAATTCATTGTTGAGTGTAGTAATATTTACTTATTGTGGTTTGCCTGCCATAATGGCTGAAATATTGTCTCGGTTGCTACTGAAGTTAGGTAATTGGCGCCGGTAGTCCTTTCAATTGCCGGCAAGAGATAATACGACAGATTATGAGGTCGCTTCTGTACTTCTTTTACCCCTGGACTCGAGTGGAGCGTGGCCGGACCACTGACAAAAAAAATGCTCCTTGATAATAAAAAATGAATCAGGTTAAGGCCATATAAGTAAATAAACTTTTATAATACAGGCATATAATACACACGCTTATCCTCACTCCAATTGATTTGGGGTTGACGCTTCACACGTTCTGTCTCTAACATTGCAGAAGAAGAACACAGAACATGCTTGCTGTAAGTTTAGTGACCGTTTGATAACCGACGTTAAACGTCTTTAGGAACACGATACTATATGAATTTTACTCAGGTCTGTCGCTGCTGGACTGTTAGTCGGCTTCTACGACATCCAAAAACAATGTTAGGTAATATTCATAACCAATCGACGTAGCCGTCTAAATAACGTAATAAAAATATGAACAGGGAAAGAAATCGCAAAATAGTATCGTCTTTATGACGGTCACGGCTATTCAAAATTCTAGAGAGTATTAGTCCTTTTTAAGTACCAAGGCTTTAAGTAACTTCAGTACGCGGAGAGACCAAGAATGACACTTTGACGGAAAAGGAATAATAAATATTCAAATTAATTATATAAATAAATTAGCTAGCCACTAAATATTGATAAGACATTCGTATTCTGAAACGCTGAATTATACAACGGCGTGCAAGCAAAGAGCCGGGGTTCGGTTCCCGGACCGTTAGCTGTCATTGCTAAGGTATTTGTTGGCGATAAAAGCTTCGGTCGTGACTCGAGGCGCATACCAGCGATGAGGCGAGAGCGCCTGTTGCCTACACAGACATTTAATTTCAATTCTTGGATTTTTTTATTATTTTTAAAGTTTAAATGGATTTACTGTTGTTGTATATTAATTGAAAATAAATAAAATTTAAGTTTTAGTTGCTAAGTAAATAATGTATAACAAATAATGTTGAATTTATGGGTCATTTATATTGCCTTAGGTATTCGTTTCTTCTATTATAAAAATAGAGAATTATAAAAATATTATTGGTACTTTTACAATAAAAGTAAATAATAATATTTAAAAAAAAAGGAAAAGCAAAACTTAAAAAAAAAAGAAAAAATTAAACAAAATAAAATTTACGTCTTGAAAATAATAAACTAGTTAAGCAGCCTTGTAAAATATAGTTATTAAAATATTATATATGTATATATAAATTAGCATTATAAAATCATAACCATAGGTTATTTCATTTAAAAATAAATAATTATAATAATAATTATTATGATATATAATTGTTTTAAGTAAGATATTATAGCAGCGCTGAGGTGGTAGTAACTGCACATATGGCAGCTGCAGCAGTAAATCTCTATTCCACGAGACAATTATTATTTTACAATCCACAAATCATTAATCGATCGATATGATTGTAGTTTCTGTGATTAATTTTAAATAAAATGTAATATTATTTACATCTGAGTTATATACATATATAATTCTTATGTACGTGTGTATGTCACTGAACACCTCCCAAACGGCTGGACGGATTTTGTTGAAATTTATTGTGTGCGTTCAAGTGAATTTTTGAATGGTTTAGATTCGCAATTGAACCCGGTAGGTGGCGCGGCGAACTAGTTGTAGGATTTTTACTTTTCATACATTGACTGTTAAGCGGAACGAAGTTTGCCGGGTTCGCTAGTACATTATAAAACCGCACGGGGTTTAAAAGTAATAAATAATTTTGAGTTGATATTACGCTGTATTTGAATTATATTTATGGCTGTTAATTTACGTATTAAAAATCCTTTAAAATTTGACTTCATAATCTTTAATACTTTAAACAGAAAAAAATAAACTTTCATCGCGTGCTAAACAGTTACTCGCCGCGCAAATAATCAAGTTTTCCTGCTTTAGTTTTCTTTTTATGTAGTCTACCTATTGCAGACTCGGCGATGGCGTGTCCAATCTGTGCCCGTAACTAATCTGTCCATCAAAAGAAACATTCCATTTCGTTGCATCGCTATGTTCCCAGTGTAATAAAATTTTGATGTCGGATTTACAAATTGTTTGAATACATTTTTTTTCTCTCGCCTTAACATAGGTGATTGTTGTGATTAAATTCTTTTCGTTTTGACGTTAGGACAGCGGCCATCTTAGATAATAACTTGTATGTTTTCACTTTAACCATTCAATTGAGGGATTAAAATATAACGCCACTACCGATTCGAATGACCTTCCATTATGGATTACATACACCTGTCATCCCATTATCTCGTGGGTATCACAAAAACCAATCTGATTAGATTGTAAACGCATTCCTCTCATTTTTAGATCCTTACCTTTAGTCAAATAAGCTGTGTGGTAGCGGCTACGAATACTACCAACCTTTACTTTGTTAATGGATGTCGTAAGCTTTATAATGACCTGGGCCAACACCATATGATGCCGTTTGGTCAACAATTACATTCCCAAGGAGGGTTGACGTCTGGTAGGCGGCCGGTCATAAAACTATTGCCAATAACTTTTACAATATGTACTATGAAATAAGAGTACATATTGTATCGACCCCAAGTAATTGGGATAAGAGTACGAGAATACAAGCTGTAGATCTTACGCGCTTAGTAAAATATACTCTAACTGGCATATTTTATTTACAACTTCCAGTCGGTACACCAGTACGGACTGGTGCTGCTACCATACTGCTAACCATAGCATAATGGCTTCTGATGTTCACGCGAGTATTACATATTTGAAATAAAAGGAGGTCCTCCCGTGATCATGATCACTGTAAAGGGTTCGAAACGTCGGGAAATTAAAAATCAATTACAAACACAATGGAATCTGTAAAAATAGTTTTATTTCATGTGTTATACTCGCGTAAACATCAAAACCACATTATGTTATACAAGCTGAGAAAACGATGTTAAATTTTGTAAATTATTAGTAATACCAAAAAAATACTTGACGGCTGATGAAAATTTGTCGTTTCGTAAACAGCGTTTCAAACTAGAGTTGACTATAAACAATTTATAATATTTTTTGTTAGATCTGAGTGCCGTTAATGTTTCAACTTACTTGAATGGATAAATGCTATTATATTAGCCTTTGTTTTTATTTTATTGATAGCTATGTTAGAACTATTTTTGTTTTTATTCTCAATACTCTTTGAACAAAAAACTAAAAAGAGCTTGAATTTTGTTACACGGTAGGCTTTTAATCACTCTATATAAATAATACAAAAATATAGGAAAAATAAACTGATCGAAACAAAGAACAATTATAAACTAATTTAGCTAGCAAAAGTTAGAAGTTTATATGAACCATGGTTGCAAACGTTAAAATCTCTGTGTACCATGGCTGGTTTCCCCGAAGTTCACTCTCGGACGTAAGCTTCTTCAAAAGGAATGTTGTAATCACCACTTGGCGAACCATTTTGCTTGTTCTGAATCCTAATATCTGGTCGGCCGTTAATATCATAAGATTCCCATGCTACTACTTATTCTCTTGGTGTTTCCTCGGTCTTAATAACTCTCGAGAGTCAGTAAGCGGTTACACATTTTATTCTTCAACCATCAGAGTATAATAAATTCAATAAGTTCTTGGAAAGATTAAAGGATAAAATGTTCCTCATGATAAATATTTAACGTGGACTTATTTTATTATATTTTTATTAAATTTACATTACAATCTGTTTGTTGTATGTTTCGTATCAAAGAGTTCATGATATAACAATACTTTTTCCTTTATGAACATTGTTGTTTAATTTTTATATTTAGCTTACATAGCTAACTAGCTTGTGAAAATTATGACTTAAGATATGGTTGATAAACATAATTATATATATTTTATGCACCACATCCAATTATCATATATTTAGTAAAATATATTTATTATATTTTATTGTTGAAGTTATACTTCTTTGGGCGCGTTAGGGAAAGGTGATGAGAGTTATTTACGATGCGCGCGCACACCGTCACAAAAGACCGACACCCTGAAGTTAGCTATTGCCAAAATTTTTGTTTTTTAACTAGATAATGCGTTATAATAGAATTTTAATGTATTAAATACCTTTTTTTCTATTGTTAGTGTCGTTTTTTCTACAAACGTAGAAATAAGGCGAAATATAAAATTTTTGAAAAGATCTTTATCTTGTTACGGCAGACAAGTATAACTTCTAACGCGGTGTACGCACACACACACACACACACTTTTTTTTTATGCAAAAAATCAGTTGGCCATTATAAATATGGATAGACTGACCAAATAACAAACATTATAACAAATTAATATAGACTATAGAGATATATCTCTACTGGAGCAAAATGGGTATGATTCAAGGTTTATTAAGCACTATTTATAGTACTTAACTTCTAAACATCTGGAAGTTTGTTCCGTTTCCTTTGAATAAAAAACTTTCATAGCCAAGTTTGAAGTTGATTTGAATCCAATTCTAAGCTTTGTTCTTATGTCAAGCATATTTGATCAGATGGCATGGAATAAGAGGTAGAGGATCTCCTTTTAACACTACTTTAATCGCGTCTCATCATTAGTCTATACCACGTCTCGTCATGCAAAAGTATTATTTTTGAAGTTTCCTTAACTGGTATCTAAAGACGGCCGACGACATTTTTACAAAATATATTGATTTTTTTCATTGCTTATGTTGGCAAACGAGCAAGCAGTATACGTAGTGTTACTGCCGTAGTAAGTATTACTACTGGAGAGAAGGAAAACTCGAAACAAACCCTATACCAACACGTCTGACCATCGCGGTATAGTAGGATAATTTCCCTCCCATTACGGAGAAGGCCCGAGCCCAACAGTGGGACATTTATGGGCTGTGATGATGATGATGACGATGAAGTGTTACTGCCGCTCATGGAGCTTTGCAATATCAACGGTATAGCTAGGCCGTTGCCTGCCAACCCAAACCTATAAAATTGGGTTGCCGGCTCTCTCGCTCACATCAAAGAACAACAGCACACTTGCAGTTGCTCAGAGGTCGATTTTCCGCGAGAGCGTGGTACTACCCGGGATGGACCGGCCCGCAGCTGTAGACAGAGAACTGTCAACAGTGTGACCCGGCCCTACCATTCCTAAACTTATGTCATTAAGTGTTTCGCCTGCTCATAAGATATCCACCAAGGTGACTTACTACGTCGTATTTATATTATCTTAATGGTTTTTATTATTGCTTTTATGTCCTTTAACTTTGTTACCCAAATGCAAATATCACGATTGTACTTCGAATCTTTCGACAATAGCGTATTTATTATATTTTTTTAAAGGACTGAACTACATTCGGCACTTATGATAATCTATTGCGGGGACTTACATAAAATTAACGGATACAAATTCATAATTCAAGACAAGAGCAATATTTGTGAATCACATAATGTTCTACGTGGGAATGGAACCCGTGACGACGAACGACTCAAGTACTCGGGTATCTTAACCAACTAACGCCAACCGTGCAGTCAGTTATTTTTAAATTTAAAAATAACTGACTGCACGGTTATATATTTATATAACACAAGATTTTGTTCAATTCTAATAAAAAATCTTGTCTAATAAAAAAATATTATAAATGAACGCAATCACGCAATCTAAACTAAAAGGCATACGAAGATAATAATATTTGGTGCATTCACCCTGCACAGGTGACAAATTTAAATGACAAAATTCATATTCAACATATTATTAATTAATAAGCATTAAATATTCGTATTACTATAGTAAAAGATTAACAATAAAATGGTCACCAATCTTTTCTTTTCACCTGTTTATCGTAAAAATTAATTAAGGGATTCAAACAGATATGGCGAGCATCAAATAGTGTATATACTGTGGAACATCTAGCTAGCATAGCTGTGTGGTAGCGGCTACGAATACTACCAACCCTTACTTTGCTCGTGAATGTCGTAAAAGACAACTAAGAGCCTTACAACGACCTGGGCCAACTCCATCTGATGCCGTTTGGTCAACAATTACATTCCCAAGGAGGGTTAACGTCGACGCAATTGGGATAAGAGTAACAGAATGATGACTGTGGAACATCTAGATAGCCCCTTACTCTTCTATTATCTGTGGTTATACTAAGAAAAGAAAATCTTGTTACTATACTGAGGTGTATTATTAGAGGTGACGAGGACTGCTGAACGTGAAATGCCTTAGTCTTCCCGTAATCATGAACGGTGTAAAGTGTTCGAAACTTCGGGAAATTAAAAATCAAATGCAAACGCGATAGAATCCGTAAAAATAGTTTTATTTCAAATGTGCATACTCGTGTAAACATCAGAAGTTATTAAACTATGGCATAAATAATGGGTAACGAAGCTTAGTATTATAACCCACGTAATGGAATTTCTCCAATTACTCCTGCTTTTCTTTTCTAATTAAATTTGTATTGAGTCCTAAGACAAGTATCTCCCGCTACTTCCGCCAGGAAGTCAATTCTTGATGTCTTTTTATTTACCATAATGGACCTTGACGTACAGAAGGTGGTGAAAATATGTTACCGATTAGTACCAATAAAGAAAAAGTCCACCACCTCAATTTGTAAGCGACCCCACACGCTGCCAAGAAAACCTATCAAGCATGCACATTTTCTCACGATGTTCTCAAAAAAAGCATGTAAAATTTATGATTTAAATAATATTTAAATACTAGTTTGTAGTATAGAAATTCCATACCATTTACCCGCTAAAATAACAGCCTTAACGAATTGAACGGCATTCTTTAAATCTATTAAAAGACATTAAAAAATATCAGACTATCAAAATGAGATAGCGCTATACAATAACGTGTAGTCTCTTTCTAGCCCAGGCTGTATTTCTCAAGCCACTTTCGTGTTTCTGAATGAATATTACCTGTGAGAAATATTGTATGTCCCATAAGTATATGCGCACAATTATATATAAATTGGTGTAGTTTTTAATTTTCTTATAAATATAGTTATTATAAGAGTAATTAAATAAAATTTTCTTTTTTTTTTATAATATTTTTTTTCTACACTCTGTGGTAGCGGCTACGAATACTACCAACCTTTACATTGCTCGTAGATGTCGTAAAATACGACTAAGAGCCTTATAACGACCTAGGCCAACTCCATCTAATGCCGTTTGGTCAACAATTACATTTCCAAGGAGGGTTGACGTCCGGCAGGCGGCCGGTCATAAAACTATTGCCAATAACTTTTACAATACGAGTATGTACTATGAAAGAAGAGTACATATCGTATCGACCCTCAGTAATTGGGATAAGAGTAGGAGAACGGTTTTTTTATACTGA
The DNA here is from genome assembly GCA_905163515.2 of Lymantria monacha. NCBI lineage: Eukaryota > Metazoa > Arthropoda > Insecta > Lepidoptera > Erebidae > Lymantria > Lymantria monacha. Next base: position 1,652,696 of record LR991091.1, on the reverse strand, counting down.
TATTTGATAGTTATTATGAATACTGTCAAGCCAATTCCATCTGATGCCGTCTGGATCAACAATTGGATTTCCAAGTAAGTTTGGCGTCAGGTAGGCGGCTGGTCATAAAATTACTGTCAGAATGCAATATGTACGATGCCATATATTGCGTTGACTCTAAGTAATGGGGTTATAAGCGGCAAATTAAAAAAGGAACATACAAACGTACATACATCACAGCCCATAAATGTGCCACTGTTGGGCTCGGGCCTCCTCCATAATGGGAGGGAAATTTACCTACTATACCGCGCTGGTCAGACGTGTTGGTATAGGGTTTTGTTTCGAGTTTTCCTTCTCTCGCATAGATGTTATATGTGTTTTATATCCCTTAGTCGTCTCGTACGATCACCCACGGGTAAGATATGGGGTGGTGAATTGTATTCTTACTCTGTCACCACATGGATAGGATTTAATTAATACTGAATGGATTTGTTTGCGTGGTTCTGTTGATAGTTTAGATTGAAAATTAGACCGGTCACACTGGAATAGAATTCTAGGAATGTTATTTTTGTAGACTTCTAAATAACGTGTATTGGGCCAAGCATTCATCAGACTGTAAAATATTTATTTCTATGTCCCTCGTGTAGTTACCGAGTAAAGATATAGTGCTCACCATTCTTTCCGTGGACATAATACCTAAGGCACAACGAATTAAAGCATGTAAGTAAATAGCAATGTAAAGAAATTTCGAAATAATTTCAGTCAGTTTAGCCAACGTAGAATGGTAGAATAATTTTCCTCATCTCTAGGAAGTCTCTGCTCTATACTGTAGAGCCTCTGCTCTCTATCTCGGGAAGTCCTCTGTTCTTTACTCTAAACTATAGAGAACCGTTCTACTGTACGTTTATAGGCTGAGAAGTTGAAAATGACTAGTACCTAGGACAAGTGTATACCTAACATTTTTAAACATTTTAAAATTTGTAGCTTGAGGCTAAATATAAAGGAAAAAGAGAAAATTTTAGTTACATTGAAAACAGCATCAATAGTAGATCACGAAGGGCGGATCAGGCCGCCCCTTGTAGTCTGACTTGGGGGCCACAACCCTGCGATAAATAAGCTCCCACAATGTAACAATTCAATATTTTGATATGTTTCTTTTTATTGTTATCTAAAAGAATGTATTTTTTTTTGTAATTAATGTAGCATAAGTAAAAGTAATTATTAGAAGACTTAGTGGTAATAAATATTTCGTACCATTAGAAGATTTATTATGTATGGCACTGTAACCTATTGATTTTTATATGTTTTGGTAAACTTAAGTACTGAAATTTACATACGAGAAAATGAACAGATTTTTTGCATATAAAACATTAATCTTTAAATGTTTATTTATTTTTCGTCATTAGAGAGGAAAATAATCTGCAAAATATTAAACAATCAAATTAATGCAATGGCCGAAGTTTCATTAAATGACAAAAATAACCTCGATTTATAAATAAATACAAACTAGTTTTGTAAAATAAAAAATAAAAATAAAATTTCCTTGAATTTGTTCGTAGCGCCTCCCTACCTCCTCCTTCTTAATGCATAGTGCAATTTTAGTCTGCTAAAATTATTATCACATTATTGTCTTTCTAATGAAATCGATTTGGAACAAATCGGTTGGCTGTTTTCAAAGTCTACAACGGACATAGAAACATTTTCTTTTTATATACATATATTATTTAAGATAGATAGAGAATCGTTAATATCTACCCAATTTAAACAAAACTATAATTGGCAGATGCCTTCGCAAATGAGTAAACAATTTGATTTTTCAAGATTCCTCGAACCCAGTGGATGCGGGGTCTAATCTAAACGAACTTACCTGCGCTCCTTGTGCTATCCTTCATCGTTTAATTTTCCTTTTGATATAATATAATAATACACGTCCTGGGGGTTTTGAATACAATATGTTACCAGCTCTTTATTTTCTTTAGAAGTGATAAAAACAGTCGTAAGCGATTACCAAGAAAGTTAGCAGCTCCACTGTCTTTATAAAACCAACTGTGACCTCAAACTCGCTTGTCAAGTGTGGCAATTATGACATTATTCTGTAGGAGAGGTCTATGAATAAAACTGATCGTCGATAGACGATAGGATTGACTAAATAAACAAAAATCAAAGTAAATATGAAGAGGGCTGTAATAAATTAGACGTATTTTAACGCCAAAACACCTAATAAAGTTTGACAGTAGTTTTTTTATAATAATATAGATACACAATAATTGAGGATTTTAAATTCAACCCCAAAGGGGATGAAATGTAAGGAAAGTTTGTATTGAAAGTAACTGGTGTATGGCTAAAATAAAGAATATAAAAAAAAAAAAAAAGAAAAATTATCCATTTTCTTTAAATTAAGCACAACATACTCTACAGTAATAAATAAACAAGTGTTTCATTTGACAATTTTCATCCTGTAAGGGTATAAAATAGAGGACTAAATTTTATGATGATACTTTTCTTGGTGATATAGTTACACCTTTATTGGTGATGCAGACTCAGTAATATGGATTATTCTGAAAATCAGGTAACATATTACTTATGAGTATAAAATAAGGGGTGAAATAATCTTCGATATTATTCAGACTACAATTCAAACAATGAAAATGATAACACAAAATTTGTACAACGACGATGTCGCGCTCATGACATAGTGTTTTTATAAAATAAATTCTTTATCAATTGAAACCGCTTCAACGAACATTTAATCCTTTACAAAGTTATTTCTTAATTCCTTTTCTTCGATAAAGCGATTTGTTTTTGTTGCTTATAACCCCACCAACGATGGAATCGATGGGGGTGTGACCTAGGGAAGGTGACCTTTTCGTGCAAGCTTTAACTCGATTTTATTCTCTTTCATATATTTCGTTATTGCTTTTTTATTATAGGATGCTTTATGCTTGATGGGGTCGTAAATAAGTTGTGCACTATAAATGTACCTACTTGTATGTTACTTTATTTATTTTTAAAGTTTATGACTTAGGAAAAAAGATTTAGGCCGTTTGAAACGTAATCACATTCCTCTTTGTGCGTGATTAATCGTTGTAATAAAACCTATTCAGTTATATTTTCTGCTCTTATGCCAAATTGAAATATCAACTATTAAGGCATAAGAATAGGACAAATTAGAAGGTCATTTTGATATTATTTACGTTGTTTTTGTTTTATATTTATTTAGATATAAGATTTATTCATGTGATTATACAGTAAGAATACAGTTCACCTTCCTTCTTGTTCCTTGGTCATCATCATTCTCCTACTCTTATCCCAATTACTTGGGGTCGATACAATATGTACTCTTCTTTGATAGTTCATATTGTTAAAGTTATTGGTAATAGTTTTATGACCGGCCGCCTGTCAGACGTCAACCCTCCTTGTGAATGTAATTGTTGACCAAACGGCATCAGACGGTGTTGGCCCAAGTCGTTATAAGGCTCTTAGTCGTCTTTTACGACATTCGCTATCACACAGCTTCTTCCTTGGTATTGTAAAATATATCATCGAAGCAAGAGAAGGATATATCGAGACGAAATTCTATACCGTCCATTCGGAACAAAATGTTATACGTATAAATTCCATTGCAAAGGGTTAATATTTTTGATTAAAAAAAATTGTTGTAATAATTTTTCAAACCCTAAACCTCGTTGGTCAGTTGTGAGTGCATTCACCCTGTGGGCCTGCGCTAGGCTTTGCATGGTCGGTGCGCGGGCGCCGGGGCCGCGGCATTTCCGGAGGGGCCGGGCCGGGGCAGGGGCGGGGCGAGCGGTGCCGTGGGAGAGCCTTAGCTTAGGAATGTTGGGCAATACTTGCATCGGTATGTGTAACTTGTAACGGACTTCGATTTACAGATTTATAGACGCTTTGAGGAAGTTCGTGAATTCATTTTAACGTTAGATGGAAATGCGATACAATATATGCATAAACGTTTTTATGTTCATGTTACGGTCAAATTGTTTAAATATGTATTTATTTTATATAGAAAATTCTAAAGTAAATACCTACGTGTGATTGGTCTCACTCCGCCATACCGTTCAGGGTGGGTGGCTCGGGGTTTCACAAACCATCGTGTTCCCCCTTTCCATTTGTAGGCTGATTCCGTTCGACTTCGGTGATAAGTTTTGAAACACGTTTATGACTTTATTGCTTGCAATGAGAATTAAAATATAGAACGTTTACCGTTTAGTAAGTTCGATGTGTGTACTCTTTCAATAAGCATTAGCTTATTGGTGTCCTATTGTAGGGTCCACAATGTTAAAATTTCAGTGTGCTACACCTGCATATATTGCATTTGGAGAAGAAAGCTTGAGTCTATTGTTCCATCATTTCTTTTCTGCAATGTTCGGTGACCTATATGATATTTTTCATTAATTAATTATAAAACTATAATAATTATGTCGTATAAAAAAGTAAAAAAAAGGAAGATTTTTTTTTTACATTAATAATTCCCCATTCTTTTTTATTGTTAATATTGCAAAAAAAATAATAAATATATATGTATGTTGTATATAAATCTATATAATAATACCTATATTTTTACCACTTTAATCTTTTCGTGTCCATGGATGGATGCTGTAGTATAAAAAAATATAAAAATTAAATTAAACTATGATAAAAATAATATAAATAATAAAATTAATGCGAATAAGATTTAAAATGAATTACCGAGTATTATTACATTTTTGATACAAAAAATATATCACAGAATGCCGACTAAAACCGTGGGAGTCGCTAAAATCGGCTAAGGAAGCACTAGGGGAGTAGGCGAAAGGTTTATTCCGGGTATTTACCAGGGTACAGAGTAGGTAGTTACTATTGGTGTTATGAGATAATTACACTAATTTAATCAAGTAAAAGCAAGTCTAAGCAACAAGCCTATTTCTAATGTCGCTTATAAATCTTAACGAAACCCTTTGCAGTCTCTTTTATTCTTGTAACACAGACTGTGTTGAGTGAAGAATATATGCAAGAATACATTTAGATGATGAAAAAAAATTTCAACAATAATTATTTTGCTGGATACCCAACACCACTTTATAGAGTTTTTTTAAAGACCACATAAAGGAAATAAACCTTGTATGGCTGGGGACTTTGATGATGATGATGATGATCCGACCGATTTCGGCCATGGCGACTTAATCCTATTTTCGGAAGCAGTCATCAGTGCAGGAGTATTTTTAGTGCATAAGCGGGCGCACAACCGCATATGCCCTCTCTCGTCTTAGCCCTCCGTGATCCAATGGAACGAAAGTCGCTACAACTGGCGGAGGGTATAGATGCAGTATCTGGGGACTTTACATATATAATAAAAAAAAAATAGCGGACATAAATTACATTCAGACTCAGAACAACAATTTATGCGTGGGAATCGAACCGTCGACAATCGCATGGTAGGTCCGTATGTTAACCTCTTCGCTATATGTGAAGTCAAATTGCAATTTGATCTTTCCAAGAATAAAACAAAGCAAACGGAATGAAAAGTCGTAAAATTATTTTCATTACATAGTTACATAGAAATGCAAAAGGATGTGGCTGAGAACTAAACGCAACCATTCAACCATCAATATGCTTGGGAACAAATACAAAAGTACCTATGTTTAAGGGAATCACTTTATAAATTTGCAACATTGTATAAATACTTACATTGTTGATTGTATTCGTAGTATTAAATCCTCATTACCAGTCCACAGGTCTTCTCATTAACATCGTAAGAAGCTGTTCAATATTTGCAAGTTAAATGTATACTGTCTTTATGATGACAAGTCAAGAATATAAAACGGCACCTACCGCATTTTGTTGCAAGTCGTATTAACTTTAAAGTGATTCGTCAATTTATGATAAATATATATCCTTTCATATCTTCTATAACTTATTGTTAGATTCGTAGCTCTTTGTATGATTTACACTTTGTCTTTTAAATAATTTTTAAGTAAATCATCCATCATTCGTTATTTTTTTTATTGCTTATAGTGGCAAACAAATGTCGCCTATGGACCTTTACTATACCAGAGGTCGTTGCCTAACAATCGCCCACTGAACGAAACGCAACAGTAAGTACATTCATTGCTACTGCTCAGACGTCGATATTCTGCGAGAGTTTTCGTAGACTACCCCAGGACAGACTGATTCGCAGCTGTAGATAGAAAACTATCGATAGTAAGGCCCTAGCACGTTATTTGGGATCTATTTCGTGTTATATCTTATTTTATCTTAAGTTAAGCTTATTCGTTACGTGCCCATACGAATCTCTGGAAGGCTGTTACTCTTCCCACTGTTTATTACTGTACAATCCAATTTCAAAAACAATATCTATTTACCTGCTATATTATGTTGTGTAAATATAGGTTTTTGAAATTAAAATCTAATTTCAAAGTTATGGATATCTAAACATTTGTGCTAACTGTCGTTAAAATAGTGCGCGTCGGGGGCTCGCAGACGCAGCTGCGCAGTCGCCCTGATGATGAGCATCGTACATGCTCGAAACCCGGGTCGACATAATCGACTCTAACGCGTGAGTATTGCCGGAAATACAACTGTTTAATACGTTAAAATACTGGCAAATATGTGTGTAATATAATTAATTTGCACTATATGGTAATAAAAAAATGCGTAAAAACCTCCAGAAATTTATATGGCGACGGCGATTGGGCCCAACTTAAGCACTCATCAATATGTAAGAATTTTTTAAATATCACTTAACTGTAACTTAAGATGTGTATATAAATACGTTTAAAACTTAACGTAGACGTTGTTTAACGTCTAACTTTAAACATTACAAAAGCCTCTAATCGAAAATTGGTCACATTTTATACAAGAATTATAGTGAAAATTTTCTTTGTCTGCTTTTATACTTAAGCATTTTTAAAAGAAAAACTTGAACATTTTATTTTCTAAGTGATCCACGCACAGAGATTACTACAACTTTACACATCAGAAGGTTATCTCCACGTCTCACAGTGTTTGATGGGACTAAAAAAAATCCCTCTGCTTTTTATAGCTTTAATCGGTCAAGGTATGCATTTAAAATGCACGAGTAAAACACCCATGTGTACCCAACAAATTCAATTACTTTTTTTATAAAAATTACTGAACTTTACGTGACCTTTAAATTTTAAAAAAATAAATTAATCCTGAAAATGTAACTATGCAAGTTGATTGTTTTAAATAATTGTTGTAAATAAATAGATAAAACATCCTTAGATGCCTGTTTTTCTATTTTCATTTTTGGATAATCAACTAAATAAGTTATCAATTATTCTAGATATTTAGTCATCTAGTTTTCCACCAATTTCCTTATGAAGTCTTAGACCTAGCAGTGAGATTTTGTATTGAAAAATAGTTATGCTCTACACGACTTAATGTCATCGCAATCAATACCAATGATATCTTATATTAGCATGACCTTAACAATTTTTCTTCAATGGTCTTATAATGTAATATAATCCGGTGTGACGTCACGGTGTGTCAGCCCCTTTGATATATTATACAAGTACCGACAGAATACGTCAGGGTGTTTGTTATTTATATTCACATAGTAAAGTTCAGCTTCGTAACATTACGATAAACGATAACCGTAGCCGCTATCTACGAGTACTATCAACTCTTACTTTGTTTGTCAATGTCGTTAAACTGCGTTATATCGACCTGAGCCAACTCCAATTGATGCCGTTTGGTCAACAATTATTACATTCACAAGGGTTGACGTCAAACAGGCGTGGGCAGGCCACCGAAGACAAAGATCGGGTACCGGTGGCCCGCTCGCACGGCGAAGAGAGGAGCTTGCAGGGTGGGTCTATGGGGTTGCGCACCGCCTCTTCCTTCTCCCCGGACCGATTTGGAGCGACCACATCCATATTCCACCGCAAAAAAAAATGGGGTTGACGTCAAGCAGGCGATCGGTCATAAAACGATTGCCAATATTTTTTGTAATATGCACGATGGAAAAGGAGTACCTCCATATTGTATCGACCTTAAGTAATTGGGATATATATTATATAATGTTGTTACTTAGGTACATACACACAGCGTTACTAGGTAGAAAGTAATTAATCTTTACTACCTCCTAACCTCTTAACTAGGTACCGTGTAAACAAATACCCACAGGCTCAGATCCTTACATTTACCCTATTTGTACAATATCTAGCAGTAAAACTATGGACTTGAAAATCATTGTATTTTTAAGACAACGTTTTATTAAGAGCTCGAATAATATTATTACTGAATTTAATTTGAAAAATAAACTTTCTAAAGTAATACTTGTTTACTGTTTTCACTTCTTTGGGGGATGTAAAAACTAAATTGTCTCCATCCAAGTGTTATTGCATTAGTTATCTATAGTCTAATAACAATTTTATTGACTTAAGTTACAAATTACGTATTTTTGATAGCTTAGTATGTTTATAAAAGAATATCCATTCCGCTTCTGTTAAATATATCCCAATTGCCTGACCAACATACCTTTCCCTAGTGTTCGGTCAATGACCCAGCAGATGTTATAAAACACCTGCCGGGTGTCAAAAGATATTACCGACTTCAGTAAGTGTATTTTTAAAGTTCATCTTAATTGCAATGCATGTACCCAACTATCTATACTAATATTATAAAGCGGAAGAGTTTGTTTGTTTGTTTGTTTGTTTAAACGCGCTAATCTCAGGAATACATAATATAATAAGTAAAGTTAAAAAAACACATTTCATGAGTTTTATCAATATTTTTAATCTATACTAATATTATAAAGCGGAAGAGTTTGTTTGTTTGTTTGTTTAAACGCGCTAATCTCAGGAACTACTGGTTCGATTTGAAAAAATCTTTTTTTGTTGGATAGTCCATTTATATAGGAAGGCTTTAGGCTATACAACATTACGCTGCGACCAATAGGAGCAGAGCAACAATGATGAATGTGTAAAAATCGGGTTTTTGTTTCCTTTTGAGAGCTTCCGCTGCGTAAACGGTTAAAGTTGCGCAAAAATTATGTACTATATAATTGTTCCCCTTTCAAAGTTCTAAATAAAAGTCCGCGACAGCATATGTCTATCTTTTAAGATTGGCTCACTATAACCTTTTTTATGCTAATCAAATTTGTTTTAAAACAATATGATATTTTCGAAGGTGTTTTTATAAACATAATATTAATCCTTATCCAAATAAATGAGTTATTCATCACAAGTATTTAATTTAAAACAAAATTGCTCTTTACATTATTTGATTTCAATGAATATCTTAGGAAATATCGCAGTTTAAAAATAACATCGCAGCAAAATAATGATCAAGTACTGGGCGCGCATTTACGATAAAAATACTGGATCTTATAATCTTATATTAAAAAAAAACTCAAACTAATGTTATTTCAAAGTACTTCTGCACACACTACATTTTTAGATTTGTTTTCTTCTCATGACCTTCCGTCGGCTTTACACATCCTAAATAATAATAATAAGTATAGGAAGTATTAGTGCCTGCCCTCATGTATGGCAGTGAAAGTTAGATTTGGCGGAAAAGACATGAAAATAGAATAAATGCTGTAGAGCTGACAGCTCTTCGTAACGTGTGTGATGTAAGTCTGAAAGATAAAATTAGGTATAATATTATAAAAGAGCGCTGGTATGCTGAGGTGGGTTGGACACGAAGTGGAAGAAATAATGAGTGGGCAGAGGTTGACGAAGCAAACATATAAAGCAATCGTGAATGGGACGAATACAAGGGGAAGACCACGTCATACTTTTCTGGACTAAATTGGAGATTTGTTCACGAGAGGTCATCATCATCATCATTCTCCTACTCTTATCCCAATTACTTGGGGTCGATACAATAAGTACTCTTCATTCATAGTACATATTATAACAGTTATTGGCAATAGTTTTATTACCGGCCGCCTGCCAGACGTCAACCCTCCATGGGAATGTAATTGTTGACCAAACGGCATCAGATGGAGTTGGCCCAAGTCGTTATAAGGCTCTTAGTCGTCTTTTACGACATCCACAAGCAAAGTGAGGATTGGTAGTATTCGTAGCCGCTACCACACAGCGATTTCATACACATTAAAAGTATGTGTAATCGTAAATAGGCGTAAGTGTATGTATGTATATATGTATAATATATGTACATACATTGTATATGGTATATCTATAGAAAGTATAGATAAGACCCAATACTTTTACTTAAGGTTTAATGTTCTACTCTTACTAATAAAAGGGTCATGTAGGTACCTAAAACAGCTTTAACGTATGTATTATTTAAAAATATTTCCACCTTTTACGTAAACGAATTCGCGAGTTGAAGTTAACGTTAGCCCAAAGTAACCATTCCACGCGGACGAAGTCGCGGGCGAAAGCTAGTGGAAAATAAAGCATTTAATTAATAAACACGACCGTGGTAACATCCAGAGATGCATGTTATGGATTCGAACTTGATACATTACCATGGTATTTCATTACTTAATCATTAACTACCCATTTTAGTATTTGCGAGCTATAAAATTATAGTATTATCGCATGTACTAGTACCATACGCTTGCTCTAAATACTGGCATTGAAATGTTATTGAACCGTCTTGTGGACTAATCGCCCGTGAAATTGAGGCCCCGTGCTTACATTTCTTACAACAATATTTATTAGGTATTATTTAACGTTGATACGCGCATCGCTCGCAGTCGCACCAATACTCGATTGATCATAAATGTTGCATACAGTATAAACTTGGATCATCATCCTCGAGCCTCCTCTAAAATAGGAAGGAAATTGATCTAATACCACACTAATCAAACGTTTTGGTATTTTATTAAAAAATACTGCTCTTGCCTGTGCAAGGGCCGGACCGTGAGTTTAGGGGGCTCTAGGCTAATAATACTTAGGGATCTACCTAATTCCTCAAAGTATAGGAAAAATATAAGACAATTCATTTATATTATAATAGAGTATGTCTTAGTGTTTTTAATATAACCGTAAATAAATTGACAAATTATAAAATAACCTTTCTGCACTTTTCGTTGGCAAATTCTTTAAATTATTATCGTCTATTTTTGTCTCGCTGTCGGGCTCGAGCCTTCTCCTTAATGGGTGGGAAATTGACTTACTATAGCAAGCTGGTGAAATGTGTTGGTATAGGATTTTCTTTCGAGTTTTCCTTCTCTTATATATATCGCATATATGTTATGTGTATATTAAATCCCTTATTCGTCTTTTTCGTCAACCACGGGCGAGATACGCATACGTCTCTGTCACCATACGAAAATATAGATTCTCTTATCCATTTAAAAGTGATTTAAAAATAATAATCAATAATTAAAACTGTATTGTTAATTGTGTTTATTAAGAAATATTGACGTCTCAATAAAGTTTGACGTCAGGTCAGCACCTGGTCATAAAACTAGTGCCAAAGCTTACAATATTTACGATGGCAGAGGAGTACCTACAATATTGTGTCGACCACGAGTAATTGGAATAAGAGCAGGAGAATGATGATGCTTGTTATGAAATATGTTCATTAGCCTTGATTATTATCGAATTGCAGTATAAATGGTCGTTCGTTCTAATCGAACAAAGAGTACATAATTATTTCATAACTTTATATTTATGGTTCAGGATTTTTGGCGATAACTTGAAAATGCAATATCATGGGCGGCATTCTTTAATTATATTCAACATTTTAGTGTATTGTGATGTCTTAAATAATTCTGTTGTTATTGTCATGTGAAGCAGAGAAGGTCACTGCTATTGCTGATGTTAGCTATTATATAACAGGGCTTGACGATTGTTTTCATATCTTGTTCAAATTCCAAGAGGAACCTTTCACTAAGGATAGTCAGCGTTTCATGAAAGGTTTGTGTTTTAGAAAATATCTTCTAACACGATACATGAAGTCTTTGACAAACTGCTCTAAAATTTGTGTTGGAAACTTATTAGAAATGTTTGATCATAGTACCGGACAAACCCTTTTATAATTATAATCTCAAACTATTAAAGTAACTATATAATTCATTCATTCATCAGCCTATCGATATTCACTCTAGGTCATATACCTTCGAAGATCATAATGCCCAATGATCGCCGTTCGTATTATAATTTTCTCAGGTGAATGCTGCTACCTATTTTCTGGTTTTCCTGCAGTTGAATTTTACTATTTATATATCAATTTAAGAGATTATATATTGTATTCTTAACTTGTTACTATAGTGGGTAAATAAATTCTTAAATCTATTCCATCCATCCATCAGCCCGTAAACGTCCACTGTTGGACATAGGCCTCCCCACGAGAATGCCATCTATAACGGTCCTGTGCCAATCTATTAATATTATATATCATTAAATTAATTATATATTATTAAATCTATTAATATTGTGTAATTTTGTCAAGTGATGTCCGCTCCGCTGTCAGCTTCGCTGTCCGCTCTCTGTGCGAGCTGTGCCCAAGCCCTCGACATTGAACTATTATTGAATCGGTTAAATCATCCATGAAATTGTGCTCAGCGATAGTCTCTGTCACAACAGTGCAGCCGCCCCTGAGGACTTTACCTTATACTGTACTCCACAATGACAATCAGTACTTTCATTTCTTAAACACCGCTGGGACAAATTCTACCAGAGATAAACCAAAATTGTTTTCTTTGAGATAATTTCCAATATTATATGTCAACGGTATGGAATAGAATACTTTTGCCCAAGACACCGATTATTAATAATATTCATAATTTACCCATTTTTTTGTTATCTCAGCAGATGCTATGACGACGGCAATTGAGCAGGATTTTTGAGGGGCGCAAGAATTATCAAAGTGGACCTTAATTATTAACATTTATAGACGCTATTTGCCCGCCGTCACAGCGCAAATTATAGCTTCTCGATTTCTCTCTTCTCGATAAACGCAATATTTATTGAAATTATACTTCTTTTGGCGCGTTAGGGAGGAATGTCTATATTAGTATAAAGGTACAAATGGAATTAATAAAAAGCTGAGCCATATCATAAGGCTAATTGTAATTATAGAAAACATTTTAAATTACTATTAACTATGCTATCATGCTCATAATATAAAAGAAAGATTGTAAAATGTAAAAAGACACCACCCAGCACTAAGGAAATAATCCTTGTACTGCGGGGGACATACCACACTCACTACACCCAGACTCAGAACAACACTTTGTGGATAGCACAAAGTATTGTCCTGCGTAGGCATCGAACCTACGAAACTGGCACGGAAGGTCTTAAGCACTACGCCGTCTGTGCAGTCAAAGTTAAGATTAAAGAAACAAAACAGTACGATCTTATGATAATTTAATATTTTAATAATCATCGAGTCTTTATTATTCTCAATCGTAATGGGTCTTTAAAATCTAAGCCGTTTTCAATATCATATTCCACCGAACGATGCAATTTTCGTTAGCATAGAAGTAAGACCGCGGGGGATTGGGCTTCCGCAAGTCACGTTCTGCAAGGGATAACTAATCATTTTTTCAGGATTTGATACATTTAATTATTAATATTACTGTCTGATTTCATCATCGTCATCATTCTCCTACTCTTATCCCAATTACTTGCGAGTCGATACAATATGTACTATTCTTTCATAGTACATATTGTAAAAGTTATTGGTAATAGTGTTATGATCGGTCGCCTGCCAGATGTCAACCCTCCTTGGAAATATAATTGTTGACCAAACGGCATCTGATGGAGTTGACCGAGGTAGTTATAAGGCTCTTAGTCGTCTTTAACGACACCCACGAGCAAAGTAGGGGTTGGTAGTATTCGTAGCCGCTACCACACTACTATAACTATAAGCTTTTTCATTGTTATTGAATTCTACATTATATCGGGGATCGAGGGACATTACACTGGAGCTGTATCTTACTACACATGTTCTATTTTATTTTTATAAAAAAATCAGTAAAAAAATGAATAAACAAATCCGCTAATTTTCTTGCTGGATCTTCTCAGTCGCGATCACGTACCGATCCGGTGGTAGTTTATTGTATTATTTTAAAATGTTGAAACTGACAATATGTAAGTACCCTCGCAGGGTTAATACATCTAGCCACCGAAGTTAAAATCGAGTACCGGGGGTCCGCTCGCACGGCGAAGAGAGAAGGTTTTACGGTGGGTCTATGGGGTCACGCGCCGCCTTTCCGTCACCCCGGACCGATTCAGCGGGGCGAGACGCACCCATAGCCCACCAATAAAAAAAAAAAAAAAAGGGTTAATACATCTATACATAATAAATAAATTTGAATTTAATTATTTTTATCTCAAATTACTATATTTCAGTAAATATTAATGAATTAAAGTTTTCATTAAAAAAATCTTAAATAATAATAATTTTATTTGATTGATTGAATAAGGCGATACATGGCGGATATCCATTATTATTATTAAAATGGAGGAGAGGAAGGAAGACCCACCACTTTCCCACGGTTAATCAATATACCGTACACTTCAGGAAAGGAAGGAATACGGGATGGGATCAAGGTGGAGTAGGATAAAAGGAAATCTTACTCCTGTGATGAGCACCACCTCCAGAACTGCAACTTGCAATTTTCCGCAGAACTTCGAATAAAGATTCGACACGTGTTTCGCCTCTAAACGAGGCATCCTCAGGACGGTTCGGCTTTTATTAATATTTTATTTATTAAAGCATGCGGTTGTTAAGTTAGTTACTTAATAAATTTGGTCCTTTTATTAATATTAAATATATTTTACTGTCATTATGGTGGCAAACGAGCACCCTGATGGTAAGTGTTACTGCCGCTCATGAACCACCGCAATAGCTAGGCTAGTGCCTACCAGAAATTTGGGCTACCGCCTTTCGCTAACCGAACGAAGCGCAAAAGCACATTGCCGGTGTACAGACGTTGATTTTCATCTAGAGTGTGGTACTACCTGGGACGGACCGCCCTGCGACTGTAGACAGGAAACTGTAAAATAGTATGGACCCACTACTACTAGATTTCTTCATATTAATTTTATTTAATACTAGCTTCTGCCCGCGGCTTCATCCGCGTAAAAAGTAACTTTCCTAAAGTTTTTCATCCCCTATTTTTATTTTACCCCTTAAATATAGTTTTTTAAAAAAATAATATCATATTTATTTATATCTAATCAATAGCCTAAAAATAAGTTTCAAGCTTCTGGCTTTAAAAATGACGATACTTTCTTACAACCTTTCGTCCCCTTTACAACCCTTTCTTTTGCATTAAAAAGTAGCCTATGTCCTTTACCAGGCTCTATACCAGGACTTCTCAACCAGGGGGGCACGCCCCACTAGGGAGGCGTAGAGAAATGTTAGGGGGGGCGTCGTAAGTACGTAATATGTAAGATTACATTTAAAAAAAAAACAGTCATTACAGTTTTTAATATTTAGTTTAAAATAAATGTTGACTTTTCTGTGTACAATATATTTTTTACCGTATTATATTAAAATATGTAATCGATAGAAATAATTAAAAAAAATGCATATTCTCTATTGTTCCTAATTGCCTTAATAAAATTAAAATATAATTTAAAATATAAAAGAAAGTGAAAGATAAAAAAAAAAACTATTCTAGCAAGTAATGATGGTGGCCAGTACAGATAATTTAAAAAAAAAGTTACTGGATGAAACCCATCTAAAAAAGAAGAAAATATAATAAAAATAAACAGGAAAAATAAATTACGGGTGATTTGAGGTCGAGAAGTGGGAGGATGTGGGCTTTGTAGGTTTAAAACGGGTTTATCACGATTCTACAAAAAAACCAATGTGCCAATTACAGTGCAATTGTGACATAAAAACGAACATTTTCACCAAGTTTCATGAAAACCCGATTTGTTTTTTGTGAGAGAAAAATAAAAAACCCAAAATGTCGGTTATTTAGATTTTTGTAAAAGTACTTAATGATTCAAATGTATTCTTTCGTTCATTATCCTTAATTAATATATTGTATCTATCTGTATTTAACCTATTTAAAATATCTAAAAACAAATAATTTAATTAATAAATAGAATGTGCGTTCCTTATTTTTGTTGAAACCCAAGGGGACGCATGAAAATATTATTTTTAGCTCGGGGAGGCTTGGCGAAATGAAGGTTGGGAAACACTGCTCTATAATATCTGTGTACCAAATATAATTTAGATCGGTTCAGTCGTTTTGGCGTGAAAGAGCGACAGACAGACAGAATTACTTTCGCATTTATAATATTAGTAAGGATTACAAAACACAATGATAGGTTGTTCGCCTGACGAGGTATCCCCCGACACCTCCACCTTTGGTTATTATATATATATGTATTTTCATTCTTGCTTTCAACTAAAAACTTTCATCGTCGTAGCTGGCGCTCATAAAATAGCCGTTAAGCGTGAGTACTGCAACAGGGTGGGCCGGACATCGAACCCGTACTAATTACCTTAGCACGCTCGCGTCCAACACGCGACACGGCCCCTCATAAACTGCATAAATGTCAATTGGGAAATAGAATTATTAAAGACTGTCGTACTATACTCGTATGTTACGAACTTTAAACTCTAACTTAAAATATTTTTTGTGTACTAACTACTTGGTACTTTATGGCTGTGTGGTAGCGGCGACGACTACTACCAACCCTTAATTTGCTCGTGGATGTCGTAAAACACGACTAAGAGCTTTTTATCGACCTGAACCAACATCATCTGATGCCGGAGTCTGCAATTACATTTCCAAGGAGTAAAAATCAAATACAAACGCTATAGAATCCGTAAAAGTAAACATCAGAAATCAGTGTTGACGTCAGGCAGACGGCCGGTCATGAAAATATTGCCAGTAACTTTTGCAATATGTGCGATAGAAGCAGAGTATATATTGCATTGACCACAAGTAATTGGGTTAAGAACAGGATAATGATGAAACTCTACGGGGTGGTGGGTACTTATGTATTTTCAATTATACATTTAGTTTTAAATTAATCTTATAATCTACTCAGAGATTGGAATGGGATCGCTATTAAAAATATCTGCAAGAAATATAGCGCGGCTTGTCTTACATTTTTTATGATTTCTTTTTAATTAAAATTGATTATGTTTTTGGTTTTACCTATGTGCGTTTTCAATAAGATAATTTTTCCAATAATATAATACAAATAAATATGCATGGAATTGATCCCACAAGTGCTCCCCGATAACGTGTTTAACTAATAGAGCAGTCATCACTGCCCTCAACTATCTTGTAGCACATGAAGACCCGTTCAACGTAGCTATTACAAGTATAAGGTCTATACTCTGTAAGAATGACGGACACCATTAACCAAAATGAAAGCTGTATAATATTGGATATTTATTAAAGACTGAGCGTACCGTAGGTATACTACTACTACTAGTTCATACTTTATTTTTAAACAACAACTTGCAATAAGGAAGTCACCCTTGTATTGCGGCAGTCTGTACAAACATGCAATTAACGTAAACAAATTCAAAACAACAGTTTGTGGATCGCACAAAGTATTTTCCTGCGTGGGAATTGACCCCACGGCACTGGTACTGAAGGTCGGTATCTTAACTACTACGTCATTTGTGCAGTCGTAGGATCAATACTCAAAACTACTCAAGAACACCTCGCATAATCAACGGATGCTCCCTAATATATGGAATTATAAATGACTTTCAAAATAAAATAGTATATTATTTTGCCACAAACTGGCATAATAAAATATTATATTATTTTATATTATTTTCAATGTCCGCTTGGTTTCTCAGAATTCAATACACAACTATATCTCCAGTGCTTATATTTTTCATAGAAAAAAAAATCTCAACGTAAATATTATTTATTAGAAACCGATCCAGTTGCAGAAAGGTGAGAGACAGGGAGATGTGATCTCTCCGAAACTGTTCACCACTGCACTGGAAGATGTCTTCAAGCTCTTAGACTGGACCGGACTCGGTATTAACATTAACGGCGAATACATCACTCACCTTCGATTTGCAAACAATATCGTCGTTATGGCAGAATCCATGGAGGACCTTGGCACTATGCTCAACGATCTCAGCAGAGTATCCCAACTGGTGGGGTTACGAATGAATATGGACAAGACGAAAGTCATGTCAAATGCCCATGTCATTCCTGTACCGGTCCCCTAGTTGGCAATGCGATTCTCGAAATTGTCGATCATTATGTTTACCTTGGACAAACAGTTCAGTTAGGTAGATCCAATTTCGAGAAAGAGGTCAGCCGACGAATCCAACTCGGCTGGGCAGCGTTCGGGAAACTTAGGAGGATCTTCTCGTCCAACATACCTCAGTGTCTGAAAACACAGGTCTACAACCAGTGTGTGTTACCAGTGATGACTTACGGCACGGAAACGTGGTCCCTAAATGTAGGCCTCATAACCAAGCTCAAAATCGCTCAGCGTGCTATGGAGCGAGCTATGCTCGGGATTTCTCTGCGTGATAGAATCCGTAATACGGAAATCTGCAGAAGAACGGCTGTCACCGACATAGCACGAAGAATTAGCACGCTGAAGTGGCAATGGGCAGGCCACATCGCTCGAAGAACCGACAGCCGCTGGGTAAAAAAGGTTCTAGAGTGGCGACCACGTACCGGACGACGCAGTGTGGGACGCCCCCCTACTAGGTGGACAGACGACGACGGCGTCGATGGATGCAGACGGCACGGGACCGCACTCTGTGGCGTAACATGAGGGAGGCCTACGTCCAGCAGTGGACGGTGATGGGCTGAAATGATGATGATGATGATGATGAAATATTATATATTTACGTTACATTCACGTATAGTTTTTCTTCTGTTATTTCTAGTAAAAGCAACGCTTGAATGCACCGCAATCTCTTGCCGTCCCACAAGGTAATGTGGAGATGGGGGGTGGGAGGCGCCGTCACTAGAAATAAGTGGGAGGGATGGCCCCCACGGGAGTCATCTGACAAATTGTTGCAACATGTCGCTTGTCAGCTATTCCTATGACGAATACTTGCGTACTCAAATAAATAATGTATAAGAAACGAAACATTAAATTTACTTATATTATTCTTGTAATAAAGAATATCGAAGGTTTTAAATAAATATATCTCTACGGAAAATCTGTGGAGTTAGGCTGACCGACCGCATTCGTAACGACGACGTAAGAGAGCGAGTAGGTATGAAAGAGAGTATTGGTGTAAAGATGCGAAAGGGAATGCTCCGATGGTTCGGACATGTGGAAAGAATGCCGAACGAACGTCTGGTTAAGAAGATATACAATGCGAAAGTGGGAGGATGTAGGTACCGGGGGAGACCGAGACTCACCTACCTAGACCAGATTGGTCACGTACTGAAAGAAGGTGGAGTCGAGAGTCTACGAAACCGGCGAGCGTGTATGAAGAGAATTATGGATGTTGAGGAAGCGAGTGAAGTATGCAAGGATAGAGTTCTCTGGCACTCTGTTCTCTTTGCCTACCCTGCAAAGGATATGGCGTGATGATATGTATGTATATGTTAAATAAATATATGGCTGACAGAATGTAATATCTAGTTATGTCAGCGATTTCTCTTGCGTGGTTTAACTACCTACATATTTAATGTTATCTCAATTATTTTTTTGTTATCTCAGCAGTTGTCATGCAACGATGACTATACAGAACGATTAATGCGTTCCATTGTTATCAATTTTTGTCTAATTTGCTAACTTTTATAGATAGTGTTGGATAGTGACGGAATAAGACAATAAATAACCAACCCCTTTTCTTGTTCGTAAAAAAAGGATATAATGTGCAAACGACATCTATGCAAAAGAAGGCAAAATCGAAATAAAACCCTAATAACTCTGACAAGCGAGGTATATATTTGGTCAATTTTAATTCCGGTTGTGGACTCGACTCTCGATTTTCGCAAAACATTTTTAAATACCACTTGCCCCAAAATACTAAGATATCTATTATAAAAATCTCTTGCATACTACATTTCATGAAAATCGCTGGTGCCGTTGCTGAGAATATAAAAATATAGAAATATGGATATTTTAGTTTTTTATCGTTTTTACATCTAATCTTTGTATTGCGGGGGACTTTATATACATTTAATTTAATGAACACACACAAAGTGTTGTCCTACGTAAGAATCGAACCCATGACACTGGCATGATAGATCGGTATCTTAACCACTACGTCATCTGTGCAGCATTTAGAAATATACAAGTATTGCTCGCTTAGATATATTAGATACGTACCCTATTGTAACTTTTTTTTTCAACATTTTTCTCGCAATATGTCTTATGACATTCAGCAATTTGTTGGTAGTAGTTTCTTTTGTCTTGCGTGGAATGAGTCCATTGACTCGTCCACCTTCTTGTTATTAGATAATCTGCTGTTACAGATCTTGTGGGATTTGAAACATGAAAAAAGTCGTCTTTACGTTTAGGCGTTTCTGCCATACCTCTTACTGCAATCAATCTTAAAGCACCTTTGAGCTCTTACGTATCCAGGGTGTCGTAGGCCTACTGTGGCGCTTATCGTAGCTGTACACCCCTGTAAATATTAGCTGTCCAGTCAAATTGGCCTGTATCTCGCATTATCTAGAGCCTGGCTTCCTAACCTGGGGTAATTACGTATTTTTGGGGGTAACAATGAGCTGGTTGTTGTCTCTCTGTGTGCCTTAAACTTTTATCATATCATTCTTAAATTATTTTATTTTTAGTTAATATAAATGCAAATATTTTTAAATTTAATAAAGTTTATGTATTTGTATTAACGCCTATTGTTTGAGATCATCGTTGGGAGGAGGGTTGAAATCAGTGAGCCTAGTTAGATCATAAGGGACCTAAAAAGGTTAAGAACTACTGATCTAGGAGGAAAATTGAATATTTTTTTCCTAATCCTCCTTTTTAACTTTTATAATTAACTTTGTTTCGTGTCTCACGACAATTAATAGCATGTCCCAGGACCGCCTGAGGCTCAAACTTCAGTGTCATTTATTGAACATTGTAAACCCCTGAACAGATGTTACAATATTGAGAATGAGTGGTGGAAATGTTTCAAAAACAAAAAAATATATAATAAAGATATGGAAAATTCCATTTGAAACATTATCTTATATAAAAAACTCTCTTTAAATATACCCAGCTAATAGGCTTATATACTATAAAGGTCAATTTATATATAAAAAAGCGGCCGTTTCACAAATTAATTGGGAGCCCACATTCGCTTTACAAATATCAAGGATAATATAACATTTGTAAACCGTGTATTTTACAATAAACCGTCCGTTGCTCATGAAACATTCAGATAGAAAACGTTGGGAAATGCCCGAGGGCCTCACCCACCGGGCGCTGTTTAAGGGTGGGGCGACAAGGGTTCGCTTCCGGTGGGACTCACGAAATTGTGTTAGCAAGTATAATCATGCGAATTTTGTTCGTTTAATCTTCGCCGTTATCTTTTGCACAGGTGGAAATACGTTGGACGGGTTTTACAAATGTTTAACCGACATTGTAAATTTCAAGGACATAAAAACATATACAGATAAATAATATTATAATGTCTGTTTGTGAACTCAAAAGTAAATAGTCTTTTTTATTGAATTTATAAAAGATATATGGTTTGCTATGTATGTGATGGCGGCTACGAATACTACCAACTCTTACATTGCTCGTGGATGTCGTAAAAGACGACTAAGAGTTCAATTATTACTTTTAACTGTATTTGACAGCGCCTGGTCAATCTTACATTCCAGGAGGATTGACGTCCAACTCAGGGCGGTTCTGTGGAGGCCACAGAGAGTCATGGCGGTCAGAGCCATTCGCGGGTACCGCACGGTGTCGACAGAGGCGGCGTGCCTATTGGCCGGGACACCCCCGTGGGACCTAGAGGCGGAGATGCTCTCCGACCTCTACCGGCGGGTTACCTCAATGCGCGAAGAGGGTGGCTCCCCATCGTTCAACGAGATAGCCACCTGGCGCGAGGACGCCCGCCGAGAAGTCATCGCCCGTTGGGCTACGCGGCTGGAGAGGCCTAGATACGGTGTTATTACCGCTGAGGCCCTCCGGCCCGTACTGATGGAGTGGATGGAGCGGCGGCACGGAGTCCTCTCTTTCCGGTTGGTGCAGGTCTTGTCGGGGCATGGTTGCTTCGGCAAGTACCTGCACACGGTCGTGCGGAGGGAGTGGACTCCGTCCTGCCACCATTGCAGTAGCGACGAGGACACGGCGCAACATACGCTCGAGGTATGTTCGGGCTGGGACGGGCAGCGCCGTGACCTCGTCGCTGTCATCGGTGCCGACCTGACGCTGCCGGCTGTTGCGCGAGCGATGGTCGACAGCGTCAGGAATTGGGACGCGGTCGCCGCCTTCTGCGAGGCTGTCATCTCGCAGAAGGAGGCGGCGGAACGGGCCCGGGAGGATTCCCGTGACCCGGGCCGCCGCCCGCGGCCGGGGCGGCGCAGGCGCGAGTACCTGCGCCTGATGCCGCCCTAACCGAGGCTTCGGGTGATCGGACAGGGGAATTGTCCGGTTACCCGACGTGAGGCCACCGCGTGAGGACGACGCCTCGACGGCGAAAGCTGTCGGGGCGTCGACAGGAGAGGAGCCCAAGAGGGCATACCGCCGAGCGGGCCACCGAAGACAAAGATCGGGTTCCGGTGGCCCGCTCGTACGGCGAAGAAGAGGTGCTTGCAGGGTGGGTCAATGGGGTTGCGCGCCGCCTCTTCCGTCACCCCGGACCGATTTGGCGGGGTGCGACGTCCATAGCCCACCGCAAAAAAAAAAAAAAAAAAAAAAAACAAAAAAAAAAAAGGAGGATTGACGTCCGGAATGCGGCATAAAACAATTATCAAAACTTTTCCATTATGAAAAAGAAGAATAAGAAGTAATATTAATATTATTAATATTATCTATGAATAAGAAGAATACATATTGCATCGATCGATTGGGATAAGATTAAAATCAAGTCCTCCTGTGACCATGAACGCCAGAATTAAAAATCAAATACAAATGCGATAGATTCCGTAAAAACAGTTTTATTTCAAATATGTAATACTCGCATAAACATCAGATGAAAATCTCAATAGAAGTCTCTCTCTGTTAGGTGCACCTATTCTCTGGATGCACCTGATCGGAACGCGATCGCCACTAAATAGAAACAAGGTTAAAATTTCTGAAATTTAGCATTTAACATGCTAGGTTATTTATAAAAACATGATTACGAGCAAAAAAATGAATGTCACACGTGGGACTCGAACCCACACCAATTGGAATACCATTCCAATGGTCCTACCACTTAGACAAGTGTGAGCTGTCGTATGACATTTAATTTTTGGCTCGAGCTGTCGTATGACATTTAATTTTTGGCTCGTATTATATTTTCGTCTTTATGGGAGACGTGTGATTTTTTAGAAACAATCATAATCTCAGCTCATATATGTCCCACTATTGGGCGCAAGCCTCCTCCATAATGGAAGGGAAATTGACCTACTATGCCACACTGGTCAGACGTGTTGGTATAGGGTTTTGTTTCGAGTTTTCCTTCTCTCGCATAGATGTTATATGCATTTTATATCCCTTAGCCGTCTCGTACGATCACCCACGGGTAAGAAATGGGGTGATGAATAGTATTCTTACTCCGTCACCACACGGAAAATATTCTCATAACATATCAATTTTACAGTTTACGTTTTCAGGATGAATATCCCGAGACGTCGTAAATGCAAATCACTTTTAATAAATTCAGCCCTTCGTCTGATGTTGATGCGAAGGGCTGTTTGGGGTTTTATTATTGAGAACTCTACTAGGCAAGACACTTAGTGCTGGATCTATGTTGTGACGTCATTCTTAGTGAGATTTTAGCGATTAGATTTATACAGTTTGATAAAAATGTTACTTAGCGATACTTAATATGTTTAAAGATCTTTATTTCTCATACAAACTTAATGATAGTTCACTTATAATGAGATACAAAATAAACTTAGGTACAATATTATTATTATTCTTCCGCCTCTGGATCATCTATAAATTACATATTTCTTAAATATTCTTTTAAACTTTTTTTGTAGATATACATACCATCACACTCTTTTATATTGTTAGGCAGTTGGTTGTAAAGCTGTGCTCCCTCGAACAATATCGTCCTCACACCATAGTTAGTTCGCGGGTGAATTAATTGCAACTTATTTTTATTTCTAAAGTTATAACTAGCTGTCTTCTTAGTAAGTTGTATATTTGTTTGAATAGAACCAGTGATAATTTTTTTAACTAAGATGCAAGTGTAGTATATGTATAGGTTTTTTATGTTTAGTATTTCTGTTTTGTGAAATAATTCGGTTGTTGGAGTTAAGTAATTATAATGAAATAGCACTTTAATTATTTTATTTTGTATTCTTTGTAATGAGTTTAAGTGCGTTGAAGCAGCTGAACCCCATATTTCAATTAAGTATTCTAGATGCGATTTCACTAAGGAATTGTAAATGATACTACTCACCCTCTTAGGGATACAATTTGATATGTTTCGTACGGCCCCTAGTACTGACGTAAGTTTTGTTTTTAAGCTATCAATATGTGGCTTCCACGTTAGTTTCTCATCTAACCAAAGACCGAGGTATTTTTCTTGTTCGGAACGATGTATCGCCTTGTTATCTATGGTAAGAGGTGGATGCTGGGGTATTTGTTTATTTTTTGAAGAAAATATCATGAAAGAGGTTTTTGATATGTTAACAGTAAGTAAATTATATTTTAACCATTCGTTCAACCGATTTAAATCTTTTTGAGCATCGGTAATTATCGAGTGTATACACGTATCAAAATAGAAAAGACAGGTGTCGTCAGCATACAGAGTTAAGTGTCCTAATAGGCCTATTTTATCTATATTATTGATATAGATTAGAAACATTAATGTGCCCATTATTGACCCCTGAGCTATACCAAAAGATACATTTTGGGCAGAACTGATGTTATTTTCTATTTTTACCACTTGAGATCTATTTAGTAAATATGATGAGAGCATACTATACGCTGTGCCTATGATTCCTATGTTATTTAGTTTCTCTAGTAACTTTTGATGACTGACGGTATCAAAAGCCTTTTTTAGATCAATGAATATGCCTAATACAATATTTTTCTTATCAATATGAGTCTTAATTTTTGTAACTAAGTCAACAGCCGCAGTGAGAGTACTAGATTTTTCACGAAAACCGTACTGGTGTTTGTTTAAGAACTTTTTTGCTTGTAAATATACATTAAGGCGGTTATATAAAACTCGTTCAAATATTTTAGCTATTATAGGTAGTACCGATACCGGTCTGTAATTCCCTGGATCTGTCTTACAGCCGGATTTGTATATGGGTGTGACCCTAGCTACCTTCAAACTGTCGGGAAATATACCACGCGTTAGACACATATTTATGGAATTAGTTAACCTCTCAAGGATTAAATTTTTTAGGCATTTTATAGCTTTAGTACTAATACCATCTAATCCTGTACTAGAATTACAATTTAGGTTATCAATAATTTTTGATATTTCGCTCGTGGTACAGGGTGAGAACTCATTCAATGTAGTATCATGTTTGAAGTTACTCTCGTACATTAATGTGTTACCAGCATGCTTGTGGTATATGTATGGTATTTGGTTCGCCAAGTCTGAACCTATTGAAGAAAAAAATAAATTGAATAAATTGCAAATTTCCTCACCATCGCAAACAGGACCGGAAGACGACATTAGTTTCTGTGGAGCACTGCTGGTTTTGATTTTATTGAAAGTTAAACTATTAATTAATTCCCATAACTTTTTAGGATTGTTGTGACTATTATGAAATAGAGTGTGATAGTATTTTCTTTTTTGATTCCTGATAGTAATTCTCACTTTATTTTGTTGTTCTCTGAAATTTTTTACCAAATTAAAGTCATGTGGATTAGCTTTCATTTGACGCCGCAAATTGTTCCGTAAATTGATTGAGTTTATTATGTTTTTATTTATCCAATCTCTTGAACGTGGATTATTTATTTTTATCTTGTTTATTTTGTTCCTATGCACCTGTTCTCTTAAAAAATTTTCTAGATATTTATAATCGAAATCTTCATTATCATAGGTTGCTGTTAATACACTGTTGTATAATTTGTCGTAGTTTAATGCTTGATAGTGTGTCTTTTTCATTAACACGGGCGCTAACTTGCTAATTTCTAGGAATATCTGCTTATGATCTGATAGAGGTGAATCAATAATAGAGAGGTTGAAAGAGTGGTTAGTTATATTTGTGCATACATGATCCAATAAAGTATTTGTTGAGCTGGTTTCTCGTGTGCTATACTTTTTATTGATTTTATTCAGTACTTCGTATCCTATTTCCTGCAAACCGGACAAATATTGTGTAACTATGGTGTCTTTATTGAGCAGGTTGATGTTAAAGTCACCAAACACTATTGTACGCTTTCTGCGCTCTAATTGGGAGGTGTATATTTCCATGAAATTATTAATATTGGTACTGCCTGGCTTATATATTGCACCTATATTTAATGATAGTTTATTTATATATATCCATAGATAGTGGTTACCATTTTCATATAGTTCCTCAGTTATTTCATATTTTATACTGTTGTGTATAAAAATAGATACACCGCCACCCTTTCTGGTTTTTCTATAATTATAGATATGGTTATAATTCGGTAGTTGATATTGTTTGGCGTCATTTTCTGATGTAATCCATGTTTCAGTAAAAATTAAAAGGTGAGTGATTGATCGTATTGTATGCAATAAACATTTTATTTCATCAAACTTACCCAATGTGCGGATGCTGCGTAAGTTACCATATAGAAATCTTAATGACGAAGGATGTGACGGTATATCTTCATATTTTTCAACAATTTGATAACATAATCTGCTTGATTTATCTGTATATACTTCTTTTTGTGCTTGAACATTTACTGGTTTTTTTTATAGGTTTTGTTCGCCACGATTTTCGGTATGCCCTTGATGTATTTAATGATGATGTCTCTTTCACCACTTTCAGTACGTCTGTATAACTCATCTTTAAGGGTTTTTAAGTATGTTTTTTGTGCTGGAGTTTGATCAGCATATATTCTTGTGCCTTCAGGTAGCTTAGCTTTGTTGCGCAATATGTATCTTGCGATCTCACTGTTGTTAAAACAGACTTTTATAGGTCGGTTATTGTTGGGTGTAAATTTACCCAAACGTATTAGCCTTAATGGTTTAGGACAATCCTCGTATAACGATGATATTAGTTTATTTATTTGTTCTTCATCATATAATTGCCTTGATTTGTAATTTTTCTCATTTATTTCAGATATACCCACAATAACAATGTTTTTTTCTCGCTCACAGCGATCTTTCATTTCAAGGAGGAGGTTTTCGTGACACAAGATTGGCGATTTAGTAGCACACATATCGATGGGTTGCTTTCTCATCTGCGACAACTCCGTTTCTATATTTTTTATTTTTTCATGTGTAGTACTATTGTTTGTTTTTAAAAATTGTATTTCACTATTTATTTGTTTAAATTGTTTCGTAAAATTTTCCGTGGTTAATTTTATAGTTTTGATTTCATTTTTTATCTCTACTACTTCATCTCGTATTTGATTCAATTTCTCAATTTGTGTGCCGCCAAATCCCTCCAAGCACTTCATTATGTCTATACGGAAGTTCTCAAAATCTCCTTTGTAGTCATATTCTTCCGTGCGCTCCTTTCTTTTCCTCAAGTTGACTTTAATGTAGGATTCATCGTCGCTATGTGCCAGTAAGTTAGGCACTGAATCGCTGACTCTTCCGCTTGCGCTTGTCAGTATGCGATGGGGCGGTGTTCTTTGAATGTTCATTTTTAACACAAGTAGGTAGTTGATACTAGTTGGAGTGGGACAGAAAATCAGTCGTCCTCTTCACTCTTGCGGTGTGAGGGGTATATGTAATTGTTATGCCGGCTGCGCGTTCAATAATAGTAATGACTTATATAATGCAACAATAATAATTTAAGTTGGACTTTATAACTGATATTTTAAGAGTCACTTCACGTTACCACAATTTTATTTTTAGTTTAATATTTTAATGTAACTTTCTTCACGCGTCTGTCTTCAGCAAGCGCCAGAGGCGAAGGACTTAACTTAATTTTGACGTAAACTTCTTTAGATGCATTATAAGAGAAAATTAAAGGCGTTACGACAGAAGGTAGAACGTTGAACGAAACGTTGAAAGGGAACGTACTTATACTACGCGATCCATGTTTTACAATTTTTTTCTATATTAAAATCGAACTAAATGTGCTCTAATGTAATGAAATCGCTTTACTACATATATGTATGGTATGTTAATATTGATATCAGTCATGTAATTCGTAAGATGTTGTAGATATATGAGTTGTATTTATGTAAGCTAAACCGGCAATATGTACTTTAAATAAATTAAATAAATTCATACGTAGCAAAATATTGGCCAGAGTTTGATACTGAACTATGTTAACTGAGCTATGTTAACTTAATTTTTGACATCATATTTATAGACTTAGAGCAAAGAGTACATAAATTACAGTTTTTTTTAATTGCATAAGTGCTCCTAAAATCATATTTTGATTTTTTTATTGGTTTTGCTTCTATACGACTCATATACCTATATCTATAACCTAAAACATTTTACAAATCAAGTGACTGAAATCAATATAAAGCGATTTCATCACCCATATTTTACAAATTTTAAATCCCCTCACTTTTGGGACCATTAGTAGTATGCATCCAAGACCCAAATTTGAAAAAATACTATTTTTAAGACCTTTCTCTAAATAGGTCACGTAGTTAGGGTACGTTCATATATAAATATTAATGAAAACCTATATAAATTCATAACTACCCAAACAGGGAATGGCATCATTAAAACGACATATGTGCTGTCGAAATAGCATATGCTGCAATGTAATGTAGCAGAAATTCATGGAATAACCTTTCTCAAGCATCCCTTGGGGTTCGTACCCTCTCAACTTATTTGCATAGCTTCCGCGAAACAAGGGTCGCGCGCCATTGCAAGTTATATTGTCGTTATATCATATAAATCTATTCTACGTATAAATATATAATTTGTTGTTCTTTTTCTTTTAAATTCGAAATAATATTTTTTTAATTCATCATCTATTTTACTATTATTTATAAATAGATGGCGTAGTGGGCAAGATACTGATCTTCTATGCCAGTGCCCTTGAGTTCGATTCCCACGCAGGACAATACACCATAGTCCACCGCAAAAAAAGGCGCATATATGGGTGTGACCATACAATAAATACACATACTAAATATATTATATTATACACGTATTATATTATTACTTCTTCTCCTACGGTCTACTCTCCCTCCATCTTACGAATTTTGATCAGGTCACGTGTCCTGAAGCGAGTTTAAAATTTTTTACGCATCCCAAAAAAGTGCGCAATGCCGCTAAAAAAATTTTCACTTCTAAAAAAAATTCAAATATACATTAAATTTATTTAACATTGGACGAATTGAAAACAATGGTTAGTTAATAAGTCATTGCCAAAATTAGAAAAAGGACAAACAAATTTATTTAGTATAGTGTTTTTTATGCCATCAAACTTTACAGCGATAGCTCGGAGGTTGGTTATTACAATCGATGCGTCACTCATGCAATCTAGAACCAAATGACACGGTCCCGTTCGTTGCAGACAAGGAGGCGTGATCTATTTCGAGCTGAAAGGCGCGTAATAATAAATTGGCGCACGAGATTGGTCGTACGTTTTAACTTGAGGTAGGTCACGTCTGACCGGTCTAGTACTATCTGGTGCTAGGTATGTTGCACTCTAAAGCATGCGCTACACGGTTTCAAACAGTGGTTTGAAGCAGAAAAAGCAGAAGTGCGCTTTGCTGGCTACATGGTTTAAGAGTAGCATAGTTTGAAACTAACATTATTTAGAGAACGTGGCGCCGCGCGCCGTTAGGATGTCTTTACGCTCGCGTACCGTATGTTCACTACAACGACGTCACGGCGCCTTACCTATCAAAACAATAAAAAGTTGGTTACTCGAAATTTTTGTTCAAAGGCTCAAATTGGAGCGAGTCTGATGATACGACGTTCAAGGAGGCAACATTTCATTCATAGCTTATGAACAATGAATTGCATTTACCTAAAGCCTACCTACTACCAGAAACAAATATATGTTTTGTTTTCTTTTTTTGGCGGTGAGCTATGGAGTGGTCATCCCGCTAAATCCGTCCGGGGCAACAGAAGAAGCGGCGCGCGACCCCATAGACCCGCTCTAAAATATATCTGTACCATATGCTTTTTGGAACGCTTCGCTTTCGGCATTCTTGCGTCCCGTTTTCGAGTTTTTAGACAACCGCTAAATTTAGTCTTGAAAATTTGTATTGGAAAGGTGTGTTTTACACAATTTATTGAGAAAAGTCATAACAATTTTTTGAGGAAACATTCATTTGCTAAAATATCCAACGCATTTCTTTTTTGTGTAAGTCTTTGTAAAACTCGAGAAGTTGAGTAATAACATCGCGATCGCGTTCTGTCTGCTCACGCGCAGAACGTCGTCACGTGCATCTATGCTCACCTCTGCAGCGTGACTGTCGTTCGTTTGGTTTGAAGCAAGCGGCTAGACGGTTTCTAACAAGATTTAAACAAACGCTTGGCCAGCGGTTTGAAGCGCAAGCCTCGCTACCAAGAACGTTTAGAGGTCATACGAAATTTGGCATAAAACATCTATCTACACTGTTTGAAACCGCTGCTTCAAACCACTGTTTGAAACCGTGTAGCGCATGCTTAAGCTTTGCATGGTAATACGTATGGTACGGAACGTATTTGATCGCAGACAACGTAGCTTGTACGGTAACTATCACACGTATTGAGTGTCACAGGTTCGATTTACAGGACATTATTACAAACCACAAAAGTTTGTTTTTAGTTTGAATGTTATTTATGCAAATTGTATTTCTGTTTTTATATATGGTGACGGAATAAGAATACAATTAAAAACATAATTACCCGTAGGTGTCGTAAAAGACGACTAAGGGATATAAATATTAGGAGACTATTTTCTTCCTATTGTGCTGGTGAGAGATTTTCACTGTGGTGACGGAGTAAGAACACAATTCACCAATATCTTACTCGTGGGTGATCGTAAAAGGGATAATAAATAAGGGATATAAAACGTATATAACATCTATGCAAGAGAAGAAAATCTCGAAACGAAACCCTATACGAATCCGTCTGGATATCGTGGTATAGTAGGTCAATTTCGCTCCCATTATGGAGGAGGCACGCGCCCAACAGTAAGGGGACGTCCATTAATCACGTGATCATTTTTTAGCTTTTTTTTTTAACACCCCCTCCACCTTGGTGATACGTGGTGAGGTTTAAGACTATGACCTCTCCGCGCCGTGTGAGTGGGCAATCGGAATCCGCCTTTGTCTTCGGTGACCCACCCGACAGTCTACTCTTGCGGATATGCTCTCGTTTAAAAACTATACCTGTGGTTTCGTTAGTGTTATTGAGTAGTTATTAGTCAATTAGTATATCCCTAAAAACATTATTTTGTTCCTATGTGATAGCTATAAGTCATTTCTGTATCACTGATATTTTGTTTATAAAATTTCAATACTATCTATTTAGTAGTGAATGTGTGATAGAGTTAAATATTAACTCACATTAGCTGTTATAATATTAGTTACAATAATATGTCAGTCACTGACACCTAGTTTGTCGACCTCTGTAACCTGCATCAGTGACGTCATCACGTCATACAAAATCTCAAACATTCGTAATGTAACGTTTGCTTCAGTGGAATTGAAAAAAAAAACATATTTTCTTTTTTTTTTAAGACACCACTCTGCACTTAGGATATAATACTTGTATTAATTTTACAAACATATAATTAACACAGACAAATTACACCCAGATCCAGTCCAAAAATTCGTGGTTCGCCCAAAATATTGTCCTGCATGGGATTCGAACTCAAGGTACTGGCACGGAAAGTCGGTATCTTAATTACTACGTCATCTGTGCAGTCTAAGGTCTTATTTAAGTCTATGATCTCCCATTAAGACTGACATCTCAAAAGTAGCAGAGAACCATTGGATGAAATGATAAGGAATGTTCTGATTGGCATTCTCGTGAGTAGGATTGTGTCCAACAGTAAACGTCTACGGGCTGATGGATGAATAAACACCCACATTCATCATTATTCCCCTGCTCTTCTCATATAAAGTTGTACGACCACGCCTATGCTCTGAACATCGCTAAGATGATAACTTTCTCGTTTCATACTCTTTGAAGCGTAATTACTTCGTTGTTGGATTTTACTTTTGAAACGTATATACTTTTCAAAATGTATATTAATTAAAAAATTTTAGTTTTTGAAGTGAAACTTCTAATGCGACTTCCAACAAGGTTGCGTTAAACGTTTAACGCTACCACGGAGGGGATATGAAAGCACTATTGCGTTAAACGTTCAACGCTCCTGGGTAGGGGGAATAGAAAGAGACAGAACGAGAGTGAATGCATGGCACTCGAACGCAAGCGCGTAGTATACAATAAGTATACTACGCGCTTGCCTTCGAGTGCCAGACAGGCTTGGTTGATATATGTAAACGAGATTTAAAAATTAGTTTACCTAAGTTTCACTTCTAACACTGTGTACTCTGTGTATTTTGTACGCACGCATTTTTTTATTTTAATATTAATTATTATTAATGGATAAACTCAAAAATAATTAAATATATGTTAACTTCTGATAAATTAGTTCTAGTAAGCTTATAATAGTATTGGCTCAAATCATTATATGCACTGACTGAGCGCATGTAAAGCAGTTAAAATACTTAGTAGGTATAATAAGATATTTAAAATGTGCTATTTTTTTTAAAGACCCAACCCTTCACTAATGAAATAATCCTTGTATTGCGGGGGACTTTACAAACATGCAATTAACGCAGACAAATTACACACAGACTCAGAATAACACTTTAATAGATCGCACAAAGTATTGTCCTGCGTGCGAATCGACCCCACGCCACTGGCATGAAAAATTTTAACCACTACGGCAACTGCGCAATCGATTCATTCGATACTTAATATGACATTGTTTAAAAAAAGGATTTTTTAACAGGATTAAATGTCGTTCAAGGCGCCATATTGAATTTTCTGTCGCACTACCTACGTCATTACTAATGGACGAGCCCTCAGCGCTCACCCACAGTCCGGGTAAAGTTGTCATAGCCATCTGAGGCTAACAACTAAAGACACACAAAAAAAAAAAAACACCTTCTAATGACACTTCATCTGTCAAATTATGATAATATAGAATTTATAAAGAAATAAATGAACATACATTTATTCCCAATTACATGTCAATCAAACACGTAATCCTCCTTTTGGTTCCGCTGTAGTCGGTTAAATAAAAAAAACATGTATAATTAAACCTCATTTAATTAATTTTGTATGTAAGTACGAATAGAAATAGTTAAAAAAAATTGCGATTCGCGTCTCGTCCATTTGATAGTTGGCAGCGGAAGTCTGGACCGGTTCCTCTATATAAAGAAAACATATTATAATTATATTATTATTTTATCGTATTCTGTACCACGAGTGTGACAGCTCTAGTTCACAGAACTACAATGTATTTCCTTTGTTACAACACTAGTATATAATAAAAATATAATGTTACCAGATTGAATCTGTTTTAAATCGAATTGGAATTTTGAGTGATTGATCGGAACTAAGGAAAAAAATTGGATTTAATTTAATTGCATTCATGAATGACATATTCATTAGTGAATCAGTATTCAATTTTATTTCTATTAGTAAGTTTTCGTCTATTGATTTATATACAGAGTATTGTCCTGCGTGGTGATTGCTGTGCGAACCACAAAGAGTTTGCGCGAAAAATTCATGTTTAAAATTACTAACTTTGAAACCAATAATTTTAAACATTAATTTTTCGCTCGTAATCAAGTTTTTTATAAATAACCTAGCATGTTAAATGTTAGCATTTTCAGTAATTTGTATAAAATTTCTCACAATTATATCAGTGTGATCGATATCTTCGAACGGTATACAAGTAGTTTCTATCCTATACCAAATTAGTTGCGATATAAATAATTAATAATTATTATCGTACGAGATTATAAGGCACGTAGATAGTATATCTGATTATTTTGCATTAGTGACAGACAGCCTTGCACGAGGCCATTCACGCCGCCTAATACATGCGTCTGGGCAGACATGACAGTTGTTTACACGAACGCACCGGTAGCCGTTAGTTTCGCTGCCTCTTCTCTTATTAATACTAGCTAATATAACTACATAATTTACCTAATCTTTCCATGTGGTGACGGAATATGAATTCTTACCCGTGGGTGTTGTAAAAAAAATTAAAATATGCGTATAAAATCTATGCAAAAGAAGAAAAATTCGAATTTAAAATATTTTTTTTTGGGCGGGTTACGTTCGACGCACTCCTCGCACCACTCCATCCGGGGTGACAGAGCCCCTCTGTCACTCCGGATGGAGTGGTGCGCGTGTAAGCACGCGTACCCGTAACCCACCCGTGTACCTCGCCTTCGTCGTTGGACCGGCCACCGGAGCAGCCTGAACTTGTCGTCAGTGGCCGGCCCGACGGAATACCCCTGAGGTGTACCCTCTCCTTGAGTGACGTCCAGGGGGAGGACGTCGGTCCCTCCACGCGCGGTCAGCCTCTTGGCGGGTGACGGATTAATTCCCGGTCCAGTCACCCGCGGCCTAATTTAAACTCTATAACAACCCGTCTGATCAGCATGGGTCAATTGCCGTCTTATTGTAGAAAAAGCTCGTTCTCAGCAGTGCGACGCATACGAGCGGAGATACTGTGGAATCTATACAGATAAATAAAGTTTAATTATTTATTTGTAATATCAAAATGACAATTTATTACTACTTACTTTTCTAATCAGTTGTCTTTTCTGTAAGAAAAGTAATAACTTTCTTTTGTCTCTCTGTTTGTTCAGCCGAACCTCTGAAACGGTTCAACTAATTTTGACGAGACTTTCATTAGCAGATAGTTGACGTTAAGAGTAACTGAGGCTTACTTCATAAATAGAATTATAGTCCTTAAAATATAGCTTGATCTCTGTGACAGTTAGCTGCAAAACCGATGAAGTAATTTTGAATACCCGTCATGTTTACAATTTTATTTTGTATCGCCTATATTTTCATTCCTTACATAGCACTTATATCGCAACTGAATAATGGGTATAAAAATATGAACATTGACAACATACAACACCAAAACTTGTACTTCATAAGTTTTAAAATACTTAGCAACCATTTTATAAAACTATGATGCTTACGCAAGTACAAAGTCATACTGGACTGAGAATAAGATAGAGATGGGGCAATCGATAAATGTAAATCGATAACATTCTTATTATTTATAAAACAAGTAAAACCAATACATTACCTATGTAAACCATATGGTTACGCTATAAAATAAGTAAATTGTGTTAATTTAGCATTCAAATATCAGTTATAATATTAATAAGACCATTTCTTTTGTATTAAAAAGATGATTTTTTTTATAAAATCAACATGATTATTCATGAAATAATCTGTGACCAAGAACTCATCATCAACCTACAAGAATGCTCCAGCGATGATGATAATAGTGACGATGAACTTGGATGTATTCCTTTCGAATAATAAAAAGAATTAATTAACAGCTTTAGTTAAAATTAAATAAAATCCATTAATTTAAATTAATAAAATTTGCATAGATTATTTTAAATTTATAATCCATTCACCCATCCATTTGATTGAAATTCAATAAGATTTTCATACATTGTTTTTCAATTGCAGTAGCAAATAACTTTAAGAAATAAAGAATTATATCGACAAAAATACGGACTGCATCGTAAACGTGCGGCACTAGTGAGAACTGTCACAGAGATCAAGCTATATTTTATAGACTATAGAGTTTACGCAAAAAGCTATTAAAATCTACAAATTTGTAAATAATTACCATTCAAATAGTAGGCAACTACCTAATTCTTATGTTTTTACAATTAACATTTTGTTGTGTTAAAAAAGAAGTACCTACTCGTGATGCGAGTTAGGCCGCGGGCAAAGCGCAACCGTGTTTTTTAATCTTTTTCAAATTGAGCTATACTTGTTGGCAAATAATTAATATTTCATAATGGAAGATAGGAAGACAAATCCATCACTTTTCCATGATTTAACAATCAAGCCCACAGCTCAAAGCAGAAGAGAATAAGCACCACTCTCAGAAATATCCATCGAAGTCAAGAAATTGCAGCAGATTCACTGCTCAATTTGCGGGTAATAAGGTAGGTCAAAATAAATGTTAGAGATTAGAAAAGTTTTTAATTTTACGCGTAGTTGTAGACGAACCGTTCTGAAGATGTTTCATTCCGAGGCGAAACTGCCGTTAAAGTACTATTCGAAGTTCTGTAAGAAATTATGAAATTGTGTGCTAATATTCCGGAGTATATTTATATACAAAACACATACGGATGAAATATGAATATTTTTATATCCTATTGATATAATAAGAATATAAACTGGTTATTGTTAAAATAAAAACAATAAATAACAAACAATTTATCTAATAATGAAAAAAATAAATAAAAAGGGAAAATAATTAAAAACGAGAGACCCAATAATCGAATTAGGGCTGTCGAGAAACAAACTGAGCTTGAATTGGGGGAAATCGAGCAGTATCTTAAACCGTTAAGTGACTGCGATTTCCCTAAAGTTATTTTTATTTTTTTGATGGCAACGCCTAAATTTATATTTATATTCTAATTACATTTTTTTAATTGCTTAATAAAGCGAGATTGTACTATGAAATATATAATGAAACCTAACTAGATCGATTTATTGAACCCGAAATTAACTGCCTAAATTTCATGGCAATTGTGCAGCCGTTTCCTCATTTAACCGTATTACATAAATAAACAAATATTTGATAAAATAATAAACATATATATATATATATATATATATATATATATATAAATAATAAACAAATATGTTGTACAATAAATAATGTTACAGTTGAAATGTTTTTTTTTTTATGATTATGTATTTAATATAATTGTTTTAGTAGGCTATGGTATAGACACATTTCATTCCATCTGGGGCGACGTAAGGGCGACACGTGGCCCCACCGTATTACCTCCCCATCGCCATTCGGCCGGCCACTGGTACCGAATCCATGACATCCATGGTGGGTTTCCCTTGCAAATACCATACCTCGTCGACGCCCCGGTCTGCTGCCGAGACGTCGCTCTCACGCGGTTAGCCTCTCTTGCGGGTGACGGACTACCCCCCAGTCCAGTCATCCGCGGCCTCGGCTAGAGATTCTTTAATATACTAGTATTAAATTTAATTATAATTGCAAATTCTAATCTGTATTTATGAACGCTGAAAGATGTTCGAAACTTCGAGTAAATAAAAATCAAAAATAAAACTATAAGATAAAATTCATAAAAATAGTGTCATATTTATTTCTTTTCCATTACTAACAGAAGTTACATACATTATTGCGAATATCTTGAGTAGGCCATTGGTATTTATTAGCGATGAGACGAATGGTATTTTTTTCAATTCGAATCAATCGAATTAAAATTATTATTGATTCGAATCACAATTCGAATTGATTCGAATCGTCACGTGGGAGTCGTCAAATCGCGCGATGAATTCGCGAAAGCATTACAGTCGAATTCGTACTCGTATGTCGAGTCATCCGCCTGTTAAGCCGAGTTGGCGAGTTTATAACTCGTTTACATTATTATTCATTTTAAATTATTTATACTGTTTGTTGTATTACCAATATTTATAACTACAGGAACATAGTTTACACGAAACTGTTTCCATCTTCATTTTTATTAAAAAACTTCCAGTTCAAACTTTTATTTCCTCTAGACGACTCTTTGCAAATGTAATAGGTACGTTAAATGAATGGAATTGTATCCAACCAATTCGTGATTCTTAGAACATTTCATGTATTTTCGTATTTTCTCACTAGTAGAATTCATTCGTTAGATTATTCGACTCCGTATTAGAACGAGAGAGCGAATCAACGAATGTCCAATTAAGCCGAGTCGACTGATCGCTGCGCCGCAGCGGTCGCCCGCGCTGCGAGTAGGTACGACACGAGTTAACGAATTGATTCGGTTTCGGTCAAAGGCGATTCGAATGAACGAGTCAATAGTCTTATTCGAGTTATTCGAATTACCCATCGTTAGTATTTATACATATGTATAAATTTTCGATTGCCTGCATACGATAGTGGTGTCGTTTGAAGGGCAAATAAAGGATATTTACACATTGGGTTCATAATCATCGCATGGTATTTCTCACAATAGGGAAACATCTCTAAATATTCACAAAATACGAATATATCTCTTATGCAAATTTTGAATCTGTGGTTTTCCGTGTTATGATGGATAAGAATACTACGCTACACTAATACGCCACCAATATCTTGCCCTTGGATGTCACAATGATGACTAAGAGATATAATATGGAGATAAACATCTATGCAAGAGAAGGAAAACTCAAAATAAAACCTTATACTAACCGTCTGGCCAGCGTGGTATAATAAGTATTTTTTTTTTATTTATTTATTGCTTATCGTGGCAAACGAGCAAACAGCACACCTGATGGTAAGTGTCCCTGCCGCACATTGACTTTTGCGATACTAAACGTACAGCTAGGCCGCTGCCTACCAATACAAACCCCAAACACACCCCAGTTGGGCTTCCGGCTTTCTCGCTCACCGAACGAAGCGCAATAGCACATTGCCATTACTCAGACGTCGATTTTCTGCGAGAGTGTGGTACTACCCCGGACGGACCGGCCCGCGGCTGTAGACCGAGAACTGTCAACAACGTGGTCCTACCACTATTTGCCCTCCTATCGTGGAGGAAACTCGTGCCCAGCATTGGGACATAATAAACCAAATAATTATGAAGAATAGAACTTGTAACACACAGGGAAGTCTTTAAATAACTCACTAAACTATCTGTCCTGTAATAATCATGAAATAATTCGCAACAAGATGAATACCGCGCATATGATATTCCTTCCACGTTTTAAATTGACTTATATTATTTCATATATTACAGAAAGATGGTAGTGGATGGTGATGACGTCACGCCACCCTCTGAGAACAAGTTGTGACGTCACCGCGTATGAATTATTCACGGTGCCGAGGCGCACGCTGTATATATTATACTATACATATAGTGGATTGAATGATGGCCTGTGATATAACAATGCCTACATCTTGTACGGATATTTTTTTTTAACACCACCCTGCACTAAGGAAATAATCTTTATATGGAATTGATTATTTATAAAAACCCGATTACGAGCGAAAAATGATTGTCACAAGTGGGATTCGAAGCCACACCTATTGGAAATTCGTTCCAATCGTGCTGCCACTTACACCACCATGAACTATTGTAGGACATTTAATTCTCGCATCGTATTATATTTTCGTCTTTAAGTAGACGTGTGCCATCTACTTGACAATGTTTACACATTGTACAGGCTTAATACTCAAACTTTGCACTTAGAATTGTATTAAACGATGACACAACCCTGTTATTCAAATTATTGAAATTTAGCATTTAATATGCTTGATTATTTATAAAAACCCGATAACGAGCGAAAAATTATTGTCACAAGTGAGATTGGAACCCACACCTAAGTGACAGCACGATTGGAACGGATTTCCAATCGGGTCTTTATAAATTACACCCAGATTTAGAAGTACACTTTGTGGATCGCACATGGTGTTATCCTGCGTATGAATCGAACCTATAACATTGGCATGGTAGGTCGGTATCTTAATCACTATGCCATCTGTGTAGTTAAACTTCTAGTGTCAAACTAGGCTTTTGTCTGCTTCCGCTAGAAGTGGCTAGTTTAGAACCTTAATTAATTATTTCGTTGTACTGCGTAATGGCGGTTGTTTTAGTTAAATGTCGTCGCGCATAATGCAGTCTCAATGGTGCATCGACCAGATACACTGTGACGTCATCTCACGTAGTACAATGATCTTATTAGACCCCAGAGGCCATCACTATACACGTATTGTCAACTTTGTTACTTGTTTACATTCATTTAGTGTTCATATATCGCTTTTTATACGAATGAGTCTTTTGAATCGCCTAAAACTGTGGGAAAATGATCTCTGTAACGTTTGAAAATTTAAAGATTGATAGTAGGGTTGTCTCGGAGCCACGAAATACAGGGACTTGGGTACCGATGTTTAGCCCTAGTGGCGATATATAGATTAGTGTTGACCAAATGCAAGAACCGAGACTCGCTGCAAGAGTCTCGCAGTACTCCCTTACACAGCATTTTACGATTGCTTTGGCAAATAAAGAATTGTCAACATTCTGTATTCTTAATACCAGTACACGGGGAAATAATTTGATGTTATTTTAAACAGTCTCATGATAGATAGGTGTGATTATAGCCCCCACTCGCGTTAAGTGGTACGTACCTAATTATTGATAGTTGTACAGTTAGTGCCACTAGATGAATGGAATTTCATTAATTTAGTTGGATTTTTCATTTCTGTCAAAACAAGTGATTGTGTGTCTTTAATAAATTTGAAATAAAAACAAATATTGTTAATAAAATACACATGATATATAATAGAATTATTATATTAAAAAAAAAACAAATGTAAAAAAATAAATACGTGCCCCGGGGAGTATGTATGGGTGTGACCATACAATTATTACACATATTAAATATATTATATTATACGCATATTATATGTTTACTTCCTCTCCTACCGTCTACTCTCCCTCCGTCTTACGAATTTTCGATCAGGTCACGTGTCCTGACGCGAGTTTCACATTTTTTACCCAAAAAGTGCACAACGCCGCTAAAGAAGTTTTCTCTTCAAAAATGATAAAAGAGAGAAAATATAGCTGTTTGATGACGACCCATTACGTAAATATTTATGGCTGAATCAATACAGTTCGATTATCCGTAAATATCAATTTTCCGAACACCCATTTCCCCCCAATTAGTTCGGATAATTGACGCTCTACTGTAATATAATAAACCAGCTCTTATAAAAAGATGGTTATATGAACAAATGATACGTTTTTATATGTATTACAAAGTGCATCTGAAGTCCGTATGATATGACGTAACCAAAGTGCATTGCACTTAATGAATTGGCGGCAACAACTAAATATTGACCGTAATATGACTTGTTTTTGTGTCGCTCTGATTCTGTTATGTGAATTACCAATTGACACAAATTGCTTCTATAACGTTTTAGCATTTATACGCGTGAAGTATATTTTAGCGATTGCTCATAACTACAAGATATATTTTTTTTTGGCGGCGGGTTATGGTCTGGTTACACTCCACTAAACCCGTCCGGGGCGACAGAAGAAGTGGCGCGCGACCTCATATCGTCATCATCATCACAGCTCATATATTGTCTTACTGCTGGGATCCTGTCTTCTCCACACTAGGAGGGATATTAAGCTACTATTGAGCTACTATATTGCACTGGTCAGACGTGTTGGTATAGGGTTTTATTTCGAGTTTTTCTGCTTTTGCATAGATGTAATATGCATATTTTATCCCTTATTCGTCTCTTACGATCACCCACGGATATGAAAGTGGGGTGGTGAATTGTATTCTTACTCCATCACCACATGGAAAGACCTCATATACCCGCCCTGTAATACCTCTCGACGCAAGTGGGCCATTGGAACCTGGTCCTTGTCTCCGGTGGCCCAGATATAATGGTATAATGTTTTGAGTGTTAATTTTATGTTTTTATTGTTAGCTCCCAGAGAAACCTTTGTGTTGCGGAGGACTTTACAAACATGCAATTAATTTGCAGAAATTACATCCCACACTCAAAGCAATTATTTACGGATCGCGATTGACGAGGGAATCGAACCTACGTAAATCGGCACAAGAGTTCGTTGCTTATACCACTGTACAATTTGTTAAAATACTTCATTTGCCACGTATAATAACTGAGAATATAGTAAAAAGGGGAATTTATCCAATCAATTATTTACATCTTATAAAATAATATCATAAAATTCACTTGACGAAGATCTTACGATCTTTCGTCGGCGTTATAACGGTAGGGCTGTCACATTACTATAGATATTTTTTATGTTATCTATTACTGCGTATAAGAATACGCAAAGCGCGCTTTTGGTAAAAAATGTACTAATGGATATGATATACAGATAGCATTTCTGCAGGAGAGGTAAAACTCTAAACATAACCCAATATTGCATATGATGGCAAATGAGTATAATAGTAGTATATAAAATAATAGTAGTAGGGATATAACTAAAACTCACTCAAATTGGGCCTCTTGCTCACAAAATGAAGCGCAGCAACACATGGCCACTGCTCAGACGTTGGATTTTCTGCGAGAGTGTGGTACTACTAGATAGGCCGGCCCGCGGCTGTAGACAGAAAACTGTTAACCTGCGTAATCTTAAACGTGGTATAATAGATAAATTTCCCTTCTATTGTGGAGGAGTCTGGTGAGCTGAGATGATGATGATAATATCACTTGTTTTTGTGACTGATGATTTTGAGATGTATTGACCACATGTTCTGACATAGGACAATTCTTTGTGCAATCAACAAACGATTGTCCAGAGTCTAGGTGATGTTTGAATCCGTTTATAGTGTTTCTGTGGAGGTCTTCAGCTACAAGAATTTAATCCTGATAGGTTTTTACTAGTGAAGGGTTACTGCGTATAAATAAAGTGTTTTTTTGGTTAACTCTAACTAACCGACTACCCGTTTTACTGTACAGAGCCTTGTGATGGCTCCAAATCTTACCGTCTAATCTTAACGTACCGTGACGATTTATCTTTAGTGGGTCTCAAGGACGGAATAACCTTTCCAATTTACTCCTAGTTTGATACTTCTTTAATATTTTGACCTTCTCTTCAGTGAGCACAAATGTATGCATCCAAGACCTAGTTTTTCTCCAGCCGGTAGTTTATTTTATAATGATAGTGTGGGTACGTTCTCCTAACAAATAGTTTACAACTTTATACACTGTAAATGCCTTAAATATTTTTGCAATTTCAATATTTGTTAACTGCAGTTTGCCCGATCTGCACACGTGTTACTCCATTTTAGATCGAATAACACGCGTCTTTGATAATGGCCATTACTTTAAAGATTCTTTGTTTGCGTCGTGCTTCTGACTACCGTTATCAAATTCCATTAACCACTTTGTGCCAGCCCTATTTCCTTCATGTATCATTTCTATACTTACAAGCGTAACAAAAGAATACTGCTCCGTTTTATTGGCGAGTTATAAAAATTATAATGTTTATAAGATTGCCTTTAGAGCTGTGATATTAGCTGGATTGACCGGTTAATGTACGGCATGCCTGCACGTTGCGGTCTTAACTTAATGACACAATTTTAATTTATGGTTTTAGATAAACATTTGTGAGTTAATTATATTGTTTATGGCTTTTGCTTTGATATCATAAAAATATTTAATTAAAATATATTTTTATATTGAATGCCAGAGGTTGAATGCATTTGCCATCTAGCTTAATAAAACTGATCAGCGTCTTCTTCTTTTTATATAATCAGCTAATACGAGGCTATTTTTATTTGTGTCGAATTACAATTTACTTTACGAATTATAAGTTTCTTCGTGTCTTTCGCCGTCGGGGCATGCCATAGTCACGCTGTCAATAGTATTATTCCTGGTAGATTCGTGTAAAACGAAAACAGCTGTAAAGCACTTTTATATCATATTCACTACATCCCAGCAGTTCATCCGCATCACAGTACATAAAATGCCATTAAAATTATTAAATATAACACGTTAACCCAATTATAAATAAATTATAAAACCAATTAATTAAAAAATAAATTATATTTGTCATATTATTTTTCTAGAATTGTTATTAAAATTTATTTATTTCTATTTGTTTATTTCAAATGATTCTTTTGTATTTATAATTTTATTTTTATAATATGAATTTGTCATTATGATTTATTTATTGTTATCTTGTTTTTAATTATTATAATTATTTTATTGTAATGTGAATATATGGATTATGATCGGAACTGATTTATATTTAATTAGATTTTTATATATTAATGATTGTATTCGTTGATATTTGACTTATTAACATGTCCTTCAACGAGAAACATCA
This sequence comes from Lymantria monacha, assembly GCA_905163515.2. NCBI lineage: Eukaryota > Metazoa > Arthropoda > Insecta > Lepidoptera > Erebidae > Lymantria > Lymantria monacha. Next base: position 1,608,567 of record LR991091.1, on the reverse strand, counting down.
ATACCAATTTATTATGTTTTCTCCGAAACTTATATGTATTTATAAAACAACTAAAGGATCATCTATTTCTAGACTAAACTTACCATGTTTACTAATGAGGCTAACATTTCTTATGGATCGGTGACCACCTAAATTTATTTACATATATATCATCACGCCATATCCCTTGCAGGGTAGGCAGAGAGAACAGAGTGCCAGAGAACTCTATCCTTGCATACTTCACTCGCTTCCTCAACATTCATAATTCTCTTCATACACGCTCGCCGGTTTCGGAGACTCTTGATTCCACCTTCTTTCAGTACGTGACCAATCTAATATTATATAATTTATTATATATTATTATATCTACTCTTCTTTCATTCTACGTATTGCAAATAATTATAGCAGCAGTTTTACCAGTTACCTGCTGGACTTCAAGACTCCTTGAGAATGTGTCGACTAGACGCCATCAGATGGAGTTGGCACAGTTAGCTCTTAATTGTCTTTCACGATACAAGCGAGCAATGTAAGGCTTCGTATAACATATTCGTAGCCGTCACCTCACAGCAGGCAGTAAGTAACGAGAAATATAAGTAACATGCATAACTAACAAAGCAATTTTGTGAAAAAAAAATAAGTAAAAAAAAATAAAAAGCGTGCCCCAGGGAGTATGATAGGTGTGACCATACAATAAATAAATATATTATATTATACGCATAATTAACTTATTATATTATTACTTCCTCTCCTACGGTCTACTCTACCTCCGTCTTACGAATTTTCGATCAGGTGTCCTGACGTAGTATATTTTTTACCCATCCCAAAAAAGTGCACAACGCCGCTAAAGAAGTTTTCACTTTAAAAATATTACAAAATCATGAATCAACGAAACACTTTTTTAACTGAAAACCATTGAAATATTAAATACAAGAAGGAAATGGATGAAAACTTACCTTTCCTGCTTTGTACAATTCATGTACTAAGGCAATATTTTTAGGTTATCTTCATTACAAACAAAATTAGTAGTACACCGCGTCCGAAATGAAAGTGATAAACCCAAAACAAAATGGCCCCTACATACTATAGTATAACACCCAGTGAATTAAGCTTGCTAAATACTTAATGGAAAATATCTCTCACAATTACAAAGTTGGTTTGCACCTGCTGCTGCTACGCATAGCTAAATAGTCATTTTCGTAGTTTATATTCGTTACGGGTAATATTTTGAATAGCTTTGAAATTATTGCTTTCTTTTACTATATCTTATCCCGTATATTTTTATGTGGTAGGACCACGCTGTGAACAGTCCGTCGGTCGGTCCTCTCGCAGAAAACCGTTTGAGCAATGGCAATATGTTGTTGCGCTTCGTTCGGTGAAAGATGGGGCCGGATGCCCAACTGGGTGGGTTTGAGATTTGTATTGGTTCGCTGCGATCTAGCAATACCCTTGCTATTGCAAAAGCCCATGGGCGGCAGTAACACTTACCATTAGGTGTGCTGCTTGCTCGTTTGCCACCATAAGCAATAAAAAAAATACTCACTCCCAAACAGCAGCGATATAAAAACAAAAATGACAATGTTCCACGCGCGAATTTCAATGTTTGACTTATAAAAATATCAAATAATAAAAGTACCATTCATCATCATCATCATCATCATCATCATCATCTCAGCCCACATATGTTTCACTGTTGGGCTTGGGTGTCTTCCATAATGAAATTGATCTGACCTGACTTGATCTGACTGTGATCTTACGATCACCCACGGGTAAGATAGGGGGTGGTTAATTGTATTCTTACTCCGTCACCACACTGAAAAATATTATTAATTGTTATTTACCTACTTAAAAATTACTTAACTGTGTGGTAACGGCTGCGAGTACTACCAACCCTTGCTTTGCTCGTGGATGTCGTAAAAGACGACTAAGAGCTTTATAACGACCTGGGCCAACTCCATTTGATGTCGTTTGGTCAACAATTACATTCCCAAGAAGGGTTGACGTCTGGCAGGCGGCCGGTCATAAAACTATTGCCAGGCTTGACCTTAAAAATGGGATGAATATGCGGTGATGCTGATGATATTGCCTTAGCTGTTATATGCGTTGTTGGTGCAAACCGTCATCAGGCAATTTAAAAATATTTTACGCAAATACACACTATCTCATAGCAGCTTTAACTCGTTTGTAATTCTAATCCTTTACGAACTAATTGGTATCGACCACATTTGCAGTTGGCTGCGTGGAATGTGACCCAGCGAGCGGGTAATATTCCTGTTAAATATCAATTCCACCGTTTCTCAAACATGAAAGTACCTACTCCACTTATAGCTATGAAATCATCTAAATATTTATTTTGATGGTAGGTTTTGGTATAGTCACGCCCCGTCTGATTCGTCCGGGGCGATGGACGGAGGAGGCAGTGAGCGACCTCATAACCTTTGCGCCGTGCGAGAGGGTCACCGGAACCCGATCGATGTCGTCGCTGGATCGAGTGGAGTCGTGGTGGACATAAATAGACGAACTTCAAAAAAAAAAAACGAAAAGGATATCTGATTTGGAATACGATATTTTTTAAATGAAAATAATAAGTTTTTATTCAATCTGGTCAAAAAATAGGCAGTCAAAATATGTGAAATACTGTGTAAGAAGAATAGATCTTCTTTTTATTTTTTAAATTACTTAAGCAACTTCCACCTATAGGTACATCCATCAGCTTACCAATGTTCAGTGTTGGATATAGACATGGCTAGCAGGTTGATGAACGCAGTTGTTTCCTAAACGAGCTCACACGTTTCTTATAATTCCAATGGAAAAGTAAGAAAAAACTATACGTTTTATTTGTTTGTCGCCGAACGGGCAACGGATCTTTGTTAAAACAAGTTGTACCAAATTGTTGGATGAGATATTTTTGATTTGGTATTGAAAGTATTTAGCAGTTTATCACAGTCAATCCTTTCAGAGTCAGAGACCAGAAAGAATACTGGCGATAATTGGTCCATTGGCATTCATTACTACTTTCTGTTAGGTTTATAACTTGTTTTTGCCATGCCAAATAAATCATAACAAATAAAATCGTTAAAACCTCCTCGCTGTAAGTTATATCAAGAATTTTGAATGTGGTCCTTTAAAAAAACACATATTGAGAAACATTGTTCGACGGCATAGAATACGAACACACAGGGCCAGCGTAAATTCTACACACACACTCGCAGGACGCTAGCAACATTCCTACCACTGCTCTGCGAAATGTCCACTTATTGATGTAGGTCAGTGTTGCTGTGCTGCTTACACCCATACTTTTGCTATACTCCGTTCTTGTCGCACCAGGACCGGCCTTACTATATTATTGAGCGAGTCAGCCTGTTAAACGTGCAGCTTGCATTGGTTCAATACATTACTATTATCATATTATTTGCCGATTTTTATATTTCAACTAATTATATTCGCTTATTTTTATAATAATAATATATATTAGTTAATCTATTGATCTATTGATATTGATCGGGTGCCGCTGTGGGATCTAGAGGCTTACCTTGTAACAATCATATTTAGAGTGAAGTGTCGAACTATCCAAGACATGTGCTTTAATTAGATAAATTTTACTATTATATGTGAAAAATATAAATATAGAAGTAAATTTAGATAATATATACACATATTTAAATAACGGTATCCTCTCACAGATTAAAATTGCTTTAATCAATTGCATAGGACATTTGAGAGATCGTTCCGAAGCCTAACCTACAAGCGAACATAGTAAGGGGACTGGCCTAACAATAATCTTTTGCGTATTTGAAAAAAGAAACCTGTTTCGAAACCCATTACTGGAACTAATTCTTAGTAAACATGTTGCCTACAATTTTATGTAAAGAGAACTAATTTAAAAATAAGACGAGCCAGCTGAATATGTTGCTGAGTTTTCTCAGTTGTAGCCGCGTACCGATCCGTTGGTAGATTATTGGAATAATTTCAGATAAAATGTAAATTTGACAATCCCTTTGAGGTTTTATAAATACATAATAAATGAATTTAAATTTGAAAATAAGATTATATATACACTTAATTTTATCACATTACGTTTCAATTGAATATAATAATTAATATATTTGAGATTAGTTTTAATCTCAAGATATATTGAGGCAAGTTAAAACCAGGTGTCCTTCAAGGTATTAATGTAGGACCATAACTCAGTGAGATTAAAGATATGAAACAACTTTTACGAGTAGAAAGGAGAGCATAGTGTGCGAAAGTGACAGATATATGCGGAAGAATCCGTGACGCAACAAGAGGACTGAGTCCAATAGTGAATTAGGTCGCGAACTTATGATATGATTGATCGAATGAAGAGGCTGTTTTGTACGTTTTATTCTGAGGGCTGTTGTGTAATAACTATCCCGGCTTATATTAAAATGGCTTCGTGTAAATAATTTTTATTGCTGACAGTACAATCGGAGGCGTATTATTATAATGTTAGACATTTCCGTCCCGTTATCAATTCCTTTCTTGCGGGTGTCCTGTATGACAAGTAGTGTTGCCAAGTTTAATTTATTATAAATCGATGCAAAAGGTGAAATTAATCGCATCTTAGGGTCTTAGATCTGCACAAATAAAATAACGCTTTTATAAGAAATAAAATTTATAGCGAGTTAATGTTTGGTAAGCGGGTTGGCGGTTGCACTGGTTTTTATAAGCTTCCTCTTCAAGTGCTGTTACCATCTCCTAGTGATCAATTAGTTGATTATACGTTTCTAATAGAAACGGAAGGGGTGGTGACATTTTCTAACCTAAAACCAAGGGTAGAATAACAAACGAAACACATGTTCGCTGAATATATAAAACATTGCGTAGGTATTCATTTAAATAATCCATCGAGTAGGTTTAGCTGCCATGATTAATTTCCATGTAATTTATCAAGAGCTTAATGTTTCGCCAAGTCTTGGATGTATTTAAGTAACACTTAGTATATATGTATATATGTTTGAACACGTTGAGTATATTCTTCTTATCAGCCCTTATACTTCTCACTACTAGCCTCGGATCTCTTCTTTTCTATATTAGGAGAGAAATTGACTGACCATAGGCCTATTATATCACGCTGATCAAAAAGGGTTGAAATAGGGTTTTGTGTCGACATTTCTTTCTCTGCACATTACATCACTTAGTCGTCTTTTACGACGTCTACAGATAAGAAAGAGGTGCTCGACGGGCGATGGTGGTTCCGGGAGCATTTTCGCCGAATTGCTCCTCGGCTGGTCGGCGCGGCGTCCGCCCTTTCGCGACTCATGCCGAAGGTGGGTGGACCCAGCTTCGAGGGCCGACGGCTGTATGCGGGGGTGATCCGTTCGATGGCCATGTACGCCGCACCCGTGTGGGCGAGGGCTCTGAACGCCCAGCTCAGGGCTGTTCTGTGGAGACCCCAGAGAGTCATAGCGATCAGAGCCATTCGCGGGTACCGCACGGTATCGACCGAGGCGGCATGCCTACTGGCTGGGACACCCCCGTGGGACCTAAAGGCGGAGATGCTCTCCGAACTCTACCGGCGGGTGACCTCACTGCACGACGAAGGTGGCTCCCCATCGCTGAGCGAGATAGCCACCTGGCGCGAGCACGCCTGCCGAGACGTCATCGCCCGTTGGGCTACGCGGCTGGAGAGGCCTAGACACGGTGTCGTCACCGTCGAGGCTCTCTGGCCCGTACTGATGGAGTGGATGGAGCGGCGGCACGGAGTCCTCTCCTTTCGACTGGTGCAGGTGTTGTCGGGGCACGGATGCTTCGGCTTGTACCTGCACACGGTCGCGTATAGGGAGTGGACTCCGGCCTGCCACCATTGCAGCAGTGACGAGGACACGGCGCAACACACGCTGGAGGTGTGTCCGGCCTTTGACCGGCATCGCCGTGACCTCGTCGCTGTTATCGGTGCCGACCTGACGCTGCCGGCTGTCGCGAGGGCGATGGTCGACAGCGTCAGGAACTGGGACGCCGTCGCCGCCTTCTGCGAGGCTGTCATCTCGCAGAAGCAGGTGGTGGAATGAGTCCGGGAGGATTCCCGCGACCCGGGCCGCCGTCAGCGGCCGGGGCGGCACAGGTGCGAATACCTGCGCCTGATGCCGCCCTAACCGAGGCCTCGGGTGATCGGACCGGGGAATCGTCCGGTCACCCGACGTGAGGCCACCGCGTGAGGGCGACACCCCGACGGCGAAATCTGTCGGGGCGTCGACGAGAGGAACCCGCGAGGGTAAACCGCCGGGCGGGCCACCGAAGTCAAAAATCGGGTACCGGTGGCCCGCTCGCACGGCGAAGAGAGAAGGTTTTACGGTGGGTCTATGGGGTCACGCGCCGCCTTTCCGTCACCCCGGACCGATTCGGCGGGGCGAGACGCATCCATAGCCCACCAATAAAAAATAAAAAAAAAAAGATAAAAAAGAGGTTGTAAATAGATTTTTTTTCTCTGTCAATTATTCTATAATAAAATTAATACTTTTCTTTATTCTTGTATTGTGATGTGACTGTGATGTGATGCGTTAGAATATTTCTCCATAATGTGCATTTTTACCTTTAAAACATGGAAGTTGTTAAAGCCGGCTGAGGGGTAGGAAAGTGAGCAAGCACCGCTCTAGTTAAATATTTATAACACCAACTGCTATTACCTAATCACCAGTCCAGCGTGGCGATTATAAAGTTCTCGTAAAATTGAAATCCAATAGCGTAAGTCGAGCCGTCGTACCACCTACATGCTAAATTTCTCGAAAATTGTTGGAGTAGTTGCCGAGATTCACACCACGTACTTATATCGAGGTTTACACCACTTATATTTTAGCAATTTGTAGCTATAAAAAATGCGTGTGATGATGGAGTAAGAATATAATTCACCACCCCCTATTTTACCCGTGGGTGATCGTAAGAGAAGAGATATAAAGCGCATATAACATCTATGTTAGGGAAGACTAACTGGAAACAAAACCTTACACTAACACGTCTGACCAGCGTGATATAGTAGATTAATTTCCCTCACAGATAAATTACAGAGGAGGCTCGAGCCCAACAGTGGGACATACGAGCAGAGATGATGATGGTGAACCGTAAAAAAGGGTAATTAAAAACAAACAACTAAACAAAATAACCGCCGACGTAAAATAATCCAATTAAAATGAAAAACGAGAAAGGGCTGTTGGTTAAGCGTGTGCTATTTTAATTATAATGTAATAGAGCTCATATTCTGCCAACATCTAAGACACTTACGATATCTAATGGAAAGGAAATTATTGTAAATTATATTCTTACATAGTCACTAAGGGGAAAGTGAAGGGAAAAATATAACTTATATCCATATACTTATATTATTACATAGCGCCCTTGATATTTTCAATAAAGAATTCATAAGGAAGAATCAAAGTAATATAAGAATGAGTAACACAATAGTTTGTGATTCGACGTAAAAACTAAGACCTTGACCGAGATCGGCCAACCCCGGGGAACTGTGTAAGTATAATAGTCATTATGGCGGGTTCAGACGCGAACAGTTCGCCGCGTGAGCAATACTTGATAGTTGATATCTTGGATGATAGCTCGTTGCTTTTTTTTATATTTCTTTTTAATTCTTCAATAGATTTAAATAATTACAGTATGCTTCATTCTATATTTGTGTAATTATTTTAATTATATACATAAAAGTGCGTTCATATAGAATGTGTAACTTCTTAAACACTTGTATTTTAATGTTTATATTAAGTGTATTAATAAAATAAACAATATATCCAAATATAAAAATGATATCAACAAAAAAAAATGTGATTAACTAACTTAAAAATTAATAAAATGTGATTTTGTGATGTGAGTTAAGTAATTTGATAAATAACTGTCTAGCCAATATTTCGTTTTGCGCTAAACAATAAACAGTGGTGCTATCAGTATGATGAATTTACCTAAACAAGGAAAAATATGTTACGTGAAGTATTGTTTTTATTTGTGTGGGGAAATTGTTTATGTTTACAAGGTAAGTAAATATATAAAAAAAATATTTATGCCCTTTAATTTTTTTTAATTATCTATTAACATCTCAGCTCATATATGTCCCACTGTTGGGCTCGAGCCTCCTCCATAATGGAAGGGAAATTGACTTATTATGCTACACTGGTCAGAGGTGTTGGTATAGGGTTTTGTTTCGAGTTTTCCTTCTCTCACATAAATATTAATGCGTTTTATATCCCTTAGTCGTCTCGTACGATCACTCACGGTTAAGATAGGGGGTGGTGAATTGTATTCTTACTCCGTCACCACACGGACTATTGACACTTAATAGGTCATTTTTGGTAAAGGGACTTGGTTGTTGCCAGTGAATTATTTTAGAGTATATATACCTAATTTATAATTCTAATTTTGACCCATCCTTACAATTAACATAATTTAATTACTTTGCTTAGTAATTTGTAACGATATTAACACGCAAAAAGTTTAGTGGACATTTTGTATTATTATTCCTACATATATTATTTATTAAGATTATTTACTTTCTGAATTGGGATAAGTGTGTAAGTAAGACATCTGAAATAGGTGATTTTGTATTGTATACTTAGTTATCTAAAGTACCACTTTATAACTTGTATTAACGCCTACAGGAATCCGTGACGAGAATAGTATATGTTGTAAAAGAAAACTTTACAGCTTTAGAACTCGTTATTTTGATCCTTATTCAAGTCGAACGAGCGAACTTTTCTAAGTACTAAGTAGTTTATATTTGTTAATTATGGGACAAAGACAATTCAGTTGCTTACCATCCGGACACGTTAATGTTATTGTTTTACTATTGAACGTCAACAATAAAACAGTTTCTGACCTACTACGTGTGGAAATATTACTTTTATAAGAGAATAAAATTAAATAATAATAAATATTTTACAAATAAATTTACAATAGAATTTAAAAATATATAATACATAAAAAAAATTGTTTAGATAAAATTTATTTAGTCTGAAAATAATATTTTTATAAAATAATAAATGTATTTTTATAAACTAATTAATACGAAGACCTAAGAAGAGTTGAGGTCAGGCAGGCGGCTAGTCATAAAACCTTTGCCAATAACTAGTTACAATATGCACGATGAGGGGTACATATTGTTTCGACCCTAACTAATTGGGGTAAGAGCGAAGTGATTATGATGAAATGATATAATGGTACTTCAATTTTAATATTAAGTATTGACTAGTTTAACCCAAATTTTGCCAATCACTTTCAGTATCCCTCGGGAGTGTTTCTATTATTTTGCTTTAAAAGTATCCTTTATTCCATTTCTGTCTATATATACGTAATTTCACCTAAGTCGTGAAGGCATATTGTTAGTTCGAAATTAAAACACCGTAGAATTGATGACATTGACACAATCGGAAATAATTTAATGATAATATTTAATATAAAGAAAAAATATAGATAGTTGATGCATTAGAGCGGATTTCGGTGTCATAGAAGTTTTACTATATTCAATGTAAAAGTTTTTATTAATTACACATAAACCTCGCCAAATATACTATAACTGACAATACTGCTTATTGTCAATTTTATATTTGGCAGAGATAAATTCCTCGAACTCAGTGGTCAGCGGCGGGTTATCCTTTCGGGTACCGTCCTCGTCGGCGCCCTGGTAACAATAAACAGTGTTGCCGAAGCAATGCACTCAAGCGATCGGCCTCTTTGCGAGTGGAGGTCCTATCCCATGTCTATCCTGTGACCTCGGTTAGAGCGGCATGAGGAGCAGGTTCGACCCTAGAAATTATAATTTATATCAATCCCTGTCCAATATGTTATATCATTATTATCATCATCATCATCTCAGCTCATATATGTCAAACTGTTGGGCTCGAGCCTCCTCCATAATGGGAGGGAATTTGATCTACTATACCACACTGCGCTGGTCAGACGTGTTGGTATAGGTTTTTGTTTCGAGTTTTCCTTCTCTCGTATAGATGTTATATGCGTTTTATATCCCTTAGTCTCTTACGATCACCCACAGCTAAGATAGGGGGTGGTGAATGATTCTTACTCCGCCACCACACGAATGTTATATCATTCATATTCAAATAGTTAAATCCAATTCAACTATTTGAATATTCCATATATTTTCGTCGTCTGATTCCAACGTTAGGTTTATAACTTGGTGAACACGTTTGGTATCAAGCAAGTTACAAGCAGTCATCGTGACGCGAATAGTGGTAACAGATGGCGTTAGTAATGATTTGTTATAGACCTAATAACCTCTAGTTTTACAACAATTTTGTTACTAAGATTTATATTATTGGTATAAACGTATTGTCCATCTAATCATTCAATATTATTGAAAAGATATTCTTTGACGTCAAGGTTAGATCGCTGTTTCTATTCTTCATTGCTGGAATATTGTATATGGTCATGAGGCTTCCGCATGCAAAATTTTGAGAGTACTTCTAATATATCTCCATTTATTTATCATTCTGTAGACTCTATTGCTGTGTGGTAGCGGCTACGAATACTACCAACCCTTACTTTGCTCGTAGATGTCGTAAAAGACGACTAAGAGTCATATAACGACCTGGGCTAATACCACCTGATGCCGTTTGGCAACACTTACACACACACGGTTCGCGTCAGGCAGACGGCCGGTCATAAAACTATTGCCAATAACTTTTGCAATATGTAGGAAGAGGAGTACATATTGCGTCGACCCCAAGTAATTTAGATAAAAGCAGGTGAATGATGATAAAACTCAAGCCCGCTGCACGGGAGTATCACTTAGAATGGTTCAGTGCCACTTGCATGTAACGGTTCGCCGGGATTTTTAATATGTTAGTCCATCTAGTTACAACTACTAAATGTAAGTACCCTTATTATAGGTATCACAGATATATTAATTAGCTGGTATTAATATTTCTGTGATAGGTATTATTGTGTTTATTTATGTAGACGATTTTATTCTGTTAGCATAGTCTTTGTCTACAGCCGCGGGCCGGTCCGTCCGGGGTACCACACTGAGCAGAAGATGGACGTCTGAGTAATGGCAATTGCGCTTCGTTCGGTGAGCGAGAAAGCCGGAAGCTCAACTAGGGTGGGCTTGGGGTTTGTAATGGTAGGCAGCGGCCTAGCTATACCCTTGGTATTGCAAAGGTCCATGGGCGGCAGTGATACTTACCATCAGGTGTGCTGTCTGCTCGTTTGTCACCATAAGCAATAAAAAAAAACCCATTGCAGAATGAGGGTTTGCTTAAACTTTTATTATCTCTATATTTTAGCTCCAACCACACATTCATTACCGTATTCACATCTATTTTCAAACATAGCCACATAGGATCAAGTGAATAATGTTATAATATCTACGGTAAACGGTTTGGCAATTACAATTGTTGTTACAAATATTACAGGAGAGTACCGCCCACCATGGTTATGGTGATTTTTTTAACCGGTTTTTGAAATTCCCAACGGCAAATATCCAAAGGATGTCATAACCAAACTCAAGGAATTGATTTCGGTGGCACATTGATGGTAATAGGCAAACGTTGGCAGGCCTGGCTTCCTTGGCACCGAGTTCAAGGAATGCGTACTCGCGATGTGGGCGAAATACAGTGAGTTACGGGATCCGCCATCCCGGATGGAACGGACATGGTGTATCCAGACTATAGCCAGAAAAAGGAATAATATCCTATGCTTTTCGTTATGCCGAGCCGTTTGGATGTGATCAAACTAAAGCCTGTCAAGCAAAAGGGTACCATTGCGATTTTATTTCATGGTATTGTAAGTCGATATCCCTTGTTTTGTAGACAGGATTATTACCCAGTAGTGGGATATATGTGGACTGAAAACATCATCATCATCTCAGCTCATATATGTTCCACTGTTAGGCTCGAGCCTCCTCCATAATGAAAGGGAAATTGACCTATTATACCACGCTGGTCAGACGTCTTGGTATAGGATTTTGTTTCGAATGTTCCTTCTCTTGCATAGATGTTATATGCGTTGTATATCCCTTAGTCGTCTCTGACGATCACCTACGGGTAAGATTAGGGGTGGTGTATTCTATTTTTACTCCGTCAATACACGGACTGAAAACAATAAGCATTTATCTATATTTATTTACACCCTAACTTTACAACCCAAATCTGGCATAGATTATGTTCCAGGGTGGAAGGGGCGGCGTGCAACCTCTTAATCTGCCATTCTGTATCCTATCGTCATTAGAGCGAACTATCAGTACCGAGTCCTTGTCTCCATCTTTGAAGGGTAATGACTCCATAATAATTTACTTGTAGTAATGTTGCGAATGAAATATTGAAGGACCATTATATCAATTCCTTTCAAAGTTGGATTTATAACAATATCGTAAATTGTATCCTAAATAATATCTCTTTTGTTACTTTGTTATATCTTATTGTTACAAAATAAAATATAGTGGAGACATTATATTATTTTATTCTTTATTATTGGTCGCCTCACAACGGACAGTGTGTGGGTGATTTTTACACTCGAAATGCTGCCATGCCACAATTTACACACACATTTTGTTTTATTATCTTTTTTTTTAGTTCTAGGTATGAAGGGGCTGTTATCTATTTTGATTGTTTTAGTAAGTTCTATATATATCTCATAGTAATCGGTAATCAGTATAGTAATCGGTTGAATAGTTAAGATGTAAAACAAATAAGCGATATTCGTATTTATAATATACAAACCCGGGGCGTGTCGTTAGTAAGTCAATAAATTAAAAAAAAACAGCCTTTCATATTTCAAATCAACCATGTATAGCCGATTAAAATTGACAGCGGACATTTAAATTAATCATTTGACAAAAAATATGTTAATTAATTACGAAATATTAATACACAGTCATTAATCATTGTGCTTAGATAATGTTGATTAATTATATACTTTGTTGCTAAATGTTAATGCGTCCGATGGATTGACAATACAATATGTCACCGACCCACACCCTCGCACGGGTCTCGCACAAGGTGACTGATAAAGTGACTCTTGATATCATCCGTATAGCTGATGGTAGGCTTTGTAACCGATCAATTTATCGCCCATGTCATGCCACACACAAATCATTATGATTTTTTATACTTATACATATATATTTTGTTAAATTTATTGATAACTATAAAAAAAGTGCACATATGGCGTAGTGTTTACGATAATGATCAACCATGCGAGCATATTGAATTCGATTTCCATTCGATACAATACTTTGTGCGATCCATATACAAAATGATTTGTTATTCTGAGTCTGGATGTAAAGTCCCACCGCATTATAAGGATTATTTTCTTCGTGCAGGCTTGGCTTTTAAAAAAAAACAGTAATAATCATCTTTTTTTATTGCTTATGGTGGTAAACGAGCAAACAGTGTGCTGATAGTAAGTGTCACTGCCGCCCATTGAACTTTGCAATACCAAAGGTACAGCTAGACCGCTGCCTACCAACACAAACCTCAAACACACCCCAGTTGGTCTTCCGGTTTCCTCGCTCACCGAACGAAGCACAATATCACATTGCCATTACTCAGGCATCAATCATCTACGAGAGTGTGGTACTACCCCGGACGGACCGACCCGCGCTCTCTATTTAAATATTACCATTAAATACAAGCAAAAATGCAATTTATTCGTAATTGCTCGTGCCAGTCGAAAAAATCGGCTAAGAATAAGTCACCAGGTGAGTGTTTAGCAGTTCTCTCCTAGATAATATGTAACACATCACTGTGACCGCGAATTAGCCTAACAAGCGTAGCGATTACAATAATATCCCCTAATCTTTGGGGGTGGCCTACGACCAATAGACGGCGAAAAATTGAATGATCATATATAATCTTATATAGATATTCTAATTATATTAATTACCCAGTCTTGTTTCGACACTTCTTAAGATATTTCTCCAACTCGATGAATCAAAACATAATAACATAATTTTAATACTTACATGATTAATGTGCAGTTTTTTATTAATCTTCAGACCCCATAAACCTGCCCCGCAATGTACCTCTCCATGCCGCGCAAGTGGGCCATCGGAACCCGCTCTTTGTCGTCGGTGGCCAATCTGTACTAGAATCTTGTCGATAAATTTTTGTATGAAAAGAAAAAGATTAGTACTGTGAGAGGTGTTTTCTTTGCAGTAGTCATATAGAATACAGATTGGTCTATTTTAAATGGTAATTGGTATTTTTAAATTCAAAAGACCGTTATGTGTTCAAAAAGGTATGTTTTTTTTTATATGAACGAATCAATTAGTGATAACTTTCTTTATAAAAAGTAAATGGTAGCTGGATTAATGTGATCAGAGCAATAGAGTTATATTGGATATTATGGAGTTCAATAATCGTAACAGGTACGCTGCTTGTTAGTTTGCTACCACAGACAAAAAAAAAAAAAATATAGTTTTGAGAAATTTCAGATAGGGTCACCAGTCACCACAGGTTTTCTTTCTAGATCAATTGACAGACTAAACGTAAACCTATTCAAAAGGGAAATAATACGATAATCACTCAACTTAGCGTTTCTCTTTTACAATTCCCTAAATAATTAATATCCGTGGCTCAAATTATTTGAAAGTTTGTGATAATCAAAATAATTTTATATTTTTGTAACCGAATCTGAATTCGGTATAATATGAAAGAAAGAAAAAAAAAAAAAAAAAACATGTTTATTTCGATCTCAAAGTACAAACAGATGCAAAACAAAAACAATATAACTTGAATCAACATATTATAAGATAATGTAAACACTAAATTCGGGGCAAAAATAAAATAAGTAACTAAGTTAACTAACAAAAATAAGATACATCGAGAGGCCGAAAGAGGTTCTATCTCAGCACAGGCTGTACCGAGACGGTGCAGCGCTGGTTTTCAGATAGAACCAATAATAGTGATATCACGGATAGTCACGCGCTGAAATATAGTAGTAATCTAATTCCCAAACTGACATCATTATAATAAATAAATAAACAAGATTATTCTAATATCCATATTTACATCCGAAACTTCATATTGAGAGAGCCGGGAGCCCAACTGGGGTGGGTTTGGGGGTTTGTATTGGTAGGCAGCGGCCTAGCTATACCCTAGGTATTGCAAAGGTTCACCGAAGACAAAGATCGGGTACCGGTGCTCCGCTCGTACGGCGAAGAGAGAGGATTTTACGGTGGGTCTATGGGATCACGCGCCGCCTTCTCCGTCACCCCGGACCGATTTGGCGGGGCGAGACGCACCCATAGACCACCAATAAAAAAAAAAAAAAGGTATTGCAAAGGTTCATTGGGCGGCAGTGATTACCATCTTACCTTACGCTTTAGGGCTTACCACCAGGTGTGCTGTCTGATCGTTTGCCACCATAAGAAAAAAAAAAATATTTTTATATGTATAGTAATAAGTATTTAGATTTGTTTTTTTTTCTTTATTAATTTATAGATGATAGAAGATTCGTTGTATATTAATTATATAGATGAATAAGGTTTATGTTTTAATATAAGTATAAATTTTATAGTGTCAAAAAAAAATGAATAGTAATAATATAACTGCAATTGAATGTTTATTGGTATTCAAAACAACATACGGAAAACAAGGCATATAAGTCGGACTTGACGTTGAGGTTCAAAAACTGTACTGTGAATATTCTAATACAAACCTTAGCAACATTATTCTAGAAATAAAATTTTCTAATCAAATCAAAGGTAGATATAAGGCATAGTGTTTAAGGTTACTTGAAAATAA
This sequence comes from Lymantria monacha, assembly GCA_905163515.2. Taxonomy (NCBI): domain Eukaryota; kingdom Metazoa; phylum Arthropoda; class Insecta; order Lepidoptera; family Erebidae; genus Lymantria; species Lymantria monacha. The sequence goes on along the minus strand of LR991091.1, from coordinate 1,592,872 downwards.
ATTTTCTAAAACTACTCCAAGACAATTTGTGATTTACCTTTACTTTGTAAATTGTCGAGTTAGTTGTGAAGTTGTTATTCTAGAAGGTACTCTGGCCCCTGATAATTGAATTTATCAAACGATTCTCGAGAATGTGAAGTGTTTTAGTTGAAAACTTTCATTATCTTCGTTAAATAACACCTACCAAATTATTTGGCGTTATATTAATCAAATTTCTCCCTATAATATAATTATTTTTATTAACAATATTTTTCATTTTAGGGGAATAAATTTTAATAAAAATAAGTATAACGGCAGAAAAACGATGAATTATCAGCATATTGTATTATATAACATAAATCAACAAACGTAAATTAAGTTTTTAATATGCCCAAACTATGCTCAGTGTATATTTACCACTATTACAATTTACTACCAGATAAACCAATCATTTTTAAATTTATACACGCAATAAGACCGAGTAAATAACTTTCCGTGTGATCTTACTCGTGGGTGATCATAAGAGACGACTAAGGGATATAAAACGCATATAACATCTATGCAAACAAAACCAAACTGCCTAAGTCGCGTGGTAGTATTTTAATTTTCCTCTCATTGTGGCTTTGTACCCAGCTGTGGGACGTATAAGAGCTGAGATAATGACGATGATTATAAGAGATTACTGAGAAAAACGTGGAAACACTAAATATAGGCCTCATAACCAGGCTCAAAGTCGCTCAGCGTGCTATGGAGCGGGCTATGCTCGGGATTTCTCTGCGAGATAGAATTCGAATTACGGAAATCCGCAGAAGAACGGCTGTAACCGACCTAGCACGAAGAATTAGCACGCTGAACGCTACTGGGCAGGCCACATCGCTCGAAGAACCGACAACCGCTGGGAAAGAAAGGTTCTAGAGTGGCGACCACGTACCGGATGACGCAGTGTAAGACACCCCCACACTAGGTGGACAGACAACCTGGTGAAGATTGCTGGGCGTCGTTGGATGCAAACGGCAAAGGACCGCACTCTGTGGCGTATCATGAGGGAGGCCTACGTCCAGCAGTGGACGGCGATATACTGAAATAAATAACTGACAAAAAAGCACCTTTAAGAAATAATAGATTCTGAAACAAACTATTTTTTCGGATTTATTGCGTTTGTACTTGATTTTTAATTGCCCGATGTTTCTAGCGTTACAGGAAGACTGATAATAATTTCTTATATTGTATATTAAATATGTATTCTTGTAATCTTTTAGATATTAGGTTTTTTTCTCCTTTGATTAATTTCCTTCGGTATATTTTAGTGTACATTGTATACATACATATTCATTTCAATTATATTTATTTCAATTATTTTCATTTCAATTATATGTATAGATATTCTCTATAAACGTTTTCATAAACTTAGATATTAAAATCATTATCTACTATTTAATTGGTTTTTAGGGGCGAAAATTATGTCGTTTTCACCATTTATTAAAAACTGTCTGGCCATCACAGTACGGCCATTATTACCGTTCTGTCCTTTATAATATAAGTATATAGTGTGGTATAAGTATTTCCCTCCCCTTTTAAAGACCTCCCCACCATCTGGAGTTATACGGTTTATAAATACGGTAAGTATTACATATCTTTATATTAAGTTACGAAGTTCGTTGATATAATCAGTTTGGGTAAGTTTACAAAACAAACTTTATTTATCTTACAAGTTCCTGAGGCAGTAACTGAAGGTTTGTTATTTCTGAACTTTCCTTATTTTTTTATTATATACTGTTTTAGAATAATAAAAAGTTTGCTAACTTTCTTTATTTATATTTAAAAGACTTCTTCTATATGCGGAGAAATACTTGTATCAACAGCTGGTTCATAATCATACAATTGGAGAAAGAATTTGTTGGATCGCATAGAATTGAATTGTCTGAATGTCGAATTTATGACACTCGGCACGGCAGATCAGTATTTAGAATACCATATGCATAGTCAGTGTTATATTAAAGGTGGGAAGAAAGAATGACGATATGTATACCTTCAGCTATCGATCCATCACTGTTGGACAAGCGTCTCCTGTATGTAGGATAAGTCTTAATCACCAAACAAACAACGCAATTGGTGATCTAAATAACTGCACAGATTGCGTAGCGCTAAAGATACCGAGTGTTTTGTCTAAATCCTCCGAGTGTTTTGTCTAAATCCGCAGGGATTTGTCTAAAAAATAAAATCCCAGGATTCTATTTACAACAAATTGTATGCTTTTAAAGTTGAAACTAAACGTGCGGCGACGGAATAAGAATACAATTCATCACCCTGTCTCTTTCCCGTGGGTCCTAAAAGACTAATAAGAGATGCAACGACGAATAAGATATTACAGTTAATATCGATGCAAGAAAAGGCAAATTCGAAAGAAACCCCTATCCCAACTCGTTTCACCAGCGTGCTATCGTAGGTCAATTTCTTTCTCATTCTGGTGGAGGCGCGAGACCAACAGTGGGATTTATATGGGCTGAAATAATGATGATGATATTTGTAAAATTCTCTGCTATTGTTCCTTAATTCTAAGTGGTATTTATTAATTAAAACATATTTTTTTTTTGTTATATAGATGATGTGCCGATAAGCTGGTGGTCACCGCCCCGCGCGTCCCTCTCATGCGTCGTGCCTGACGCCGAGAGGATACCCGCCAGGCGCCCCCCACCGCCCCTAAACGCTGACGACAAATCGAGGCCCAAGCAGCCCTACCTGTGGCGGCGAGGCAAGGGTGACGAAGAATTAAAACGGTAACATATTTAAGAATAACTGCAATAAATCTAAAGAGTTTGTAGTTTGGTGTATCGCTTTAAAAATTTAATTTCAATAGCTGTCAGTTTGATTCCAAAAATATCCTTTTTGTATCTGATAGTCTTTTTATTAAGAAACTTTAACCGGATATACTCGTAAGACACAAAATTATGAAAATTTGCAAGTTCTGGCAATAGTTTTATGACCGGCCGCCTGCCTGCATCAACATTTCTTAGGAATGTATTTGTTGACCAGACGGTATTAGAGAGTTGGCCCAGGTTGATGTAAAGCTCTTAATCATCTTTTTACAACACCTACGAGCTTTATCTGGGTTGGTAGTATTCCTAGCCACCAACCACACAATAAGCCTTCTAAATATAGTTGTCAATAAAAAAAAAAACGCTAGCCAACAGTGGGTAATCACATGTAGGGACTAGGATGAAACAGCTAGATTATGAAGCACGATATACTCGTATGTATAATAAATAAATATTGTTACAGGGTATTAAGCAATGGTACCTTGGAGGTGTCACGTAAAAAGGACGGCAGCAGTGAGGGTCTTTACCAATGCGGCGCCAGACACCAAGCAGGACTCGTGCTGGGGTACCCATTGCACCTCAAGTTCGCTTGTGAGTATGCTTATTGTTTCTAGCACCAGGTTTTCAATACCTTTCACTTATTCTGATGTTCATTGTGTGATTCCTTTTTTTTTTGACATGGTATGATCTGGTCAGGACCTAAGGTGTAAGAGAGTGAGAAGCGAGGTGTGGGTCCATAGCATGTTGTTTTACTTTCGCTGCCAATTGAACAAGCCGCACTCTTCTGCTCAAAAAGAAGCATAGAGTTCTGAGACCACGGTGGCAGAGGTTAAAAATACTAATACCAGGCACCAGATTATCTGGCCTCTTAGTGCCTTGTTGACTTTGTCTGACGGCCATAGTCCTACAACTACGAGTATATTCATATTTTACCACTTCATACAAAAGTTCAAGAAACCCCCTGGTATTGCTAAGATAAATGAGCGGCAGTAACACTTGTTCGTTTGACACCATAAGCAATAAAAAGGTATTCACGGTGGTGTAGTGGCAGCACGCTTGGGCCGGAATCCCAATAGACGCGGGTTCGAATCCCGCTTGTGACATCATTTTTCACTTCGTAATCGAGTTTTATAAATAAAAAGGTAGTTTGACCATCTTAAGTATATACGTACCATATGGTACTGACCATATTTCTCATAAGCCTCGGGCATTCTCTGCTATGGGAGGGAAATTAATCTACTATACCACGCTGATCAGACGTGTTGGTATAGGGTTTCGTTTCGAGTTTTCCTTCTCTTGCATAGATGTTATATGCGTTTTATATCCCTTAGTCGTCTCTTACGATTATCCACGGGTAAGATAGGGGGTGGAGACTTATATTCTTACTCCGTCACCACACGGATAATCTCTTTTATATAAATTTTAGGAATTAAACGTAATTAATCCAATACTACATATATAAAAATTTATTAACAATAAATTTTTGATTAGAATTATTTCGTATTTAAAATTCGTTTTATTTTGTCATTTGACCCTAAATTCTTGTTAGCATAAGGACATTAGAATAGCCTAAGATGGCCTAAGAGGCTTTGTTATTAGGCCAAGCTCGCGAAGAAATAGCTTTGCTATTACTATTTTGGATGTAATTTTTAATAAGGTAGAATATTTAGGAACACTTCTAAAATATTTAATTGTGGCCAACACAGGGGTATTAGGACAGATCGAAGAATGTAATATTACCTGTTGCTTTCCTGTGGATTATTTTTATAGTTTATGGTGGCAAACGAGCAAGCAGCACACCTGATGGTAAGTGTTACTGCCGCCCATGGACCTTTGCAATACCAAGGGTATAGCTAGGCCGCTGCCTACCAATACAAACCCCAAACCCACCCTGTTGGGTTTTCGGCTCTCTCGCTCACCGAACGAAGCGCGACAGAACATTGGCATTACTCAAACGTCGATCTTTTGCGAGAGTGTTGTACTACACCGGACGAACCGATCCGGGGCTGTAGACAGAAAACTGTCAACAGCGTGGGCCCACTTCTACCATTAAAAAAGTTACGAACCGGCTCGCGGCTGTAGACAGAGAAATACGAGCGTGGTCCTACCACTAAAAAAGTCGCAAAAGCAAAGCCTTTAACAGGGATCACCATGAAAGTGGGACTAGGCACTCTCATGGAGAATTTTATAACATCTACTGCCAAAAGCGTAGCTATTTTCCCTTGAGGAACCCTATGTACATACATACATATCATCACGCCATATCCCTTGCAGGGTAGGCAGAGAGAACAGAGTGCCAGAGAACTCTATCTCTGCATACTTCACTCGCTTCCTCAACATTCATAATTCTCTTCATACACGCTCGCCGGTTTCGGAGACTCTTGACTCCACCTTCCTTCAGTACATGACCGATCTGGTCTAGGTAGGTTAGTCTCGGTCTCCCTCGGTACCTACATCCTTCCACTTTCGCATTGTATATCTTCTTAACCAGGCGTTCGTTCGGCATTCTTTCCACATGTCCGAACCATCGGAGCATTCCCTTTCGCATCTTTACACCAATACTCTCTTTCATACCTACTCGCTCTCTTACGTCGTCGTTACGAATGCGGTCGGTCAGCCTAACTCCACAGATTTTCCGCAGAGATCGCATTTCGACCGCATTAATTTTACTATCATACTCTTTTCTGCATACCCAACTTTCGCTTCCATACAGTAATGTTGGGACAAGCACTGCGTTATGTATTGCTACACGTGCCTTCTGGCTGAGGTGGTGGCTGCCGAGAAGTTGCCCCAACGCTCCGTTCACTCTATTTCCCGCATTCACTCTTCGCTCTATATCAGTGGTGTACCTTCCATCTCGGCTAAATGAACCCTATGTCTAATAGAAAAAAAATATAAGCAAACTCACGTCTTAGTATATAAGAGAATATTCTGCTCTCGTAAATATTTTCGGGTTGAGAGCCTTTATTGTTCATATCACCACCCATAATCCGCCATCTGCGGCTAACAGCTAAACACATACAAAAAAATAAGTTGTAAGTATTTAATAAATATCATCAATCATTATTGTATAACCGTCGGCATTAGAGTGAACCGTACATAATTAAGGTTAGGTTAAATTAATCAAAAGCTCGGCTTTGATCAATATTTAGGTAGCTTTACTTTATTAAAACATAAGTGTGGTTAATTAGGACCGGGTCGGATTTCTCTAATGGTGCCCAGATAAACTGTATAAACTATGTATTATATAGTCTATGTTGCGGACATAAAGTTTCGGATCTGGATACAAATTCAAATCTATATCTATTAAAGAGGATGTTTGTATATATGACATCGCTAAACTCAGAAATTATTTGACCGATCATTTTGAAAATGGAGAAGGTATGTAACTCGCCACCAGGCGGCGCTGCGATATATCGACTTCTACAAACAAATCAACGGGCTGGGTTTGCTAGTATTATATAAAGAAGTACCCAGTTGGTTACGTGTTCACCGTCCTGAAGATTGATATTAAATTTTGGCGTTGTACTATAAACTTCGAAGTAAATAATATACAGGCATTTACCGTCCTTTTTAACATATAATTTAGGTTTTGAAATAGACATACGTAAACAATCGGCTACTTTGACAGTACAATTCTCTTTAGAAGAGAGCCATCTAGTGAAAGGATTAGACTATATATATTTTAATGAAACTTGGACTTTGTAGGATTGGATTTAAGAGTTGGATTAGATTTGAAGTTGAATTAATATAAACTAGCGTGCAGTAGTGTCGTAGGCAGGAAAGAAAGACTCTATCTATGAATAGCAGGTCTCTTATTTTTAAAAATGTTTACAATTAGTTGAACAGAGTAACAGACAATGGAGAATAATAATTTATTCGAATACACATAATAATAAGTTTGTGATGTGTGGTGAAAGCTATGAATACTACCAAACCTTACTTTCCCCGTAGTAGTCAAAATAGACGACTAAAAGTTTGTAATCGTCTTGGATCAACTCCTTATGATGCCGTCTGGTCATCAATTACATTTCTAAGGAGAGCTGACGTCAGGCAGGCGAGGTCAGTTATAAAACTATTAAAATATGGATGGAAGCTGAACACATTATGTTAACTAATAATATATCCATCCATCCATCCATCAGCCCGTATACGTCCACTGTTGGACATAGGCCTCCCCACGAGAATGCCATCTATAACGGTCCTTACCAAAATAATAATAATATATTAAAAATTAATATTATTAAAATTTCCCAATTGGCCTATTATTATCATCATTCTGTTGCTCTTATCCTAAATACCTATTTGGCGTCGATGCAATATGTGCTCTTTTTCCATAGTACATATTGCAAATGTTTTGGCAATAATTTTATGACCGGCCACCTGCCTGACGTCTCTTGGGAATGTAATTGTTGACTAGACGGCATCAATCGGTCCAGGTCAGTCTCTCAGTCGTCATTTACAACACCTATGAGAAAGGTATCATCATCATCACAGCCCATAAATATCCCACTGTTGGGCTCGGGCCTCCTCCGTAGTGGGAGTGAAATTAACCTACTATACCGCGCTGGTCAGACTTGTTGGTATAGGGTTTTGTTTCGAGTTTTCCTTCTCGCGCATAGATGTTGTATGCGTTTTATATCCCGTAGTCGTCTTGTACGATCACCCACGGGTAAGATATGGGGTGGTGAATAGTATTCTTACTCCGTCACCACACGGGAAAGTTATGGATTGGTAGTAATCGTAGCCTACCTACCATACAGCAACATATGTACATATATACCCAGTCATATTTTTTAATTTTTTTGCTGGACGATAAAATTGTTGTAATAAAATATATTAACCACGAGATTTTTGACTCCCTATCTGATAGTAAATTTTCTGTTATGGTGGTTATATTTAGGTACATATATATCTAAACATATATATATATATATATATCTCTAAACATACACGTAAATGCATTTTTGTTCTTATCATGAATAAGTATTGAATTATTCTTCTTTCTTTCACTCGTTGGCGAGTTCTATGATCTGAGCGCGTTGACTTTCTAGGTGACGACACAATAAGATCAGGACTCAAAAATCAAGAGAGCCCGGTTTTAGGGTAGGCGACGCTGGCAGTGACTTAGTTAGTCGCTTGGTAGGGCTACGTCCGCCATCGAATCAGTAGCTGTGGTCAAATTAATGGCCATGGGCAGGTGATGCGTAAGTTATGGGATCGCACGCCGCCCGTCAGTGACTATAGATGGATCCGACGGGGTATGTCCAGACTATAAGCTGAATTGGTAATAGTTGATTCTTTTAACAATGAAGGATAACATTGTAAAGCAAGTTTCTTGTCTAGGACCTGGTGAAGATTTCTGGGAATCGTTGGATGCGGGTGGCACAAGACCGCACTTTGTGGCAAAATATGAGGGCCTACGTCCAGCAGTGGATGACACAAGGCTAAATGATGATGATGATGATATTGATATCTCGATAAAACGCTTTAAGAGGGCTTCTAACTAATGCTATCCGCATTAGGCTGAACTTAGTGCAATTGATTATATAATAATGAAAATATGAGGATGATATTCCGGTTGCTACACAGCAGTCAAAATCTCTATCAGAAAAATAACTAGTCTATTTATTATCTGTCCGATAACAGATTCTTGTTCGCCAATTGCGAGTATAATATTCAATATATCACGATAACTTACGACGACTATATTTATTTCTTAGTAATTATAAATTTTAATCAATTAGTGGGAATCAAGGCGGCCCCAAAAACCACTTCTGAACAGTTATATTGAGCGAACTCTAGCTACTTAACAATGCTTCCAAGTATTACAATACAATTTAGTTTCTTGGAAGTATACTGTATCTAGTAATTTGATTAAAACTTATATTATAATAATATAATTATTATATATTTTAATAATACTTTGTACATACATACATATCATCACGCCATATCGCTTGCAGGGTAGGCAGAGAGAACAGAGTGCCAGAGAACTCTATAATATATCTCTATAATACTTTGTAGTAGTGAATAAACCAAATTTAGAAATAGCTAATATATGTATGTCGGAAAGTAAATTGGAAAAGAAAATATATATCAGCCCAGATTTGGCAGTTCAATTTCTCTGTGTTTAGGATTTCTAATGTTCACATCGGTATTTTAAATAAAACTAGTTTTACGGAATTTATCGCGTTTATAATTGATTTTTAATTTTCCGACGTTTCAAACAATTCATAACACTTTCGAACGCCCTCTCGTAATCATGAACTTAAAAAATCAAATACAAAAGCAATAGAATCCGTTGTTTAGGATTATCGTGCTGAGGTTGTCGTAGCCACGTATATTGTGAGATTTTCTCAGCCATGTACGTGACCTAAAATCTTCTTAGTCACATTAATTTGCTACAACTACTGAGATTTTCTTATCAGATACAATATAATCAGAAAATAGTCTAGATATTTGAAATTGTATAGAGTGACTACACCAATTTTTGGTCAGTATGTTTTCAGATTACTTTTCGCAACAATTGAGAATTGAACACCTATCAATTTGCGTTGAAAACCTCTAAGTTTCGCACCAATCAATTCCTTTGAGTAAGCTTCACCTTTCTATTGCGAAGCCTCATCGTTTTATCAAATCCCTTGATTGATGTTGGGTACAGCGTAGAAACTCTTTGGAGATTCCAGAAATACGGGTATACATATTGTCGGCAGTATTTTTACATATGTAAGTATATCTGAGTAATTGTCTTTAGAGAATTTGTGGATCGTTTGAGTATGTGGTATTCCTAATAAATGGTGCTTATTTAATTACTAGCTTTTGCCCGCGACTTCGTTGGCGTAGAAGTCGAAAATGGTACTAAAAGGATTTTATATGTATTCAAACATATAAATTAATAGGTTTGAATACTTATAAAATATAACAATCTTTCTAGTCTAGTCTAGGGATTTAAAGGTTAACTTTGAAATCAAATAATAAACACGAAAATATAGTAAAATTTTGTTATATTTTATTACGAGTAATACGAAGTTCGGGCTTATTATCTGGTGAAAGTTATATCTCTTTACAACTAAATCGCAATACTACACCTACCGCAGTGTTTTTTTGTAAACTATTTTTTTTATTTTTTTTTAGGTGATAAAATCATCATGCTACTCTGTGCGTTGGTACTTTTGAGTATGCCACATATAACTGGCCGTGGGCGAATTAGCTTGCCCTTAAATATACTTACGCTACCTTAAGAGTTAGACTTGAGCTTTGTTTATGGTCATTTTAAATTTTAATTATTCGAATTTTAATCCGATTTAAATATTCTTTTATATTTTATTTTACATGTTTTTTTTTTAATATGGTATGATTCGTATATTTTATAACCAAAATGTTATAATCCTCACTATTTCAAATTTCGAACGCTACGTCCCTATGAGCCAGTATCTTAAAAATGCATAACCTCTCTAAAGTTTAGAGACTTTCAAATGCCGTACTAATATAGTACAGTGAGTTTCGAGACATTTCAATTTTAAGGAGAGAGTATTTCCATGGCGCCGAACTTTTATGTGAATTCCTTTTGTGAATAAAATCGGATTGAGTTTTCAAACATATCAAAATAAAATGTAATTTAATTCAAAAGCACTAAGGAAGTATTGATATCAACTTCAAAGCAAATCACCCCCAAAATAATTTTCTACCATTTTTGAACCCCGTTAGGGAATGAATTTCAATAAAGTACAAAACACGTTTTCCAATCTATCAATCAATTCTTAAAGAATGTTTATGCAAAATTTGAAGTAAATTCGACAAAGGAATCTCCTTGTCCCGTACAAAATTTGGTCTAATTTTCGACCCTCTTAGACGTAGAATTTCGGCAAATCCTTTATTGGATGCCTACGTCATATAAAGAACACAGCGTTCAAGTTTCGGGTCTCTACGATCAGCGGTGTAGCCTGTGCGTTGATCCATCAGTCAGTTATTTAGGCCAGAGCATTATATATATATATATATATATATATATATGTATATATATATATATATATATATATATATATATATATATATATATATATATATATATATATATATATATATATATATATATATATATATGTATATATCTATATATATATATATATATATATATATATATATATATATATATATATATATATATATATATATATCTCACTATACCTTTAAACGAGCAATTCTTGTATATATATATATATGTAATCTGAATCTCGGAAACGGCTCCAACGATTTTCTTGAAATTTAGCATACAAGGGGTTCCGGGGGCCAGTAATCGATCTCGCTAGGTTTCATTTATAGAAAATATTGTTTTGTCAGTATTTTTCGGCAACAAAATATATAATTTTTCGTTGTATTGAAACTATTAGAATATGAAGGTTTCAAATGTTGAAGCTGTCATTAAGAATAGACATTTAGCTCAGTTGGAAAATCGAGTAGTCTAATCCAAACAAACCGGAGCTCACTTCGGATCCTTACTAGATATATAATAATAAAAATAAGAAATATTTACTTTTTGGCCTTTTTTTATTATTTTATTAATTATTATCATTTACCCGCATCTTTATCTGCGTAAAAGTCGGAAATGGTTCTAATAGGATTTTTGTTTGTTTTTTACGTTATTAATTTTATTGTTATTTATAAATTATTATATATAAACGTTTGTATATTTATATAGTATAACAACCTTTATTATAGTGTAGGGAAGGTTTAATAAACATGAAAATAAAATGATTTTTTTGTTATATATTATGGACACGAGGCTTTTTTGTTAGCAGTCTATGTTTTGAACACACCGCGCCCATTCCGACCGAGGTGATGAAAGGGTAGTGTGCATCCCCATAAGCCACCGTCTTTTCCATCGAAATTAGGCCGACCACTGGTACCGCTTCTTTGACATCCACCCGCTATACTACACCTGTTACAGTATTTCATCGTAAACAATATCATATGTTTTTTTTTCGGATTGAAATGAGAATTACCAGGCTACTCTGTGAGCTTACTCTGAAGCATGTCACATACAACTGCCCATGGGAGAAGCAGTTTCTCTCAAGTCTACTCCCGCTACCTTAAGAATTTGACCTCGAGTTTTGTTTATGGGTATTGCGAAACAGACTTTAATGGCAAACTGCACTCTCTGAAATTCAAAGGAGTAATTTGATGGTAGGTATTGAGAGAAGGAAAACTCGAAACAAAACCCTATACCAACACGTCTGACCAGCGCGGTATAGTAGGTCAATTTCCCTCCCATAACGGAGGAGGCTCGAGCTCAACAGTGGGGGGATATATTATGGGCTTGATTGGCTATGATGATGAATGGTATAAAGAAATCGAAACGACTGTGGTAGCGCACATAGGTAAGTCATGGCGTCTTGCGACCAATCTGATCAGCATTAACATTCTGTCTCCTTATCGTATCTTACTGATGGTTCCTAATATAACTCAGCCCTTCCGTCTCGATTTTTACAAATATGTTGAATAACACTGGCTAAACAGCAAACAAAAATGTAGCAAATGACTATCTCTCTTTCCTAATCATTATGCGGTAAAATAAAAATGGGCAATACATCTTATGAACGATGGATTTCAGTTATTCGGTGCAATGTGTTATGATGGCTCTCAATTATAATATTCGCCTTAGAAAATTGCTGTCCAACAATTTAAAATTTCAAATTCTACGATCCTATGACGCCGTGTCTTAAAGTGTATGACCTTTTTATAGCTTAAAAACTTTCAAATGCCATATTAATACAGTATTGTGAGGTTCGAGACATTCCAATTTTAAAGAGTATTTCCATTGTACCAAGCTTTTATGTGAGTTCAACCTTTTCAGGGTTCCGTACCCTAAGCATAAAATGGGGCCCTATAACTAAGACTTCGCTGTCCGTCCATCCGGGCGTTCATCTGTCTACCACCAGACTGTATCTCATGAACCATAATAGTTAGACAGCAGCCAGACAAAAATTTTACAGATGATGTATTTCTGTTGCCGCTGTAACGACTAATACTAAAATACAAAATAAAATAAATATTTAAGGGGTGCTCCCATACAACAAACGTGATTTTTGCTCCTTTTTGCTCGGTATATTTTTTAGTTTCTATTTTTACTTTTTGATTTTTTTATTTATTTTTATTATATTTAAATATATCTTCCAAAACACACTAACAAGAAAATACCGAGCAAAGCTCGGTCATCCAGATATTTTATATATATATGTATATATGTGTATATATATATATATATATATATATATATATATATATATATATGTATATATATATATATATATATATATATATATATATATGTATATATATATATATATATATATATATATATATATATATATATATATATATATATATATATATATTCTGTCTTCTACTGCTCCCCTAAAAGCTTTAAATACCCAAAATCTTCGTTAAAATAATCTATACTGTAAAAGAATATTTTTTAACTCTGTATTTTAATCTGGACTTCCACTGCATAGATGGCTTAGTGGCTAAGATAGCCAGTGCGAGTGTTATGGGGTTCGATTATCACACAGGACAATCGTTTGTGCCATCCAAAAAGTGTTGTTCTGAGTCTGGGTGTAATATGTCTACTACGTGTTAATTGCGTGTTTGTAAAGTTCCCAATTCAAGAATTATTATTTCCTTAGTGCAGGGTGATGTCTTTAAAAAAATCGCCATCCTTCAATCTTATCAGTCTGTCACTGTTCATACTACCTTCATAACATATCTTTATTGACCACTTCTGGCTAGCCTTCTCCATAATGGGAGGGCAATTGATCTACTACGTCGGACAGATGGTTTGGTCAGTATAAGGTTTGATTTGAGAGTTTCACTTGTCGTATTATTTGCTTATAGCAGTCGTCGATTAAGATTCCCAAGGGAAAGAGCTGGTGAATTTTATTCTTACTTCATCACCACACGGAAAATTGTCTTCTCTTGGTTCTAGTGTCGTTATCTTAGTAAATCCTACAGTACTATTATCCGACATCTATGTATATCTCCATCTTTATGACAACGATGGACAAGGAAGATGATAATGAATGATATTCTTACTCCATAAAAAAATTAATCAACATTATTTAATAATTTTGCTATGGCATTATTTGTTGGTAGTATTCGTAGCCGCTACCGCTGTGTGGTAGCGGCTACGAATACTACCAACCCATACTTTGCTGGTGGATGTCGTAAAAGACGACTAAAATCCTTATAACGACCTGGGCCAACTCCATCTGAAGCCGTTTGGTCAACAATTACATTCCCAAGGAGGGTTGACGTCTGGCAGGCGGTCGGTCATAAAACTATTGCCAATAACTTTTACTTTTACAATATGTACTATGAAAGAAGAGTACATATTGTATCGACCCCAAATGGTTGGGATAAGAGTAGGAGAATGATGATGATGAATGATTATTTATTAATTTTATTACCAAATGGTACCAATAAATGTTTGAATAAAAGGTCAACAATTTATTTTTCAATGTTAAATGATATGGAGAGATTGGTAATCTTTTTATCGCTTGGGGGACGGAATACCAACTGATTGTTACCCGCGCTTACGGTGCGATGTGTGGTCTTCATGTGTATTTGCTTTCTTTTCTTTACATCTATAGGTCTTATAGTGCCTGCAACAACAAAAATCCTTGATTTGCCATAAACGTCTTGACCAGCAACGAATTGTAATTTCTGCACAGAATCATTATCATTCATCAACAACTTCTCATCACTTTTAGTTAAATATCTTCTGAATTTTACATCACCGTTTTCAGAGAAATATGTCAACATAGGCCTGACTCTACCGGTAATACTTCTGCGGTGTCTTCTGTAAATTTCATATTTCTTCTTTCTTATTTTACTCCTCTTTCTACTTTCAGATTCGTCACTGGATGTATTAGAGTCTGTGTCATCGCTCGATAGTTCCGAGGAGGCTTTCATACCATATCTTTTTTTTCTTAGGAATACCGGTGGTAAAGGTACCATAACTACTGGTGGGGGCATTTGTATAGGAAGAGGGAATGGTAAAGCTGGAGGGGGTAAAGGAACATATCGTGGGAAAATGAAAGTGAAATTTTTGTTGCTGAAAGGCCATGCATCTTCTTCGATCTTTTTAGTAGCACAAGTAGTGGTTGTTTCTTTTACTGGTATGGGTACGCCTACTGGTACGGGCATTGGTATTGGGATCCCCACTGGTGGTGGTGGTGGTGGAATTTGTGAAGGCATAGGTAACATTGCAATCAAACCTGGATACCCAAATTGAGGCTCTGTTGCCACTGAACTTACTAATGTTATAATTAACCATATTTTTGTCTCCATCTGAAATGAAGATCAAAATATTTTCAGAGAAAATTGGTTTGAAATTAATATTTAAAAATTTTGTTTTGAAGTGAAAACTCCTTTAGTGACGTTGTGTACTGGGTAAAAATGTTAAACTCACGTCAGAACACGTGACCTGATCGAAAATCCGTAAGACGGTGGAAGAGTAGACCGTTGGAGAATATTTTATTTATCACATAAATTATATTACTTTTATACCAACTGATAAATAAAGCATTTCGTACGAAATTATTCCCTAACCATTTCAAAATATTTTTTTTGACGGCTGGATACGGTGTGGTTACACCCATACATACTTCCTGGGGCACGCTTTTTATTTTTTTGTATTTGTTTTTTTTTTTATAGATTTAAATTTTCACTTCTGTCGGTAGGCCTCGTGATTGCTTTGTTTTTTTTTTGTATTGCGCTATGTTTGTACTGGTAGCACGGTGTCATGGGGCTCCATAGCTCATTGTGCAGCTTTTTATCGAGCCATTGACGTGAAGGTTCTTCAGTGGATATATCCCCAAGTTATCATTATCCATGAGGCGGCAGCGTAGCCCACCGTCAAAAAAATACTTATCATTGTCCTCTGTCTCACGTATATCAATCTTTATGAACTTAATTTGTTAGATTACAGTTATAGACGTAATAAATCTTTTATTTATCATGCGAAGTAGTAGTAATTAATATCAGACACACATTCCTATATAATATTAATTGCCCATAGAATAAGTTAATAATTTTGCTGTGTGGCAGCAGCTACGAATACTACCAACCAAAGTAAGGACTTTGCTCGTGGATATCGTAAAAGACGACTAAGTGCTTTATATCAACCTGGACCAACTCAATCTGATGCCGTTTGATCAACAATTACATACATGGGTTGACGTCAGGCAGGGAGTAGGTCATAAAAACTATTTCCAATATCTTTTGCAATATGTACAATGGAAGAGGCGTACATATTTCGTCGAGCACAAGTAATTGGGATAAGTGTAGGAGGAGTATGTAGCTATAACATTCGCATAAATATTAGAAATAATTACTTACACAAATCATTACTCAATATGTAATGAACTATTTCTTCACATCTTTCATATACGAGTATATTGAGCGTGTACATTTCATAGCGATCACATGACTATTAAATCATTACAATTTCCTAACATTTCTATTTGCGTTCGTATTTATAGCTTTAGATAAAATTGTAATAAAAATATATACCTGTTTTTATCCGTGACTGTTGTTTTTATGTATGTTTTTAATTCTTAGAAAAGACTACATTCTCTTAGGGACACATTTTCAGGATATTCATTGAGTCTGTACTTCTGAAAAATTAGAATCTGCCTAGTACATATTTGTTTTTACCCAATAAGAAATCAAGTGTTGCCTCAAAATTTAATCGTTTACACCGTTAGAGTATGAAATTTTACAATGCTCATACGAGTTTATTTATTTTTATTGAAGAGTATTTGTGCTTATTTTTCAATGAAGTGAATTTGTGCTTATTTTTTTATTGAAGAGAATTTGTGCTTATTTTATCATTGAAAAGAATTTGTGCTTATTTTTTTTATTGAAGAGAATTTGTGCTTATTTTTCAATGAAGTGAACTTGTGCTTATTTTTTAATTGAAGAGAATTTGTGCTTATTTTATTATTGAAAAGAATTTGTGCTTATTTTTTTTATAGAAAAGAATTTGTGCTTATTTTTTCATTAAAGAGAAATTGTGCTCATTTTTTATTAAATAGCATTTGTGCTTATTTTTTATTAAAGAGAATTTGTGCTTATTTTTCTTTTGATTGAATTTGCGCTTAATTTTTTATTGAAAAGAATTTGTACTTAATTTTTTATTGAAGAGAATTTGTGCTTATTTCTTTTCTTTTTCCATACAATCTTCTACCGCAATTATAATTTTTAAGATTTGACATAAATTCGTAATATTCTTTCTTAGTGAGTTTCACGTCACAAAAAGTAACTACTGTTAAATTTTCATATTTTTAAATACAAACACGATATCCGTAAAAGTTTTATAATATATTTTTATATGAATAAAGTTTATTAAAACAATATAAAGTAAAAGTTACTAGGAATATGTATGTTATCACAAAATGTTGATGTAAGTTAAAGTTTGAAGGCGCCGAGTGAGTCGTGTTGTATCAGCTGTTACATTAAGTATATTGATCTTGCGGTTCAATAGCTGCCTCTATTATACTAACAATAACGACTTTCATTTGTATATATAAAAGGAAGCTTTTAGCTAAAAGTAACCTAAATCTAGCTTAGAAATTGTGTGTGAATTTTCTAAGTGAAAACTTCTTTAGTGGATTTGTGCACTCGTTTGGTTTGGGTAAAAAATGTTAAACTCGCGTCAGGACACGTGACCTGATCGAAAATTCGTAAGACGGAGGGATAGGAGGGGACCGTAGGCGTATATTGTATGTAATCACATAAATGATAGTACTTTTATACTGATAAATAAAGCAATTCGTGCGAAATTATTCCCTAATCATTCCAAAATATTTTTTGTGACGGCTGCCTACGGTGTGGTCACACCCATACATACTCCCTGGGGCACGTTTTTATTTTTTGTATTTGATTTTTCTTTCATAGGTTTAACCTATCTCACTTCTGTTGGTAGGTCAGTACTCTATAAGTAAGAAATAAAAAGAAAAATCATTTATTACGGTTTCAAAAATTAAGAGTAAAAAAATTAGGTAATGGTTACAAACATATACTACGTGGATACCGCAAAAGGTTTCACCTCAGCATAAGCTACGTCACAAATGTGCTACAGCGGTGATTTTCAGGTGAAACCTTCAGGGAGTGAGTACGGTACGTCACGAAATGCAACACCAATACACACATATATACCTACATGCACACATTCATATACACGCCTCGTGACTGCTTTGTGTTTTTCTTCCTATACAAACTTCGGCAATATATTTCATTAGTTTTATTTGACTATTATTTTATTGAGTCTGGATATAAACGTGCAGTTGCCTGCAATGCGATTTAGATAATTTATTACTGGTCCATTTTGAAGAAAAAAAAACTTAAAAGACAGTATTCCTCCAGCA
Organism: Lymantria monacha; assembly: GCA_905163515.2. Lineage (NCBI taxonomy): Eukaryota > Metazoa > Arthropoda > Insecta > Lepidoptera > Erebidae > Lymantria > Lymantria monacha. Next base: position 1,574,649 of record LR991091.1, on the reverse strand, counting down.
AAAATTAAAAATATCAGAAATTGTATATATGTGTCGACTAACTGCAAACATACATTATATATAAAATACACCATTACTTCCTACAAAAAAAAAATATTGCACTCCTTCTGGCTTTTAATGATATCATCAATACACCCAGTGAAGGTTAGTTCTCCATTTTGGTTACTACAGTAACTTCTGCCAATGGTTGTTAGTTCATTAAGCGATGTGGCTAGCATATTCCTATTTCAGTATACCAACCTTTAATGCTATGTTTACTGCAGCCGTCCTTTTGTACATTTTAAATAGATGTAGCTGGGTAGTAGCGGCTTCGAATACTACCAACCCTTACTTTGCTCGTGGATGTCGTAAAATACGACTAAGAGCCTTGTAACGACCTGTGCCAACTATCTGATGCCGTTTGGTCAACAATTACATTCCCAAGGAGGGTTGACGTCTGGCAGGCGGCCGGTCATAAAACTATTGCCAATAACTTTTACAATATGTACTGTGAAAGAAGAGTATATATTGTAGCGACCCTAAGTAATTAGATAGGATAAGAGGAGAATGATGAAATAGATGTAGTTATTTTCAACTTCTACTAATCTCTTTTCTTCACAAACAAGATTGACAGAACTGTCTTATTGATAAAAAAAAAGTATGCCACAAAGGTGATCATAAAATTTAAACGGTATAGACATTTTTTTACAGAGTTTCGTATTTATCTAATGTATTCCGTCAGTAACCTTGAACAATCAATCAATGTGGACGGATCAGATCGTCTGTACCTAGACAATGAATTACCATGAGATATCTTAAATATCAGCTTTTTTAAATCGCCTTTTGCAGAATTTTCTGATGTTTTTTTTATTGCTTATGGTGGCAAACGAGAAAGCAGTACACTTGATGGTAAGTGTTACTGCCGCCCATGGACCTTTGCAATATAATTGGTATAGTTAGGCCACTGCCTACTAATACAAACCCCAAACCCACCCAGATGGGTTGCCGGCTCTCTCGCTCAATGAACGATGCACAACAGCAAATTGCCACTGCTCAGGCGTCAATCTTCTGCGAGAAATGTAGAACATAGAATATTTTTTTATGTAATATACTTTGTTCTGTATTTGGCTGTTATTTCTAATCAGTAATTGTGATTGGCGATAGAAGCGTTTATTTTTTAATGTATGGTGTTCTGTAAGAAATTTATCGGAATGATTAAATTCTTTTTTTTAGGTTAATTTCTGTGCATCGCGTTTAAACGCGACCGCGTGCGTTTAAACGCTTACGGCTGTCGGGCGCGGCCAATGCGACAATAGTTATAGTATAAAAATGTATGGCGCCGTTTCCGAGGGTCGCGACAGTCGTAAGCGAAAAATGACGTAGGTTTTTTTTATTTTTTTTATTTTTGTGGACTATGGATGCGTCTCACCCCGACAGATCGGTCCGGGGTGACGGAAAGGTGGCGCCTGACCCCATAGACCCACCGTAAAAATCTTCTCTCTTCGCCGTGCGAGCAGGCCACCGGGACCCGATTTTTAACTTCGGTGGCCCGCCCGGCGGTTTACCCTCGCGAGTTCCTCTCGTCGACGCCCCGACAGATTTTGCCGTCGGGGCATCGCCCTCACGCGGTGGCCTCACGTCGGGTGACCGGACAATTCCACGGTCCGATCACCCGAAGCCTCGGTTAGGGCGGCATCAGGCGCAGGTATTTGCGCCTGCGCCGCCCCGGGCGCTGGCGGCGGCCCGGGTCGCGGGAATCCTCCCGGACTCGTTCCGCCGCTTCCTTCTGCGAGATGACAGCCTCGCAGAAGGCGGCGACCGCGTCCCAGTTCCTGACGCTGTCGACCATCGCCCTCGCGACAGCCGGCAGCGTCAGGTCGGCACCGATAACAGCGACGAGATCACAGCGCTGCCCGTCCCAGCTCGGACACACCTCCAGCGTGTGTTGCGCCGTGTCCTCGTCGCTGCTGCAATGGTGGCAGGCCGGAGTCCATTCCCTATACGCGACCGTGTGCAGGTACAAACCGAAGCACCCGTGCCCCGACAATACCTGCATCAGCCGAAAGGAGAGGACTCCGTGCCGCCGCTCCATCCACTCCATCAGTACGGGCTGGAGGGCCTCAACGGTCACAACACCGTGCCTAGGCCTCTCCAGCCGCGTAGCCCAACGGGCGATGACGTCTCGGCGGGCGTCCACGCGCCAGGTGGCTATCTCGCTCAACGATGGGGAGCCACCTGCTTCGCGCGCTGTGATAACCCGCCGGTAGAGGTCGGAGAGCATCTCCGCCTCTAGGTCCCACGGGGGTGTCCCGGCCACGTAAGCTGCGACAGTCGTAAGCGTTTAAACGCGCGCGGCCGCATATAAACGCGATACACGGAATTGAACCTTTAAGCTCAACTTCTCAAATTATGTGTGATTTTTCGAAGTGAAAACTTGAAAACGGAAACGGAGGCTTGATCTTAGCATTGGGATGTATATGAGCTGAGATGATGATGATAGTACTATATAATCAGCTGCTATCAAATTTAATGCATTTTTTTTTCATTTGCAGACTTAGATAAGCAATTCTCGCTGCATCCCGAGAATGCAACTGCATGGACCGGACAACCTTACGTGCTGGGTTGTGAAATCAACTCGGGGCCGACAGCCGTTATATCGTGGCAGAGGGATGGAGAACCCCTGCCTAAGAATGACAGGTAATAATCTTATTTCGTTTTTTATTAACGCTGATAAAAGATAATATTAAAAACGAGGTATTTTTTTATTGCTTATGGTAGCAAACGAGCAAGCAGCACATCTGATGGTAAGTGCTACTGCCACCCATGTACCTTTGCAATACTAGGGGTATAGCTAGGCCGCTGCCTACCAATACCAACCTCAAACCCACCCAGTTGGGCTGCCGGCTCTCTCGCTCACCGAACGAAACGCAACAGCACATTGCCATTACTCAGACGTCGATCTTCTGCGAGAGTGTGGTACTCCGGACGGACCGGCCTGCGGCTGTTGACAGAAAACCGGCCCTACCACTACTAAAACTCTTTGAAAATAAAATTTCCCCACTTTACCGCTGATTAGGCGATTGTTATAAATGTTTGTTTCAAGTTTTCCTTTTGTTTTAGTTATATAAAACAATACAGATTATGTTGTAATTCTTTCCTTAGTCGGTGAAAATATACGTCGACACCCGTGTGAAAATAATGGTAATTACACATATTCATACATCGGCACTACGCGAATAGATCTGTGTTAGTTAAACGTATTATTATTATTACTTTCATTTGTTACAGATATTTTGTGCTGAAAAATCAACTGCTAATTTTAGATGTGAGAAAAGAAGATGCAGGTTTATACAGGTACCAAATACATTTGAAATTACACACATACATACATATCATCACGCCATATCCCTTGCAGGGTAGGCAGAGTGAACAGAGTGCCAGAGAACTCTATCCTTGCATACTTCACTTGCTTCCTCAACATTCATAATTCTCTTCATACACGCTCTCCGGTTTCGGAGACTCTTGACTCCACCTTCCTTCAGTACGTGACCAATCTGGTCTAGGTAGGTTTGTCTCGGTTTGCCCCGGTACCTACATCCTACAACCAAAATAGTCGATGATATGGTTTAAGAGTTAAGTGATATAAATACATATAGAAGACTTATGTACATATATAAATAAGTTAAAGCAATTATATCATGAAAACATGTACATTTTTATGCGTAGCACATTTTCTAATATATAAACTAGTTGGTCGTGCCGCTAATGTTCTTGAATGTCAATAAGCGGCGCCTTTCCAACGATCGCTTATCAGCACCATCTGTTTAATGGTGGAATGTAGGTGTGGAGCTTCCCATGTCTTCAACGTGCAATGGGTATTTTATATGTATTGTTTTAATAAATAGTACATTACTGCAGCGGCCAGCAAAACAGGAATTGATGGACGAACGTGTAAATGTGGGCCGCACATATACGTAAGTCCATCAATTCCTAGTTGTGGCCAAGGCTTGTGTAGTGCTTTTCTCAAATAATGCGCGGAAATTACAACTAAGTGGTACTAAGTAGAACTGTATACATGACGAACAACGAACAAAATTTTTCACGTGCTAAAGGGTTCATTGGTTTTTTTTTCATTATTAAACAGGTTTCTTTTTCAAGCCAATTCGAAATTTAAATAAAAATCTGATAAGTTACCTATTCAGTTACCATATTTTGAAGTAACAAATCGTTCCATTTTTAAAATACACGATAGATATGAATTTCCATATATATTTATTTGGCCGCTAAAACACGACAGATATGGATTTTCATACATTTTTTGCCGGCCGCTGTTTGGTCAGTACAACAATTTCGATTTATGTTGAAAAAGGTTTATAAAATCCGATTACGAAATGAAAAATGATGTCGCAAGCGGGATTCGAACCCGCGTCTATTGGGATTCCGGCCATTTTTTATAAATAATTAAGCATATTAAGTGCTAAATTTCAGTAATTTAAATAACAAGGTTGTGTCATCGTTTAATACAATGCTAACTGTAAAGTTTGAAGTATTAAGCCTATAACAATGTGTAAACATTGTCGGGTAGATAGCATACCGTCACCTTAAGACGTAAATATAATACGGAGTGAAATTTGCATGTCCTACAATTAGTCGCGGTAGTGCAGTGGCAGCACGATTGGGCCGGAATCCCAATAGACGCGGGTTCGAATCCCGCTTGCGACATCATTTTTCATTTCGTAATCGGATTTTATAAATAATTAAGCATATTAAGTGCTAAATTTCAGTAATTTGAAAAAGGTTGTCAAAATGATGCTCAAATTTCCAAGCATGATTGAGAAAAGGATATTAATACATAGCGGTAAGGTAGTAAGTAGCTGTGTGGTAGCGGCTACGAATACTACCAACCCTTACTTTGCTCGTGGATGTCGTAAAAGACGACTAAGAGCTTTATAACGACCTGGGCCAACTCCATCTGATGCCGTTTGGTCAACAATTACATTTCCAAGGAAGGTTGACGTCTGGCAGGCGGCCGGTCGTAAAACTATTGCCAATAACTTTTACAATATGTACTATGAAACAAGAGTACATATTGTATCGACCCCAAGTAATTGGGATAAAAGTAGGAGAATGATGAATACAGTAAGGAAATAATTCTTGTATTGCGTGGGACTTTGCAAACATTTAATACTACAAACAGAAACTATACCTTTATTTGGAACAAATAATTGTGGTTTACACAAAGTATTATGACACTGGCACGGTAACTCAATATGTTTAAACAATACGCCAGCTGTCCAGTCAATTATTGAAAACTCCGTTAATACTGTCTTGGTTTTTTTTCAATTACATACATACATACATATCATCACGCCATATCCCTTGCAGGGTAGGCAGAGAGAACAGAGTGCCAGAGAACTCTATCCTTGCATACTTCACTCGCTTCTTCAACATTCATAATTCTCTTCATACACGCTTGTCGGTTTCGGAGACTCTTGACTCCACCTTCTTTCAGTACGTGACCAATCTGGTCTAGGTAGGTGAGTCTCGGTCTCCCCCGGTACCTACATCCTTCCACTTTTTTTTAAATTTATTTTTATGAATCGCTCTTGGTGGCAAACGAACAAGTAGTACACTTGATGGTAAGTGTCACTGCCGCCCATGGACCTTTGTAATACCAAGAGTATAGCTAGGCCGCTGCCTAACAATGAAAATTCTTCTTCCGGCTCTCTCGCTCACCGAAAGTAGCGTAGCAGCACATCGCCACTGCTTAGTTGTCGATCTTCTGCGAGAGTGTGGTACTACCCCCGGACGGACCGACCCGCGGCTGTAGACAGAGAACTGGGTACAGTTGGTCCTACCACTACAAGCTTACTTACAATGTCAATATGTTTATAAGAATGTTATTATTATTAGGTGTAAAGCAACAAATCGACAAGCGAACAGAACTCGCCTCAGTCACGGCGGCAGACTACAGGTGGCGGACTACGTTGGCGATACAGATCTGGAACCGTCCCTGTTGGCTGTCCAGCATGAGAGCAATATACTTGGTACTAAAGGCGAGGACTTGCTGCTACCTTGTCCTGTAACAGGATATCCTAGGCCAAAGGTAAACTAATAATACTAATGTCATGATATTCATTTTCTGTTTATAGATTAACGGAGTGGTCTATTTACCGATATTACATGTAGTGTCGATCCCCCACGTTGGGCACTTTATAAATACCACGCTTGGTCATAGAGCCAGAGGCTTAGGTAAATGTTTCGTACTTAAGTGCTCTACGCTCTACGCTCGTGGCTCTACGCTCGATAATAATACTGAGTAGACGTGTGTTCGGTTATTTAAAAGATATTATTAACGAAGTTGCGCAAAATTGAACATTATCTCTTAATTCTTAAAGTGTTGTTTAGTAAACAGTGGTATTAACATAATCAACGACGTAAGACCAAGAACACGGCAGCAGAAGCTCTCTTCACCCCCTCGGGTAAAAGAGAAAAGCTCATATTTTTTGTCACGCTCATCGAGGATTTACGCGGTGAAAAGCGGGTAAACAGCTAGAAGAACTCGGGTAGCCATAGTTGTTGTGTGGTACAAGTCATGAGCGTAAAGCATTCGCCCCCCACACGAAGCGGCTCGTTGACTAATTTATCAACGATAACAAAAGAGGCAGCGGGACATCAAAGTACTAGCAGAAAACGAAAACAACCAGAACAATGTTGCAATTGCGCACAAGAAATGCAAGGATTTCGCAAAGATATTATCAACTTATTGGACAAATTTGGAATTACTCAAGATGAAACCCTGAAGTGTATGCGCGAAAATATGAGCGAAATGAAAGATCAATTAAATTAATTAAGAACAGCTGTTAATAATCTAACTAATGAACAGAATTCCATAAAGACTCAAATATCTGATTTATTGAATAGAAATAATGCAACTGAGAATAAAGTGGAAGTTCTTGAATCAGGATTGGCTGATCTAAAAAAGGACTTGTCCGTTAATAAAACCACATTTGATGATTACATGAATGAAAGTGTTATACAAGAAATACAGGAACGTACATTTAGAGCTCAAAATATTGTTATGGTAGGAATAAAGGAGTCTAAGGTAAAAACATCTAAGGAAAGTTATGATTCCGACTGGACCAACATAACTAACATCATCAATTCACTGATAGATGACTGTCCTAAGCCAAGCAAGATATTTAGACTAGGCAAATACAACTCCACAATGGATAGAAAAATTAAAATATGCTTTCAATCACCTCAGATAGCAAAATTGCTATTGCAAAACAAGAATAAGCTCCCAGCAGGCATTAGGATATACTCCGATATTACCCCAGCACAACAAAGTTATTTAAAAAATATAAAACAGGAATTAGAGAGAAGAATGAAAAATGGCGAGGATAACATAACGATAAAGTACATAAAAGATAAACCATGTATTGTAGCAAAAATCCACCCAAAAAACTACTAAGACGTTATGATATACCTTCTAATATAACCTATCAAGTAGTCAATGATTATCAAAATTTAAACCCTGGAAAATCAAGTTTAAACTTTTTCTATGCTAACATCAGAAGTGTTTGTAAACCTGGCAAACTTGATGAACTGAAATGTATACTGCAATCCTTCTCAAAATGTATACATATTGTGTTACTAACAGAAACGTGGATAAGATCGGACCAACAGGCACAATATTTACAACTGCCGAACTATACACATTACTACAATATTAGGCCTAAAATAATCGGAGGAGGTGTTTCTATTTATGTCCATAATAACTTGAAACATGAACTGTCCTCATCATCGTTTATTGGTGGAAATAATTATTTATCTATACATCTCAATAGGCTTGCATTGGATGTTGGAGTTTTATATAAGCCTGGGCACTCAAACTTCGGCGATTTCCTTGTAAACTACGAGTCAAATTTGCTGCAGAAGAAAAGATCCATAGTCTTTGGTGATACCAATATTGATCTACTGATATCTGATAGCAAAACCAAGCAGTATATTGCTATGCTAGCGGAGTCTGGATTCAAATTATTAAACAAAGTGGATGCAACATACTGTACTCGAGAGACATCAACGACTAAAACAATAATAGATCATGTTTCAACTAATTTAAAGGAAAATTTATTTCATTTCGGAATAATAGACTCTTGTTTGTCAGATCATAAGAATATTTATATTGAACTAAAAAAAGTACCCCCACCTCCAAAACAAAAAATATATTACGAGGTCATAAATTTTAAAAAAATGTATGAAAAGATACAATCAACTGAAATTAAAAACAAGGATAATGACTTAAATGTATTAGATCAATTCATTAAAAAGAATATTACACAGCATAAAGTAAAAAAATATAAGATAATTAATGAACCGCAAAAGGAATGGATAAATAGAGATATAATAACTGAAATAAAAGAAAGAAACAGTATATGGATTAAACTAAAACGTAAACCTGAAGATGATACATTAGCAAGAACTTTTCAAGCTGTGAGGGCAAATCTAGTCAAAACAATACGAAATACGAAGAACAATTATTTTTACGGAGAGTTTATGAAATGTAAAAATAAACCTAAAAAAATGTGGAAGTTAATTAATATGCTCTCATCAAACAAGGTTGTTAATACTTGTGCTCCCTCTAACCTCAAAACCGAAAATGGTGTAGTTATTTCAGAGCCTACACAGGTATGTGAAGTATTTAATGAATTTTTTGCTAGCGTAGGGACGCAATTGGCTAATAAAATCCCTTTAAAATATCACAACAATGATACATATACACTACCTAAATCAATTACTAATACATTACACAATAGCCTCAGTGAATTTTGTCCTTGTGATACAAACGAAGTCTCTAAAATTATTGACAGCCTTGACTCAAACACTAGTACTGGTATTGACGACATTAGTATCAAAGCTCTAAAATGTATAAAGAACTTAATCATCAAAAATTTAACAGATTGCATAAATAATTTATTGACAAAGGGGTATTTTCCAGAAATATTAAAAATTGCGAAAGTCACTCCTATCTACAAAAATGGTGTAAAATCAGATCCGGGGAACTACCGTCCTATTTCAGTATTACCAGTACTATCCAAAGTACTAGAAAAAGTTATGTATAGTAGAATAGACGAGTACTTAAAAAGAATAAACTTTTTGTATAAATATCAGTATGGATTTCGTTCAAAATCCAACACAGTTGGCGCAACTATAGATCTAGTAACTACTATCAAAACTAAAATTGATCATAAACATGTGGCAATTGGAGTTTTTATTGACTTAAAAAAAGCTTTCGATACAGTTTCTCATAAATTACTTCTGAAGAAATTATGGAGTATTGGAATTACGGGCACACCATACAAAATGTTAATGTCATACTTAACTGATAGGTATCAGGTTGTTAAGATTCAAAACTATCAAAGCAGCCGCCAATCTCTAACATGTGGTGTTCCACAGGGCTCAATCCTGGGACCTTTACTGTTTTTAATCTATGTGAATAACATCTGCCAATTAAACCTACATGGACAACTTTCCCTATATGCTGATGATACATGTCTCTTTTACTTCGGGTATAATCTTAATGAAATCATTAAACAAGCTCAAAACGATTTAGATGTCCTCAATCAGTGGTTCAAATACAATTTGCTAACTATTAATATTTCAAAGACTTCGTATATAATATTTAGTGCTAAAAACAAAAAACTACCTCATCATAACAATTTAAATATTAATGGCGATAACATTCAAAAGCTTAATCAGGAAAAATACCTAGGATTATTATTGGATAAACACTTAACGTTCAAATCACATATAGAGTATATAAGAAATAAACTATCATCTCTAGTAGGCGCACTCCACAATATGGCCAAATGCATCCCAGAAAATGCCCGAAAACTCATCTATAGTGCTTTAGTTAAACCTCACCTATTATACCTAATTGAGATATGGGGTAGCGCAGCTAAAACGAATATAAAACCCATACAAATATTACAAAATAAACTAATAAAAATTCTATATCGCTATAACTACTTAACATCTTCTAAAACTATTTATAAAGAAACCAAACTCATGAACATTCAACAGCTCTATACATACAACACATGCATACTTATATATAAAATTATTAACAAACTTATTCATTCACATATTACTTTCACAACTAAAGATAAAATAAAAAAGTACACAACTCGTCGCGCAGACCATCTAGTTTTGCCAGGAATACGTACAAACTATGGTAAAAATACTGTAACTTATGTGGGAGCACAAATATATAACACTCTTCCAAAAGAAATCAGAGAGGCTAATTCGCTGAGTTTATTTAAAAAAACACTTTCCGTATATATGTATTTGTAATAATTTCTAAAAAAAAAAACAAAAACTTTTAACTTGGACCACCAGTTAAAATACCAATACAGCGAACTCGTCTTTGTTATTATTAATAAACTACCCACATCGAGCTATTGTTAATATAATATATTATTGTTAATATTCTCGTGTAAGTGACAATGTCTTAATGAGAATAAAGATCTTTAAACCGAAGTGTCTTCATCATCAAGCTTAAGCAGCTTTTTGGAATTCCTGTCTGCAAAAAAATTATTGAAAATCATCAACCTAAGAATTTTCTACTTGAAAATTAGAGTGAGGATATGGAAACTCTGACGGATGGTCACCGAGGGAGGGGAGAAAGACCCTGCTGTACCGGGATGTATTCGTTACTGAGAGTGAGTTAAACTTTTTCCATCAGTAAACTGATGTTCCTGCTGGAGACAGGCCTTCCTATATGTGATAATGCCATTATTGCTACTGCCGCTTGTAGGATCTGGTCCAACCATAATCTATTTTTTACATTGTATTTGAATTTTATGTTATAACGAGGTTTGAAGGAAGCGGAGTATTGTAACGAGGTTTGAAGGGAGGGGACACTGAAGCTAATTATTACTAAACATGTTTTACAATTTCTTTTTATAAAAAATATCAGTAAAGGAGTAATAATAATAGACAGAGCCGCTGAGTTTATTGCCGTATCTTCTCAGTAGCGGTGTGGTTTCCGATCCGTTGGTAGTTTATTGTATTAATTTAAAACATTAAAATTGACAATAAAGGTGTGTATGCCCTGATAGGGTTTATATATAATAAATGAATTTGAATTGCCTGTCATCATAGCTGATTTGGTAATAAAGTTGGTTCCTTTCTTTAGTGCTCTCTTAATTGGATTTTGTGTTAACCATGGAAAGGTAAAATGGGGATGATATTTTATAAGCACGGTGATATAGAGGGTGTTATCTTAGAAAGTTCATCTTCATTACAGCTTTATACTTATACTTCAGAGCTCGAGACTTCTTCATAATGGAAGGGCAATTGACCTAATATCATCAGCTCATACATGCCCCATTGTTGGCCTCGATTCTCCTCCGTAATGGGAGGGAAATTGACCTACTATATATACCACGCTGGTCAGACGTGTTGTTATAGGGTTTTGCTTCGTGACGATCACCCACGGGTAAGGCAGGGGGTGGTGAATTGTATTCTTACTCCGTCACCACACAGATAGATTGATCTAATATACCATGCTTATATTTAAAGTTTATGATTTTATTTCGAGTTTTCGTTTCTTTTGATGTAATCTGCTTGCATTTTTAATTCGTGTTGTATAACACCCAAGAAAAAGAAAGGGGTTGATGAATTCTATTCTTACTCCGTCACCACACGAGGAAAAATATATTAAAGATTAATAATTTTTTTAACTTTCAGTTAATATGGGAGCACACTCCTCCCGGAGAGAGAACTGGTGAGCTGGAGCAGGAAGATGAGGTACTGACGCTGCGCTCACTGGCCGACTTTCACGAGGGCGCTTACACCTGTCGCGTGGAGGGCCACAGTGACCTCGCCAGAGTACGTAACGCCTAATGGTCATTAACTTAAATATTAAGTAATATCTTGTCGAGCTATGGTCTGGTCGCGCCCTGCCCAAAATCCATTGCACCGATGTAAGTCTTACAGCCGCTTTTATAGGCAATTTCTTAATCATCATCATCTCATCATCTCAATCCATATAAGTCTATCTCAGGTGGTTTTATTTTTAACCGTCTCTTTTGCAGCGATGCTTTTAAGCCTGGGCAAGAAAGCATTTAATGCATTTAATAACTGATACTTGTAGCGGGTAGATATAAATCTCTGTAGTAACGATGACTTAGTGTACGTGCAACACCTTAGTCCTCTCGCAACCACGAACCCTGTAAAGAGTTCGAAACGTCCTGAAATTAAAAATGAAAGGAAGGAAAGTTTTATTTCAAATACAATATACTTTCGACAGAGTTTCAACGTAACGATAGCCGTTCCAGTGAATATAACAGCACCACCGGCTTCTAAGCAGACTATTAGAGCGAGCACCGTCAGATTCAACTGTACAGCATCAGGAAACCCAACACCAACCATCACCTGGTTCAAGAATGGACTTCCACTCGTAATAGCTGGGAGGGTGAGCGTTCTCTTAACTCTTTTTAACTTATAAGGCTCCCAGTCTTAGATACATCACGACTCCACTGTAAGAGTTTTTTTAGTGGCAGGACCACGCTGTTGACTGTTCTCTGTCTACAGCCGCGGGTCGGTCCCTCCAGGGTAGTACCACACTCTTGCAGAAGATCGACGTCTGAGTAATGGCAATGTGCTATTCTATTGCGCTTCTTTCGGTGAGCGAGAGAGCCGGAAGCCCAACTGGGTGTGTTTGGGGTTTGTATTGGTAGGCAGTGGTCTAGCTATACCCTTGGTATTGCAAAGGTCCATGGGCGGCAGTAACACTTACCATCAGATGTGCTGTTTGCTCGTTTGCCACCGCTAGCAATAAATAAAAAAAGAGGGAAGTCAATTTACCATACCTCTTTTTTATTGCGTATGGTGGAGCAGGAAGCACACCTGATATTATGTGTAATGGCCATTCATGGACCTCTGCAATATCAAATTAGGCCAGATAGGCCGCTGCCTACCAACAAAAACCCACCGAGATTGTTTAGCTTCCGGCTCTCAACCGCACATTGCCACAGCTCAGATGTCGATTTTCTGCAAGAATTTGGTACTACACCAGACAAACCGGCCCATAGCTGTTGAGGGAAAACTATCAAGAGTGAGGCCATACTTACTAAATCTTGCATATATATGTTGGCATAGATTTTGTTTCGAGTTTTCCTTCTCTTGCAATAATTTTACGAGATTGTATCCTTTAGCTTCGCTTGTTCAACACCCATAGGAAAAGAAGAATCGAACATCATCGTAGTTTATATATCGCTTGCCCAGAAGAATAGTGTCACAATTCAAAAAAGCTAAATTTTTCAGGAGGGTCAAAATAAGTATTTCCTTTTTTTCCAGCTCAGTTCAGCAACGATTCCAAATGCACGAACGTCAGCATAAAATCCTTAAGAATGACGAGAAGAGTTGATAGGGAGAACTTATAATATTAACACTCCTCCACCATCAAAAATTAAAATATATTGCAAATTGTAATTTTTAGAGTTGTGATACTATTCTTCCGGGCAAGCGATATGTCCTATTGCTCGAGCCTGTTTCATTATGAACGAAGACCGACCTAGTATACCACGCTAGTCAGACGGGTTGGTATAGAGTTCAACTTCAAGTTTTCTGTCTTTTGCAATATACGAGTATGTTATCTGTCTATTATAAAACTTTATAGTTTTCTAGTATAGCCACGGTCGAGAAAAGGGATGGTGAATTGTATTCTTATTACCACCGTCTATTGAAAGTGGGTTTCATACTCATATGGAGAACTTCATCATCATGTTAAGACTTGCAGGTCTCATAATAGATAACCAAGAATCTTAGTCAAATTATAATATTTCTCCTCCTTCTTTTTTCTTTTCAAATTATAATATGGCACCTAATTATTTCTCCATTAAACTTAAGTTTCTGTTTGACGGAGTAAGAATAAAATACCACCACTTCTTTCTCCGCTGTTTTAATGATTGCACAAATAGAGGAGTTTTGAATTTGACTGCACTGATGGCGTAGTGGTTAAGATACCGACCATCGCTGCCAGTATCGTGGGTTCGATTCCCACGCAGGGCAATACTTTGTGCGATCCACAAAGTGTTGTACTGTGTATTGGTGTAATTTGTCTACGTTATTTGTATGTTTGTGAAGTCCCCCGCAATACAAGGATTATTTCCTTAGTGCTGGGTGGTGTCTTTATAAAAAAACTTTAATATACTAGATGAATTTTCCTTATATTATTAAGAGGTTCATGGTTTGTATGGTTATGGATATTCCATGATTATGGATAGGAGGACCTATTTGAGCTGAAAAAGAACAAGATGAACAGCCTTTCTTGTGTCGAAGATACAGTTATTTTCTTTAAATTACATACATACATATCATCACGCCATATCCCTTGCAGGGTAGGCAGAGAGAACAGAGTGCCAGAGAACTCTATCTCTGCATACTTCACTCGCTTCCTCAAAATTCATAATTCTCTTCATACACGCTCGCCGGTTTCGGAGACTCTTGACTCCACCTTCCTTCAGTACCTGACCGATCTGGTCTAGGTAGGTTAGTCTCGGTCTCCCTCGGTACCTACATCCTTCCACTTTCGCATTGTATATCTTCTTAACCAGACGTTCGTTCGGCATTCTTTCCACATGTCCGAACCATCGGAGCATTCCCTTTCGCATCTTTACACCAATACTCTCTTTCATACCTACTCGCTCTCTTACGTCGTCGTTACGAATGCGGTCGGTCAGCCTAACTCCACAGATTTTCCGAAGAGATCGCATTTCGACCGCATTAATTTTACTTTCATACTCTTTTCTGCATACCCAACTCTCGCTTCCATACAATAATGTTGGGACAAGCACTGCGTTATGTATTGCTACACGTGCCTTCTGGCTGAGGTGGTGGCTGCCGAGAAGTTGCCCCAACGCTCCGTTCACTCTATTTCCCGCATTCACTCTTCGCTCTATATCAGTGGTGTACCGTCCATCTCGGCTAAATCCACATCCAAGATATACAAATTCATCCACTTGCTCTAGTACATCATTACCTATTGTTACTCTTACATCTGTTCTGGCTTCATCTCTTTCAAAGACCATTACTTTGATTTTGCTCACATTCACGCGTAGACCCCTTTTCTTACAATCTTCTGTCATTGTGTCGACTAGGGTCTGCAGGTCAGTCGCTGACTGTGCCAGCAGGACTGCATCATCTGCATAAAGCAGAGCAGAGACCACTGAGTCACCCATCTGGACTCCCACATTCATATCGTTCAACCTTTGGAGACATTTATCCAGATATATGATAAACAGCCTGGCTGATAGAACGCAGCCCTGCTTATCGCCGATATTGACGTCAAACCAAGGCGAAATTCCATCATCCAGCCGCACACAGGCTCTACAGCCCATGTAACTGGATTGCACAGCCTGCAGCAGTTTACCGTTAATACCATACTCCGGTAAAATGTCCCAAAGTTCCTTTCGTACAACCGTGTCAAATGCTCTCTCCAGATCCACAAAACTGCAGAAAACCCTCTGACCTAGGGCCCGATGCTTCTCCACAATGTTGCGCAGAGAGAACACTTGATCCATGCATCCCCTTCCACTCCTGAAACCTCCTTGTGTCTCACACAGTAAACCATCGGACACCATCCTCATTCTCCTTTCAATAATTTTACCATACACTTTTGCTGCCAAACTGGTCAAGCTTATGGCTCTGTAATTTGCGCAGTCATAACGTGAACCCTTGTTTTTAAACAAAGGCACGATAACTGCGCTATTCCAGTCCCCGGGAACCATTCCCGAGCTCCAACATAAATTGAGGAGCAACAGGAACGCCTCCCGGACACAGGAGCCACCAAGCTTGATCATCTCGGCAGACACCATATCAATGCCCGCTGCCTTACCATTTTTCAAACTTCTTATCGCCCATTCAACTTCATCCATACTGATGCCATCGGAGGACGCCGTCGCCGAATGTTGATCTACTAGACCACATGCGACACCGGCGCCAACCGTAGCATCCGCATACATATCGCCAAAATATTCACTCCATCGGCTTAACACGTCTTGTGTTTGTGTAAGAATGTCTCCACCTTTAGACCTTATTTCATTCATCCTGAAGGCTGACCAACCACCCCGAGACTTCTTCACCTCCCTCCAAAAGAGTTTGGTGTTACCCTCGAAGTTTTTGGTCAGCCTATCTTCTGCACTCATACTTGCTCTATCACGTTTCTCTTTCACTAAGGCCTTGGTGTCATTCTTACATTGCCGATATATTTCTTTCTTCTGTTCAGTCATACTGTCATTCAGATTCAAAGAAGAGACATAGTCCAGCCATGCTTTCTTCTTTTGCTCTACGGAAGCTGCCACTTCCGCATCCCACCATGCATCACCATTTGTGTTTCTATGCTTCTTAGAACTTCCACATTATCTTTCGCTGTGTCTACCATACTCTCTTTCAATACTCTTCAGCATTCTTCAATGTCCGATTGCGGCTGGCTTGCCATCGTCAGCCGTTCTCGGACACCCTCTGCATACTTTTCTCTTACACACTCTTCTTGCAACCTTTCAACCTTTATTCTTTCAAGCCCTCCGAAGTGGACACGCTCTCGCCAGTGCCTCCACTTTCTGAACAGACCACTAAATCTCGCAATAACGAGATAGTGGTCCGTATCGACTGTGGGGCCCCTGTAGGCTCTTGCGTCCAATATTTTGCTTCGGAGGTGACTGTCTACCAAAATTAAATCTATTATACTTTTCTGTTCATTCCTTCTCCATGTATACATATGGATCTCCTTATGTTGGAAAAATGTGATTGACACAATAAGGTTTCTCTCCATGCATACATCCGCTATGAGCCTACCTGCGTCGTTCACTCTCTTATCACCAAATGGACCAAGTACGTCCTCATAGTCAGGACGCTTGGTCCCCACCCATCCGTTCAAATCTCCGCATACAATCACGCGTTCACTGGTTTCTGCCATATCCAGAACTTCCCTAACATTATCCCAAAACTTCTCTAGGTCTGATGCCACCGAGGATCCTACGGGAGCATATGCTACAACCATGAATACCTTGGTGACACCAAGTTTTATACGGACCCAAAGAAGTCTGGGATCATACATTCCGTAATCATCCTTCACACCTGAGGCCAAGCGAGAGGACAGCAGCACTCCTACCCCCATGCTGGCTCGATCGCTCTCTGGTACACCAGACCACAGAGCCATCCCGCCACCAGGAAGATCGCAGGCGTCGCTGCCCATTCGCTTGGTCTCTGTTACACAGAGCACGTCTAGCTGTTTGTCCGCCATGACGGATATCAGCTCGTGCAACTTACCTTCCACACAAACTCTTACATTCCACGTGCCCACCCGGCACTCTGCTCTCCTCGACTCGCCTGACTGGGCAAGGCGTGATGGGTGGCGGCCCCCATCGCCGCAACTGCCGAAGTTCGTACCGACGGGGGCGGGTCGGTACGCGTCGCCTCCGGGGGACGCCCTAACCCGCATTGCGGTACGCATTTCGAGCTGGATTAGTAGTCTAATTAGACTGGCAGGGGACGCGAACGAGCACGCTCCGGACTATGCCCCCCAAATTATTTATTTTTTTATTACAGATAATTGTGCTACCATCGGCAAATGGAGGTGAACGCATGGAATTACTTATTAGAAGCGTCATATCTGCGGATGCTGGTGAGTACTGCCTATGTTATGTCTTTATATTATTTGTATTTTTTATCTATTGCGGGGAAACTTTACAAACATACCTCACACATAATTACACCCAGACTAAGAACAACAATTTGTGAATCGAAAGGTATTGTCCAGCGTGGGAATCGAATTCGCGATACTTAGCATGATAGGTCGCTTATCTTAACTGCCACTGTTTATGGTGGTAGGAGAGCTGCAGCACAAAATAATTGGTATCTCGCGCTGGATGGACGGACCTCAGCTACACTATGAGCACAGCCATGTCACTGTGTGTTAGTGTGGGTCGAAAAAAAAACTTTTTCTTTTCTCTTAGCATGGGGGCAGGATTTGTTCATTATAAAAACAGAAAATTTTTGAAAATAAAAAAAAAAAATTTGCTCAATATCAGAGGTAGCCCACTCGACTTTTAAACAAATAATCGATCAGAAGGAGTAGTTCCAACAGAATTTTTTTTTCCGGTCCAAAATCGTAACAAACATCCAAAAATTGTCGAATATTTTTTTTTTAATCCTCTTTCATTCTAATACAAAAGAAAGTCATTTCATTTTTTGATTTTTCACTAAACTATATAAATAATATGAGAATTTTTTTTTGACTTCTTACTTTCAATTGGCTTTCGAGTAGGCACCCTATGAATTCTAGAACACCTTTAATATATTTTTTACAACCACCTATTCTCAAGTTATTGGTAGGAAAATATTAGAATTTTTTGTAATTAATTTTTTTCCTCATTACTGGCTCAGTCTGATTTTTTTATATGTAAGATTCGAATCAACCTGAATACCTCACGTAATTAATGGACGCCCCGAAAACCCACTGAAACAATTCGCATCCGATTATGAGTGACTTATAAACCCGCCATAATTATCTTACATTTTAAAAGGCACTTAACGTAACTTTTTTTTAATATTTCCAAAAACTAGGTATCTATCAATGTTTCGCTCATAATGGACACTCGAGTGGCTCGGCTTGGGCGGTGCTGGACGTGACTGGAACACCAGCGGCTGCCCCCACTGGTGTCAGCTGCGCTCCCGTCGGAGCCCGTCATGTTTTAGTTCGTTGGCCAACCATCAACGACTCGATAGCCTACACTGTACATATATCTGAACCTGGTAAGTCATTTAAAAGTAATACTAATTCGTAGTAGGTATCACCACTTCTTACTGAAGCTAAGGGATTACCAGAATGAGAAACATTATATACTCTCCTGGGCATCTTATAAAATGCTATCGTCAACTCATCTACTTAGTGTAGTGATTATGGCATTAGTGATTATCCCACCCTTCTTCGGGAGGCGCATTCCTAACAGTAGACATCGATAGACTAATGGATGGATTGATGGACATTATATTTGTATTTTATAGACCATCAATAATATCTTTATTCGTAAAATTTATTATATGAAGTTTTGTTCTTTAGCTGGTTAATAGATGGCGTTTATTAATTTAATAATAGCATACGTTCCAGTGACTTAAAATCCAGCAATCAAATCTAATAAAGTTTATTCTTATTTGTAATGAATAACTAGTTTTAAATATACATACATACATACATATCATCACGCCATATCCCTTGCAGGGTAGGCAGAGAGAACAGAGTGCCAGAGAACTCTATCTTTGCATACTTCACTCGCTTCCTCAACATTCACAATTCTCTTCATACACGCTCGCCGGTTTCGGAGACTCTTGACTCCACCTTCCTTCAGTACATGACCGATCTGGTCTAGGTAGGTTAGTCTCGGTCTCCCCTAGTACCTACATCCTTCCACTTTCGCATTGTATATCTTCTTAACCAGACGTTCGTTCGGCATTCTTTCCACGTGTCCGAACCATCGGAGCATTCCCTTTCGCATCTTTACATCAATACTCTCTTTCATACCTACTCGCTCTCTTACGTCGTCGTTACGAATGCGGTCGGCCAGCCTAACTCCACAGATTTTCCGCAGAGATCGCATTTCGACCTCATTAATTTTACTTTCATACTCTTTTCTGCATACCCAACTCTCGCTTCCATACAGTAATGTTGGGACAAGCACTGCGTTATGTATTGCTACACGTGCCTTCTGGCTGAGGTGGTGGCTACCGAGAAGTTGCCCCAACGCTCCGTTCACTCTATTTCCCGCATTCACTCTTCGCTCTATATCAGTGGTGTACCTTCCATCTCTGCTAAATCCACATCCAAGATATAAAAATTCATCCAAATACTATATATAATTTAAATATACATATATACTTTATCAATTATATAATATAGTTATTATTTTCATTTAATTTCTTATTGATTAACTGTACACGTTTTAAAGTATTATATTATCACAGTTTATAGAAAACGACATAAAACTGCGCAATAATGGATTTTTTATGTGTTTGTAAGCGGTAAGAAAATTAATGACGATAATGCACCAATAAACGTTTTCTATTATATATTATCGCGCCATCTATATTTTAGTTACCTGACAACTATATTTAACTTTTTGAAATTATCTTAGATATTTACTAGGCACTACACATCTGTACGCTTTGGCTGTCCGTGATAATCTTAGAAACTACTAATCCGATTTGAAAACACTTTAGGTATTAGATAGCCAGTTTATTCAGAAATATTGTTTTTATCTAGCTGGCTTAATTTTAGTTTTCTTCAGTCTTCAATAAACGCTGGCTATAAGAATTTCTAATGTCAGATATTCTATAAGCTATTGTGCTATTGGCCACTGATATTACTAGTATACATAGATCTGTACGTGCACACCAGATGAGGCTGAGCACTAATTTGACAGTCAATATATGAACTATCTAAAATTTTCCACAGGCGGTCCATCATTGCCGAGCCAACCTCGGATTATTACGGAGGAAACCATCACTCTTGTAGAAGCTCTCAAACCTTACAATTTCCAGGTAAATGTAATCATAAAATGTATAGACGATTAATTGAAGAGACGGATGTACAAACTGCCCCTGTCTCCGTTTCTGTCCTTCCCTCGAATCTCGCACTTTGCCCACCATTAGGCACACTTAGCTGTGTGGTATTAATGAAGTTCTTGAGCCATTATCTTTATGTGCGTTTGCTTGTCTGTCAACATCATCATCATACTCTTATCCCAATTACTTGCGGTCGACGCAATATCTACTCCTCTTGCATCATATATATATATATATATATTGTAAAATATATTTGACAATAGTTTTATAACCAACTTCCTGCCTGACGTCAGCCCTCCTTGCGAATGTAATTGTTGACCAAACGGCATCAGATGATGTTGGCTTAGGCATGGAAGTAATAAGTACTCTGTACAACAGGAATGAGCTGTTGTCGCAAAATTGAAGCCGAGCGAGAGCTCAGAACTGTACCTTTTATCCCTCTCTGGCGATGGTGACCATATTGAAATATGATTTAAGGACAAAAATTATAAAAAATATTTGTGATCTGACGTCAGCAGATCATTGCTTCAGATGGATTTTAATCGAAGATGCTAATTATAAACTTGCCCTTTGTGGCACTATACATTTCCTGTTTTTGCTTGCTTTTCACACTCGCGACATATAGGTAAGTACTTATCTACTGGTCCTTGTGGGACACGACATGCAGCTGGACTGAGATAAAATTACGATAAGGTGGTGTGTGGTATATTTAATTAAGAAAAAACAGTTAAGTTTACATTTAAGTTTAATTCTAAATCGGACATTGCTAAATAAGACAGTCTTGTGAAGTTTCTGCCGCAAACCCAGCTTATTCCTTATATGTTTCATTGATTCTAATTTTGCATTGAGTTAAACGTAAATTGAGATATGAATTCGCTAACGCCTTCATCAATAGAATATCATGTGGATCTTCAAATATAGATTGAGGAGGATGTGCTGATTCTAACGATGTATGTAGTTTGCTATAAAATTCTCGGACGACATACCTACATGATAATTTTATTTTTGTTTACGTTTTTTAACGATTGATTTAATAATGTAATAAACAGTGTTCTATGGTGTTGTGATCCAATAACACCACACAATTTGAACAAGAAATTTTGTGAATCATCCCATTCACGATATATCCAGCAATATAAAAAATAATGTTCAGTTTAAAATCTGAAACACAAGCGTTATCTACGAGATCTAACACATCATCTATTGATGTCGATCATGTCGACTGATCTTTATTACATTCTTCCACAATAGCTTTCTTTTTGTTCCTAAATTTTCTAAAGAACTTAATGTTAGGGACATTAAGATCTTTAGGAAATTTGAAATCTAAACAAAGTTATTTTCATAAAAAAATAAAAAATACATAGGTATTTAAGTTAGTTGTTCTTGAACTAGGAT
The DNA here is from genome assembly GCA_905163515.2 of Lymantria monacha. Classification (NCBI taxonomy): domain Eukaryota; kingdom Metazoa; phylum Arthropoda; class Insecta; order Lepidoptera; family Erebidae; genus Lymantria; species Lymantria monacha. The sequence continues at coordinate 1,552,647 of LR991091.1, read as the reverse complement.
TGAATAGTCATGCATGGTCACCGTAATTCTTCACTAACAAATTATGTTATTATTATTATTTACGATTTCATGTGGGGTTGTCAGGTCAGGTGACCGTATTTCATACATATAAAAGAAAACCTATACCCCAATCGCAAAATGTTTGCGTTTATAAGGTTTTACACTTAGCAACAAATAATATTGCTTTAATTTGCCGGTAATAAATTATTATTTATATTTAAAAACATTTTAGAAGTAAATGTTTTTACTTTATTACATTACATCAATTGCATATTTTTCTACCAACAAGGAAAGGATTGAAATCAACTTAACTCTGGCAATTCTAAGTCCACTGTTAGAACGGGACACAGGGTACACTGGTTGCCCTCTCACTCGGCTTCATTTTTATTTTGCGCGCAACAAGACTCTTACTAACTTAGCATAAGGTTTTATTTTCTTTATTTTTGCTGCAAGACGCACAGATAGAGCTCATTCCTGTTGTACAGAGTACTTATTACTTCCATGGGCTTAGGTCGTTGTAAAGCTATTAGGCGTATATTACGACATCCACGAGCGAAGTATGGCTTGATAGTATTCTTAGCCGCTATTACATAGTACGTCTAACAAGAAAAAAAACACTAAACAGTTACGAGGACTGCCAACAGAAGTTCACTTCTGTTGGCAGTCCTCGTAACTGTCCTCGTAACTTAAAATTTTTGGAAAAAACAAATACAATAAAATAAAAAGCGCGCCCCAGGGAGTATGTATGGGTGTGACCACACAGTAAATACACATATTAAATATATTATATTATACACATATTATGTTATTACATTCTCTCCCTCTGTGTTACGAATTTTCGATCAGGTCACGTGTACTGACGCGAGTTTAACATTTTTTACCCACCCCAAAAAGTACACAACGTCGCTAAAGAAGTTTTCACTTCAAAAATTGAATGCCCAACAGTGGGATATATATGCCATAAGAAGCAGGAGTGTGTTATTTATAAATTATTTTCCCCTGATCCACCAGGTGCAAGCATATATCCTGTCAACACTAATCAAAAAGAATATCGCCAGTGATTTGTCGGACTTCGTTACTTGTCAGGGCCAAGGAGGTATGTTCCTATATATATCATTACTCGCAAATTCCCGCGGTTTCACTCGCGTAGTTCCCGGTCTCATAGGAACAAGCGGACAATATAGCCTATGTTACGCGCTGATAATGTAGCTTTCCGTGTAGACGGAGTAAGAATATAAATTCACCACCACCTATATTGCCCGTGGGTGATCTTAGTAAGAGACGATTAAGGGATATAAAACGCAAATAACATCTATACAAGAGAAGGGAAACTAGAAACAAAACCCTATACCAATATGTCTGACCAGCGTGTATAGTAGATCAATTTCCCTCCCATTATGGAGGAGGCTTGAGGCCAACAGTGAAACATATATGAGCGGAAATGAAGACGACTGTAGCTTTCAATTAGTGTAAGAATTTTGAGATCGGTTTAGTGGTTTAAGCGTGAAATCGTAACAAATAAACAATATCACATTCCCATTTATAATATTACGAATTGTATTTGAATTTTCACAGGATCGTTCATTAAGTAAAAGAGTAGATCATTTGGAAGGCTTGCTTGGAAACGTGGGTCCAACACGCAGCGACGATTGTACAAATTTAATCTATTAAATTACCTATGTGGTAACAATAAAAGTGTATCAAATTAAGTCTTAATTTCACATGGGAATCGTAAAACTCGTTTGAAGGATCTCCAGGAGATTGGTAGAAGCACTCTTTTATGGGTTTTTTGCCTTGCCCAGTGTGGCTATTATGGTCCTGTCCCCCATTTAACTACTCTTATTTTTCATATCTCGTTGAGAGGCTGTAAATGATGGTGAATATAAAAATGAGATGGAATGTTTAATGAAGACACACCGCGTCTGTACAGTACCCGGCGATAAATTGTGCACTTCGACTATTGGAAAGATACGATCGACAAATTTCGGCTTCGTAGAACGTTATCTATATATATATATATATATATATATATATATATATATATTTCGCACGCTGTTTGACGTCACAGAAACTATTAACACTCTAATATCTAAAACTTATTTACGAGCGAAAAATGATTGTGACGCGTGGGTTTGGACCACGGAGCAAATACAAAGAGGAGACGGCCTAAGTAACTGTGCACTGTGATTCTCAAGTAGGCCCTGACGTCATCACGTTAAAATCAATAGTAGGCGTGGCCTATTAGTCTTCTGTCGTCGCTGACGGTGTTCGTACGGTGCATAAAATTATATTTTTGGTGTATTTTTATGTTACTACGAAGAAAACCATGAAGTGTTGTGTTTTATCATGTAAAAACTACTCCAATAAACGTACAGATGCTATGGAAAGAATCACATTCCATTTGTAAGTATATTTATTCATAATTTATCAAAATAATTTCTAGAAAGTATCGTATTCTAGAAAGTGTCGGTATCATGTTCAGAAATAATTTTACTCAACGTTAGATGGCACCACTTTTCGTAATAGGACCTAGAACAATAAAAGCACATACAGTTCAAACTATTAAGATTATTGTAATAACTAATAACCATGAGTATTAAAATTTATACCCAAAGCCTTTTACCTCAACAAAAATATGAGTTTTATATGTATTTAATAATTATTTTGTAAGCAATACGCCAGCTGTCGTTAACTATGTAGAACTATAAAAGTGTCAAAAATCCAGGGTCGTAATTAGAATATAATTATAACATTCGGATTTTTCATCAAAGAAACATATTTTTTACACTTCTTTAAATGAACCTATTATAATTAAACTGTAAATTTTGTATGTTTTAGAATACCGTCCAATGACGATGTTAGAAGCAATGGATTTCAAAAATTAATAGAAAAACTGGACTCCTACGAAATATACAAAGATTTGTTCTTCTCATTTTAACAATGAAGATTTAAAGGACTGTATTGCAGCCAATAGAAACTACTTCGAACAAGCTTTTTATATTTTAAATTGTTTTATATTTATGTATTAAACTAACACTGTAAAAGTCATAAATATTTTTTGCAATAGAAAAAGGTTTTTCTTTATTATAGGGCAAGACGTACGACGTATTTAGGGCAAGACTAGGTATAGCTCAAGAAATATATGATGCAAAAGAGTATTTCATTTTTATTATTGGAACCAATGTCACCCTTTCTTCTTTATTTATTAATAATGTAATTGCACTCGATGCAATTTCTTGATAAGATTAACGAGGTTGAGCACGTCACAAAAAAAAATGGTGGTGGCGTCGAAGGTCTTCAAGTTACCTTTAGCATGGCTAAGTTTTAGATGGCCCGTGCGTCAATCAAACGGTTGCTACCAGGGGGGGCTGGTCTGCTCGCTTGAAATACTCTTTTACATGTCTTGTTCATTGACACCATTGTTGCATTATCAATTGTATAAAGCCTTATTTTAATAGAGTGGTTTGATTCTTTTTTTATATGGAAAAGACAAAAAGGAAGGAAATAATACCGTGTAACTAACATATTTACTAAAAGTCCAACTACTTTCATTTGATAATTTGTTAGAAACCCAAACAAATAATTGTATTATTTGGTCGTATGGAAAGGACACAAATATGAAGAAAAAAAGGTTTCTAAACTTCTGAGTTTATCAGAATGACAGTAAAGAAAAGATGGATTTTTCATAAAATATTAACATTATGAACAATGCTGACAAGCATTATAAAGAAATTTTCGGTTAAAAACAGTAGTCATACAGCTATTCGCTATGCAGAATTATTTGATTATAAACATTTGTATTTGAATAGAGCAAACAGCTAATAAGATTTGTTTGTATCTTTGAAATAAAAAAAAATTAGCACTCCTTGATATAGGTAAATTCTGAGTACGTCCCTGTTACACCATACACTTACTGACATCTAATGCAAGATAGCTCAACTGCATACAATATACGAAATTAGTAGTTGTGCTAATAGCCGGTAGATGGACATAAAGGAGGGAGTGAGACAAGTACTATTACTTGTCTCACTTTCTCCATTAGCAGCGTCCCCCTCATCCCCTGTAAATGACACGCATTGTTTCATAGAAAATATTCATTACAACAGCTCCTCTTTGTATTTGCTCCGTGGTTTGGACCCACACATATTGGAAATCCGTTCCAATCCACTTTGACAAGTGTGAGCCTGTCGTATGATCTTCAATTCGTGGCTCGTATTATTTTGTCGTCTTTATGTGAGACGTGTGCCATCTACCGGACAATGATTACACATTGTACCGATTTATATTAAAACAAGACTAATTCTGTATGTATCTTATACATTTTTTTTTATGGTAAATATATTTTTTTATATGTTTAGTGCCAATCAAGTTGAAACGCATGGGTGAGGCGATTTTAATCACGTGGAAGCAATTCGCGGTACAAAATCCTGGGGTGAAGGAGTGGATCTTGCAGTACAAGGTGGAAAATAACACTGAAGAACACAACATCACTTTAGCATCAGCCATCACCAGCTACAACCTAACAAGTAAGTTTGAACAGAACGTAGAGAATGATAAAACCCTCGTTTCATCACAGGTGATGATTACACTGAAACATAATTATCTAAATCTTAATAATTACACATTCCAGTTATCTATACATATAACAAAATCATAAAAAAAAACAAAGCAGTTACGACCACTGCCGACAGAAGTGAAAACTTAAAACAAATACAAAAATATAAAAAGCGTGCCCCAGGGAGCATGTATGGTGTGACCATACAATAAATACACATGTTCAATATATTATATTATACACATATTATATTATTACTTCCTCTTCTAACGTCTACTCTCCCTCTCCTCTCTTATGAATTTTCGATCAGGTCACGTGTCCTGACGCGAGCTTAACATTTTTACCTATTCAAAAAAAAATATAAAAAGCTAAAGAAGTCACTGTCATTTAAAAAAAAACTAAAAATTAAACCTTATGCCAATCTGAATGTAGCGCATTGCTACTGCGCAGACGTCAATTATTCGCGAGAGTGTGGTACTACCACATGAGTAAATAAACATACAGAGACCAAGCTTCTAAGGAGCGAGCCAAATTGTTACCTATTCTGATAGGGTTGGCACATGAGAATGAAAATAAATACACAAAACGTTTGTCAGCTTTTTATGTATGGATATTTTTTTACAAATTGCTTACTCTAAATAGGATTTTTTTTGTAATTTTTGATTTTTAATAATTTGTTATATCTTATAATCGAATGTTAAATTCTAAATCTAATATAAAGTTTTTTAAATAATCAATGGGTAAGCCCTTGCATGACATATCAAATTTACAATAATGTATACGTTTTAGTATATCACTACCAATATTAACAATATTTATTACTAGATCGAAATATTCTCGAAATTTCTTCTCAAGCAATTCAACAAATGCGATGAAGTTGTCAGGAGGTATTATTAAAAAAACAATTGTATACTGCTTTCGTTAAAGTCTTTGTAATGGCTGAAAAAAGAGTCGTTCCCCATATTTATAGGTTGTGTTTCAAAAAAAGATATGTTTTTATTTTTTCGATTGTTGTTCATGCACACAGTACAATAAACCATATTTACACTCTTTCTAATTAATTGTTTAAACAAACACGCACGACGCGATGCACAGCGAGCGGTGAGTGAGCCCTTTGTTTGAGCACTGGCTGAACCAGCCTAAACAGGTTTCGTCCGTACGTGACGAGCAGCCAGTGCTCACGCACACACGCGCATCATATTTGTAGTGATGTACCTAGCGGTTGTTTAAAGCTTTGTCTCTAGACGTTTATTTACTCATGTGGTACCCCGGATGGACCTGACCGAGGCTGTAAATAGAAAATTGTCAACAGTTCACACTGTTACCCTACTACTATAAACTCTTTTGTGAACAACTTGCCCAATCATCATGATCATCTCAGCTCATATATGTCCCCCTGCTGGGCTCAAGCCTCCTCCGCACTACGACGGAAATTGATTTACTACACCACGCTGGTCAGACTTGTTGGTATAGGGTTTTGTGTCGAGTTTTCTTTCTCTTTCATAGATGTTATATGCATATTTTATCCCTTAGTCGTCTCTTACGATCATCCACGGTTAAGATAGGGGGTGGTACATTGTATTCTTACTCCGTTACCACCCTGAAACCAATAATGGAATAGTGTGCCAAGTAAAAGAAAATAATAAATTTATATACAAGTACAATACATTGTAAGACATACAAAAAATATATTACGTGATCTAAGCATTAAATCTTTTTCTTTTTAAAAGACCCTGCACTAAGGGAGTATTCCTTACATTGCGGGAGACCTTCCAACGTGCAATTAAAGCAGAAAAATTACACGCAGACTCAAGAACAACATTTTGTAGATCGCACAAAATGTTGTTGTTTTTTCTTTTTGGCAACGGGTTATGTTGTGGTCACGCCCATTCCGCCCGAGGCGACTGAAAGAAAGGCGCACAAAGTACTGTTCTGTGTGGGAATCAAACTCACGGCACGTGCACGGAAGTACGGTATCTTAACCACTACGCCATCTCTGCATTCATATTGATTTCATATCGGCTCATACCCTTCAAGCTTAACTCAATCCTAGTTGTAGTCACTATATATCCAGTAAGTAATCTTTGTTTTTACACTTTTTATATTTTGACTTGCAGTGCCAGCTTGCTCGTCACTTCATCTCCGTGTCCTGGGCACGCGTCAGCTACCATGGCTGCATCAGAATCTAAGCACAGTGCCGTGGACCCTTACTGCCGACGTATCGCAGACAGACTCGGACACTGGGTGAGGTTCTATCGTAGGACATTAGCATTGATGACCTTGAACACAAATAGTAGCAAGCACTTACATTTTACATATGACTACCAGCTGGATAACAGCAACGCCATCTACCGAGTCCAATTTATTATTAATCTAAACAATTCTTGAATCCATCAGAACACATACAAAAATTAAATCACAACCGATTCAGCAGATGGATTTCAGTCGCATGCATACGTAAAGAATAATTACAACCCTACTTAATATCATAAATGGGAATGTAAATTTGTTTGTTACGCTAAACTATATTGGAAGGTGGATAAACATAAATACCTAATTCGTTCTACGGTCCATCCCCTTGTAGTTACAAAATACAGAACCTCTGCGTTCAGGGGAAGCTTTAGGTATGCTGCAACACACTGCTGGAACATATTGTCACCACCACTGCGAAAGCTGAAAACAAAACAGAGTTTTGTACATAACCTAAAAAAAACAACTCATGTTGACTCAATCTCAAACTTAATAAATGAATCTCTTTTTAAATATTCATAATCTTTGTGTATATTATTTCATAATCTAAATGCATAGTAACATAATGTAAATAAACCTCCACAACATTAGCTTATAAGTAGTGATTTGGTACGTTCGGCAGTGTGCTGCTACAATAAAACTCGCAGTTATTTCCTCTTCTTCTTTTATTGTTAATATAGATATCTTATGATATGCTGGAGTCATTGTACGATTAGTTCATAAGGCAGAATGGGGCTTCAAAACATTTGAGCCCCAAATTATTATAACTTATATTCCAAATATTTATATGTATAGATTATGTAAAGTTTTGTAAGTTATTTGTTTCCTTATTAATTTTTCATCTCTCACTATGTTATTCATTTCTCATAATTATCACCAAGGTTATGCGTAAATACATTTTCACTCGCTATTATATTTAATTGATCTTTAATTTACAGTATATTATCTATGTTTAGTTGTTCACTATCTTGTGCTATCTTGTAAACAGAATCTCACAAACTATAATATTATTCTTTATCTTTATCTATGGTTAGAGAGGTTTTTGGTAGCAATACAAAAATGCGTGTGCTATTGAATTGTATTCATTTCCTTTGTTTTTGGTAATGTTGTATTAACTATTATTTTTTGTTTTTTTTTTGGTATCTTGTATAGTGTTTAGTGTGTGGTAGTTAGGGTACTGAAATGTAACAATAGTAATTTACATGTCTTTTCATGCTTTCTACTAGATTTCCAACAAATCTTTAATATGCGGACAGTAAATGTGAACAATCTAGATGGTTAATAACTGGGAAGTGATAATAATTTATTTAGAAAAATACAAAAAGCAATTGGCTGCATGGACCTTGTTTCTTTTGCCTATTTGAATGATTGGTTGAACAGAACAAATAACTTTTAATATATAATATACTTGTATACACTGTAAGATGTAGATACAATCTACAATAGCAAGCAATATTTATTTTTAAGATTAAATTTTAATATGTTATATTAATATATATATGTTATTAATAAGTTGTATAATGTAGGTGCAGCGATGTAGTTGGGTAATTTCTGGGACATGAATTTATTTGATTTCTTTTTCTCTTTTTGAACTGCTGCTTCTTTGCTGACAGACGTCGTAGGACGCTGCAGAATAACAGCGTTGTGGTAACACTTTTGTAGTTGATACCATAACATTAAGCTGAGCAGCCATCCTTTTCCTCATTTGCGGAGGGGACGCCTTTTGTCATAGTATATATGTATTTTTCTTTTTTAATGTTTTTATAATTGAGTGCTTTTATTTTTTATATATATTTATTTTTTGATTTTGTTAAACAGTTGCTGATATTTACCACTGTATGTCCTTTCCGTGAAGGAGTAATAAATAAGTTTTCTTTCTTTTCTTTCTTTCTTTCACGCCAAAACTACTAAACCGATTATCATGAAACTTTGTACACACAGTCTTCGAGGTATTAGAAAGGACATACATACATATCATCACGCCATATCCTTTGCAGGGTAGGCAGAGAGAACAGAGTGCCAGAGAACTCTATCCTTGCATACTTCACTCGCTTCCTCAACATTAATAATTCTCTTCATACACGCTCGCTGGTTTCGGAGACTCTTGACTCCACCTTCCTTCAGTACATGACCGATCTGGTCAAGGTAGGTTAGTCTCGGTCTCCCCCGGTACCTACATCCTTCCACTTTCGCATTGTATATCTTCTTAACCAGACGTTCGTTCGGCATTCTTTCCACATGTCCGAACCATCGGAGCATTCCCTTTCGCATCTTTACACCAATACTCTCTTTCATACCTACTCGCTCTCTTACGTCGTCGTTACGAATGCGATCGATCAGCCTTACTCCACAGATTCTCCGTAGAGATCGCATTTCGATATAGGATACTTAATATTAAAAAAAATCTTATGAATGGTAAAAAAAATATTTTGACAGGCACGGTTTCAACGCGAGGGAAGCCGCGGGTAAAAGCTAGTACTTATATACATAGGCCGTTGTCTATGTGGTGATGGAGTAAGAATACAAATCACCACCCCCTATCTTACCCGTGGGTGATCGTAAGAGCCGACTAAGGGATACAAAGGATATATAACATTTATGTAAGAGAAGGAAAACTCGAAACAAAACCCTATAACCAACACGTCTGACCAGCGTGGTATAGTAGGTCAATTTGCCTCCCATCGGAGGAGGCTCTAGCCCAATTGTGGGACATATTATGGGGTGAGATGACGATATACATAGGCACTTATGGATACTTATACTCTATCTAATCTAAGAAGTGCACTTTGACAGCTGTCGCAGTAAGTTGTCTAGGTATGTGAACCAAATAATCGCTATCGAAAATAGCCGATTTTACTGAGAAATCGATATTGATTCTTTATAATTAATAATCGGTTTATTTTTTATTTTTCAAAAAGGTGATGAATAAATTAAGTGCTAAATTAGTACTAAACAAATTTAATTATTTCAGCATAGAATCTATTGATCATATTTAGTAGGATTAGGTTAATTAAAAACAAAATCTGGATTTGAAAATAGCTATTTATTAAGAATTACTACTATTACTTGAATTATCAGCGTCGCGAACATTAATAATTATTTCCTCATCAATCAAAGTGTCGAAATGTACATCTCTGTCAAAATCTCTATTCGATTAATTGTATTATTCTAATATTTTTACCGATTATTTAGATATTCGTGAATTGGAAGGTGTCAAGCACTACTGTATAGAACGTGATGACGTGACATTGTTAGGTCGTGAATAACAATTACTATTTACCATGTTATTTTTATTTTAAATTAGTTTTACGAGTTTCAACATTAGATTATTGTACAAGAAAGTCACCCGCAATATTAATTATGTAAATAACTTAATAGTTGTTTAAAATTTCAGATTTAGTGTTTACAATCATGTGTATACGTTTGACCGAGGTTATTGTGTATTAAAAAATGCAAAACGTCAAAATGCACTTCTTAGATTAGATGAACTATAGTACTCATTATCTTAATCACTACGTCATCTATGCACTCCAATCAGTTAAAAACTTAGGTGCGCGAATAATTGAAGTGAAGAATAATAATATTTTTATATTTCAGCGATGTGGCATCGATTGTGCAGAAAGTGGAATTGACAGAAGTGAGTCCTAGAGAGTTCACTGTGCGGTGGCAGGTGGACGATGATGAGACATCAGCCGAAACTTACACGTACAAAGTGTGCACCACCAAACTTGGTGATAAAGAGGAGTGTGTTGAAACGTGAGTGATATTACATATGTTTTTATTTGCGATTTCATATATGTAAGAAATGTGTGACGTCCCCGAAAAATATCATTTTGTGGGAGAAAGTTCACAATTCGTCTGTATTTTTAAAGTGAAAACTTTAGACATAGGTGTTGGGCATATTTTTGCGATGGGGAAAGCCATCAAACTCTCGCTACTGTTTACTACCTCTGTACATAAGTATTCATACTCCGCATTTATTGGTCCCGTGAGTTGAATTTGGGTTGAAATATATTGATACATACATACATACATATCATCACGCCATATCCCTTGCAGGGTAGGCAGAGAGAACAGAGTGCCAGAGAACTCTATCCTTGCATACTTCACTCGCTTCCTCAACATTCATAATTCTCTTCATACACGCTCGCCGGTTTCGGAGACTCTTGACTCCACCTTCCTTCAGTACGTGACCAATCTGGTCTAGGTGGTGGTAGGTTAGTCTCGGTCGCCCCCGGTACCTACATCCTTCCACTTTCGCATTGTATGTCTTCTTAACCAGACGTTCGTTCGGCATTCTTTCCACATGTCCGAATCATCGGAGCATTCCCTTTCGCATCTTTAAATATATATAAATATATTGATAATATAACTATATATAATATAAACATATATTGTGTATATACACATATATACAATTGCTGTGTGGTGGCGGCTAAGAATACTACCAACCCTTACTTTGCTCGTGGATGTCGTAAAAGACGACTAAGAGCCTTATAACGACCTGGGTCAACTCCATCTGATGCCGTTTGGTCAACGATTACATTCCCAAGTAGGGTTGACGTCTGGCAGGCGGCCGGTCATAAAACTATTGCCAATACACATACACACATACATATCATCACGCCATATCCCTTGCAGGGTAGGCAGAGAGAACAGAGTGCCAGAGAACTCTATCTCTGCATACTTCACTCGCTTCCTCAACATTCATAATTCTCTTCATACACGCTCGCCGGTTTCGGAGACTCTTGACTCCACCTTCCTTCAGTACATGACCGATCTGGTCTAGGTAGGTTAGTCTCGGTCTCCCTCGGTACCTGCATCCTTCCACTTTCGCATTGTATATCTTCTTAACCAGGCGTTCGTTCGGCATTCTTTCCACATGTCCGAACCATCGGAGCATTCCCTTTCGCATCTTTACACCAATACTCTCTTTCATACCTACTCGCTCTCTTACGTCGTCGTTACGAATGCGGTCGGTCAGCCTAACTCCACAGATTTTCCGCAGAGATCGCATTTCGACCGCATTAATTTTACTATCATACTCTTTTCTGCATACCCAACTCTCGCTTCCATACAGTAATGTTGGGACAAGCACTGCGTTATGTATTGCTACACGTGCCTTCTGGCTGAGGTGGTGGCTGCCGAGAAGTTGCCCCAACGCTCCGTTCACTCTCTTTCCCGCATTCACTCTTCGCTCTATATCAATGGTGTACCTTCCATCTCGGCTAAATCCACATCCAAGATATACAAATTCATCCACTTGCTCTAGTACATCATTACCTATTGTTACTCTTACATCTGTTCTGGTTTTATCTCTTTCAAAGACCATTATTTTGGTTTTGCTCACATTCACGCGTAGACCCCTTTTCTTACAATCTTCTGTCATTGTGTCGACTAGGGTCTGCAGGTCAGTCGCTGACTGTGCCAGCAGGACTGCATCATCTGCATAAAGCAGAGCAGTGACCACTGAGTCGCCCATCTGGACTCCCACATTCATATCGTTCAACCTTTGGAGACATTTATCCAGATATATGATAAACAGCCTGGCTGACAGAACGCACCCCTGCTTAACGCCGATATTGACGTCAAACCAAGGCGACATTCCATCATCCAGCCGCACACAGGCTCTACAGCCCATGTAACTGGACTGCACAGCCTGTAGCAGTTTACCGCTAATACCATACTCCGGTAAAATGTCCCAAAGTTCCTTTCGTACAACCGTGTCAAATGCTCTCTCCAGATCCACAAAACTGCAGAAAACCCTCTGACCTAGAGCCAGATGCTTCTCCACAATGTTGCGCAGAGAGAACACTTGATCCATGCATCCCCTTCCACTCCTGAAACCTCCTTGTGTCTCACACAGTAAACCATCGGACACCATCCTCATTCTCCTTTCAATAATTTTTCCATACACTTTTGCTGCCAAACTGGTCAAGCTTATGGCTCTGTAATTTGCGCAGTCATAACGTGAACCCTTGTTTTTAAACAAAGGCACGATGACTGCGCTATTCCAGTCCCTGGGAACCATTCCCGAGCTCCAACATAAATTGAGGAGCAACAGGAACGCCTCCCAGACACAAGAGCCACCAAGCTTGATCATCTCGGCAGACACCATATCAATGCCCGCTGCCTTACCATTTTTCAAACTTGTTATCGCCCATTCAACTTCATCCATACTGATGCCATCGGAGGACGCCGTTGTCGAATGTTGATCTACTAAACCACATCCAACACCGGCGCCAACCGTAGCATCCGCATACATATCGCCAAAATATTCACTCCATCGGCTTAACACGTCTTGTGTTTGTGTAAGAATGTCTCCACCTTTAGACCTTATTTTATTCATTCTGAAGGCTGACCACCCACTCCGAGACTTCTTCACCTCCCTCCAAAAGAGTTTGGTGTTACCCTCGAAGTTTTTAGTCAGCCTATCTTCTGCACTCATACTTGCTCTATCACGTTTCTCTTTCACTAAGGCCTTGGTGTCATTCTTACATTGCCGATATATTTCTTTCTTCTGTTCAGTCATACTGTCATACAGATTCAAAGAAGAGACATAGTCCAGCCACGCTTTCTTCTTTTGCTCTACGGAAGCTGCCACTTCCGCATCCCACCATGCATCACCATTTGTTTTTCTATGCTTCTTTGAACTTCCACATACTTCTTTCGCTGTATCTACCATACTCTCTTTCAATACTCTCCAGCATTCTTCAATGTCCGATTGCGGCTGGCTTGCCATCGTCAGCCGTTCTCGGACACCCTCTGCATACTTTTCTCTTACACACTCTTCTTGCAACCTTTCAACCTTTATTCTTTCAAGCCCTCCGAAGTGGACACGCTCTCGCCAGTGCCTCCACTTTCTGAACAGACCACTAAATCTCGCAATAACGAGATAGTGGTCCGTGTCGACTGTGGGGCCCCTGTAGGCTCTTGCGTCCAATGTTTTGCTTCGGAGGCGACTGTCTACCAAAATTAAATCTATTATGCTTTTCTGTTCATTCCTTCTCCATGTATACATATGGATGTCCTTATGTTGGAAAAATGTGTTTGACACAATAAGGTTTCTCTCCATGCATACATCCGCTATGAGCCTACCTGCGTCGTTCACTCTCTTATCACCAAATGGACCAAGTACGTCCTCATAGTCGGGACGCTTGGTCCCCACCCATCCGTTCAAATCTCCGCATACAATCACGCGTTCACTGGTTTCTGCCATATCCAGAACTTCCCTAACATTGTCCCAAAACTTCTCTAGGTCTGATGCCACCGAGGATTCTACGGGAGCATATGCTACAACCATGAATACCTTGGTGACACCTAGTTTTATACGGACCCAGAGAAGTCTGGGATCATACATTCCGTAATCCTTCACACCTGAGGCCAAGCGAGAGGACAACAGCACTCCTACCCCCATGCTGGCTCGATCGCTCTGTGGTACACCAGACCACTGAGCCATCCCGCCACCAGGAAGATCGCAGGCGTCGCTGCCCCTTCGCTTGGTCTCTGTTACACAGAGCACGTCTAGCTGTTTGTCCGCCATGACGGATATCAGCTCGTGCAACTTACCTTCCACACAACCTCTTACATTCCACGTGCCCACCCGGCACTCCGTTCTCCTCGACTCGCCTAACTGGGCAAGGCGTGATGGGTGGCGGCCCCCATCGCCGCAACTGCCGATGTTCGTACCGACGGGGCCGGGTCGGTACGCGTCGCCTCCGGGGGACGCCCTAACCCTCATTGCGGTACGCATATCGAGCCGGATTAGCAGTCTAATTAGACTGGCAGGGGACGCGAACGAGCACGCTCCGGACTATGCCCCCCTCTATTACTATTGCCAATAACTTTTACAATATGTAATATAAAAGAAGAGTACATATTGTATCGACCCCAAGTAATTGGGATAAGAGTAGGAGAATGATGATGACACATATATACAATAGTCTTTTTTTAATATTTAAGTTTGCTTTTTTTATGTATGTTACCTCAGAACTACTTTCAAGGTGAAGCGATTCGTATTTAAAAGCTGGTATTGCCCACATGGTCCCGGTTAAGCTGTGAAAGACATCTGCGGCTAACAGCTAATTAAAAAAAAAACATATGGTCCCATTAAAATTTAATAAAGATCTGACTGGTAGTTTTCCAGTTATCTTCAGTAACGCGTATTTGGTTAGCCTCGACTACATTGTACTGAAGTCGATTTTGTTTTTGTTAAAATTTTCATTATTTGTATTTTAGGGTAAAAATTTTAATTTTAAGCAAAATTCGTCCCCTATTTTATATCCTTAGTAATAAATAATTTGAGGGGTGATCTTTAGAATATTCCTTTTTATTGAGTTTTCACACAAGTAAGACGTTAAGTACAATAAGTACTTAACGTCTAAACAAATTTTTAATTTAATAAGAAATCAAATAAAAGTATTACCACAAGATTTAATCCTTTATTTTATTTTATACCCATAGATAATGAACGTAGATAAATACTGAAACACGTGTTTATTTATTTTTACCGAATAATATGTATTTGCTGTGTGGTAGCGGCTACGAATACTACCAACTTTTAGTTTGGTCGCGGATGTCGTAATAGACGACTTAGATCTTTATATGGAACTACGCCAATGGCCAATACCTGTTGAACAACAATTATATTCCTAAGGACCCTCCTTACGTCGTCCTCCTGACCTCAGGCAAGCGGCTGGCTATAAAATTATTGTCAATAACTTTGTAATATGCCTCGTATTACGTCGACCACAAATAATTGGCACAATAGTAGGAGAATGATGACCGAATAATATGTTTATTTAATTTGAAAACAATGACAATCTTTTTTAATTTCCATATAAATGGCACTGCGATTCATCATTGTTGTATCTCCAATTAGGGGCCGTTCATAAATTACGTAAGGGATTTTGAAGGATGATTTGGCCCCCAGTTTAATCTATCACAGTTTTGACCAAAATTAGTAATTTTCAATTTGATAACTTACGTAATGTCAGGTTCACTACCCTCCCCCTGCCTATAGTAAGTAGTTATAATATTCAGCCAATACCGACTAAAGTTGTGTAGCTCCTGAGCGAGTGATATAAAAGAGCTATACCACTCATATAGACACAATCTATCTCACTCGCTCACTTGAACGCCGAATATATCAGTAACTCACTAGCTCATCGTTCACTTCGCATCGCAGAATGTTTCACTCTTACAAGGTAACGAAAATTGAGCGAGATAGGTGCGCTGCGTAGCCCGCCGACGAGAATGATATTTCACACTGTTTTCGTAACGATATAATTAAGTTTTCCAAATTAAATACACTCTATTTCTTTAGAAATAAAGTTTAATATTTATTATTAGAAAATAGATTTGTATTTGTTTTATTATAACCAATATTATAGTAATGCTTTTTTGATATTATGATACTAGAGCGATAAAGTATTTTGAAATTCTTTTTTACGGGTAATTAGTTGCTCCCGGGGTATCTCGGAAATACCTGACAGAGTGTTGTGTGAACTGACGACGTAAGAGAGCGAGTAGGTATGAAAGACAGTATTGGTGTAAAGATGCGAAAGGGAATGCTCCGATGGTTCGGACATGTGGAAAGAATGCCGAACGAACGTCTGGTTAAGAATATATACAATGCGAAAGTGGAAGGATGTAGGTACCGGTGATGACCGAGACTCACCTACCTAGACCAGATCGGTCATGTACTGAATGAAGGTGGAGTCAAGAGTCTCCGAAACCGGCGAGTGTGTATGAAGAGAATTATGAATGTTGAGGAAGCGAGTGAAGTATGCAAGGATAGAGTTCTCTGGCACTCTGTTCTCTCTGCCTACCCTGCAAGGGATATGGCGTGATGATATGTATGTATATATGTTATAGACTGAACTGTAAATAGTCTAAATTGTGCGCGTTACTGTTTATGTAGGGCTTTTTTTCTCTAGTAATAGAAGTCTAAATAGAATTCTCTGTATGCTTAAGTGTAGCACGTTAATATACATTAAAAATTAAGTTTTACTATCGACTGTGTGAGTAATTGAAATAAAAAGCGAAGCCCATCATGGGAAAAATGAGTGATAGATTCGTATGACTGATAGATTCGTTTGAGCGATAGATTTAAAGTGAGCGATCTTTGAAAGTGAGCTAGAGGAGTGATTTAATAAACTGATTGACTACTGAGCTAAGTGAGCTAAATGAGCTAAATGAGTGAAATGTATCTTTACAGTGAAAAGATATATATCACTCTTTTCAGCGCAGTGATACATGTTGCGCATGACTAATACCGACCCAAAACGCCTTACATAATTTGTGAAAGGCCCTTTATGTAAAATTCTGTTTTAGCGAATCTCTACGTCACAAGAAGACTACTGTTAAAATTACGTTTTTCTAGTTTTAATATTTCCGGCACAGTTTTAATGTGTCGAGTCTACTGGCTTTCTAAAATCTCTCTAGTGCAGAGCAAAGATAAATATTTTTAGAGAACGAAACATAACGCCTTTTTTATCCATAAATTTCTTATACGAACATTATTTAATGTATTAATGAAATAATTAGCAAAAAACAAAATTATGATATTATTATCTTGTTTCAGTCATAATACTTGGGTGCAAGTGTTGGACCTGACGCCGGAGAGCAAGTACTCGGTGAGGGTGAGGGCGCGGATACCTTCACGTCCGTCGTTCAACACAGAGTTCACGCAACCAATATACATCAGTACTCCACCAGAAAGTAAGAGAACATTATGGTATCATCATCTTCATCTCATCATCTTAGCTCATATATGTCCCACTGTTGGGCTCAAGCCTCCTCCATAATGGGAGGGAAATAGACCTACTCATACCACACTGGTCACACGTGTTGGCATAGGGTTTAGTTTCAAGTTTTTCTTGTCTTGCATATATATATGTTATATGCGTTTTATATCCCTTAGTCGTCTCTTACGATCACCCACGGGTAAGAAAGAGGGTGGTGAATTCTATTCTTATTCCGTCACCACACGGAAAGACTATGGTACACAACAAAAACACCACATATATATATATATATGTGTGTGGTGTTTTTGTTGTGTACCATATATATGTGGTGTTTTTTGTTATTATGAAATATTTCCCACAATACTTACTATTATACGTTGCTGTGGGGTAGCGGTTAAGAATACTACCAATCCTTGTTGGTCAACCATTACAATCAGGAGGGTTGTCGTTTGGCAGGCTTACAATTCACTACCTCCTATCTTACAGGATATCTTACCCGTGGGTGATCGTAAGAGACGACTAAGGGATATGAATACATGTCAGAGTAGCAAAACTCGAAACAAAACTCTATACCAACACGTCTCACCAGCGTGGTATAGTAGGTTAATTTCCCTACCATTATGCAGGAGGCTCGAGTACAACAGTGGGACATAAATGAGCTGAGATAAGAAATAAGTTAGAAAATACATAATGATTTCTGATGTTTACGCGAGAGTATTATACATTTGAAATGAAACTATGACTTCTTGGACGTGAGACACCTTAGTCCGCTCGTGTGCCATGATCACTGTTAAGTATTGGAAACGTCGGGCAATTAAAAATCAAATACAAACGCGATAGAATCCGTAAAAATAGTTTTATTTCAAATATAAAAATTCATTTATTTTTAATATTAATATTGAGCTGTGCGAATTATTCGTACGGTTTTTGTTTTAATATATATTATTATATGTTTGTTGGTTTGTAGGCGCGCAGCATATAAAGGAGCTGTCGTACAAAGTGTTGGACGCGAACACTCTCCGCGTGTCGTGGAACAGTGCGCCGGACAAGTACACAGTGCATTACAACACTGAGCTGAACGTGCCGTACGAGCAGTGGCCGTCTATGTTCACAGTCGGCAACACAGTATTGGTAATAATACTTCTTATTTATAACATTATATCTTTTATTTTTTTCCTAAACATGTTTTTTTCATAATACGTCATGAATATTAATGTTTGATATATCATTTTGATGATTATTTTCCCCCGTTTTTTAGACTTATAGTCTAGACGTACGGCGTCCGTTCCCTCCGGGGCGACGGAAGGGCGGCGCGTGGCCCCATAATCTAATGTATTCT
Organism: Lymantria monacha; assembly: GCA_905163515.2. Lineage (NCBI taxonomy): Eukaryota > Metazoa > Arthropoda > Insecta > Lepidoptera > Erebidae > Lymantria > Lymantria monacha. The sequence continues at coordinate 1,533,755 of LR991091.1, read as the reverse complement.
CTCTCGATCGCCATTACGCCGGCAACTAGTACCGTTTCCTTGACATCCGTGGCTAGCACGGCGGGTTACCCATTCGGGCGGTCACATCATTTTCCCCCTTTAATGATGAAGAATAAGCAAATATATCAAAATTAAAATTTTCATTATAAAGTACATTTTAAAAGTTACATTTCAACACGTTATCTGGCTAATATTTTTAACACTTCAACTCATTCAGTCATTAATACTTAAAGTATGTATATCACAAGAAACAGCGTGGTCGCCATTTGTTGGCTAATCCTAATAAACATTATGAATTTCATAAAAAAATACGCTGTAACTGAAACAGCTACAAGTAAAGGCAAGAAAATCGCAGCATGTTTATCATGAAAGATTTTTAGGTTATACTCGTAAGTATATATAAACGGATGGCCATCAAGTTTTCTGTGCGCTTGCTGGTGTCATAGCAACTGCTGATATAAAAAATTGTGATTAATGTATTATGTATATTATTAATGTCTTTGCATTAGTAATTCACACAAGTGAACCTACATACATATACATATGAATTCGACTACACCACTAGTATACTGATTAAGATTCTGACTTGCCGTGCCAGACGTCGTCGTCCTTCGTAATACAAGGGTTATTGCCTTCGTGCAGGGTATTGTCTATTTAAGAAAAAAAAAAACTCATTCACAACGTATTGTTTCAGTTATCTGGAGTGGATATGTCAAAGGAGTTGTTCGTTATGGTATCGGGACCAACTGGACACAGTTCGATCCTGCACATACCTGTACAAGTGCCTGGTAAGTACACACCTTTAAATTTAATCGACGAAACGAGATATGGTCTTTCAGACATTTTTTTTATTGCTAGCGGTGGCAAACAAACAACGCACCTGATGGCAAGTGTTACTGTCGCCCATGGACCTTTGCCATACCAAGGGTGTCTAGGCCGCTACTAACCAATACAAACCCCAAACCCACCCAGTTGGGCTTCCGGCTCTCACGCTCCCCGAACGAAGCGCAATAGTACATTGCCATTGCTCAGACGTCGATCTTCTGCAAGGGTGTTGGAACTACCCCGGACGGACCGGCCCGCGGCCGTAAACAGAGAACTGTCAACAGCGTGATCCCACCACTAAAAAAAATAAAGTTTTATGACCGCCTGCTTGACGTCAACCCTCATTGGGAATGCAAATATTGACCAGCCGGCAGGAAATTTGCTGAAATCAGTATAGTTCTCTTAATCGTCTTTTACAAGACCCACGAACAGTATAAACTGTCATCACACGGAAAAATCATTATATCCATTTATATAACAATTTATATAATTCCAGAAGTGACAGAGCTGAAGTACACGTACACGCCGTCAGGGCTGGAGGTCACGTGGAAGGGGGACGGTCCCCGTGTGGTGAAATACTCTCAGAACATAAGCAAGCCCATAGACAAGTGGCACACCGTTAACGTCACCACTGAGTCCGTCTATGTGAGTCGAGATACCATCATACATATATTACAATTTTGAGTTTTAACGACATGTGGAAACACGACAGACAGACATACATATATACATACGACAGACATACATACCTTTGATGGCAGAAAAACAAACAGATTACTTTATGATATAATAATAATACTCTCGGGGTTAAAGTATAATTTTCTTGGGAATAATTACGGTATTAATACCCATTGTGTATATATAAAACGCATATAGCAAGAGAAGGAAAACTCGAAACAAAACCTATTCATATATATGTATCTATACATATATCAACATGTCTGGCCAGCGGGGTATAGTAGGTCAATTTCCCTCCCATTATGGAGGAGGCTCGAGCTTAACAGTGGAACATATAGGAGTTGAGATGATGATGAGATGACCCTTTGTGTATTTCCAACAATGGATGCTGATAAGCCGTTAGATTATTTTAAAATTAAATTTAGTATAGCTTAAGTAATCAGAATATATGCACCACACATTCCCACCACTGTAACTCCTATAAGCCAGGATCCACAATATTCTCCGTATAAGACACCGAGGTTTGATCTTCGGGTACTCCCGGGAAACGCTTTTAATTGTCTTGGGACCCGCAACGAATTTAATTAAAGAAGAAAAAGAAGGAGGAGTTTGAAAAAATCTACTTCCCTCCTATGCAAAGCGGGAGACATGAAGCAAAAATTGGCTAATATGTCAACAGATAAGAGAGTGTAGTGAAGCGTTAAGCGCAGCAGTACAGCACCACGGATATGGCAGAGCTTATGGGACCTATATGTGAGTCTTAACATGGATTACAACAGTCTAATTTATATCGCAGATCACCGGAATAGACAATTCTCAGTTCACATTTGTGATGGTGACCGCCCCGGGACAATTGGCGACAGTCGTACACAACATACCCGCCAGACCTCAAGATGACAACTCAATGTTTTACCTCAGTAAGTATAGTCAACTATAAAAAGAATTAAAAACCTAGTTAATAAATACTCGGTTTTTTTAACTAATATATTCTGTATAATAATTAGATATTGTTGAAAGTAATTATTATATACCGAATACCGAAGAAATCCCGGACGTCAGCTTGTACGAGATCAGAATGGCTCTAAAACAATTAAAGAACGGAAAGGCACCGGGAGATGACGGAATTACCACAGAGCTCCTGAGGGCAGGCGGCAAGCCAGTTATAAAAGCCCTACAGAAGCTGTTTAATTCTGTCATTCTCGGGGGCGACATTCCAGAGTCGTGGACCAGGAGTGTGGTGGTGCTGTTTTTCAAGAAGGGCGATAAAACGCTCTTAAAGAATTACAGACCCATCTCACTCCTGAGCCACGGGTACAAATTGTTTTCAAGAGTCATTACGAACCGACTCGCGCGCAAGCTAGACGACTTCCAGCCGCCCGAACAAGCCGGTTTCCGAAAAGGTTATATAGTACCATAGACCACAACCACACGCTACGCCAGATTATACAGAAGACCGAGGAGTATAATCGGCATCTGTGTCTAGCGTTTGTGGACTATGAGAAAGCCTTTGATTCTGTCGAAACTTGGGCAGTGCTGCAGTCCCTTCAGAGGTGCCAAATTGACTATCGATATATCGAAGTGCTGAAGTGTTTGTATAAAGACGCTACTATGTCAGTCCGCATCCAGGATAAGAGTACGAAACCGATCCAGCTGCAGAAAGGCGTGAGACAGGGAGACGTTATCTCTCCGAAACTGTTCGCCACTGCGCTGGAAGATGTCTTCAAGCTCTTAGACTGAACCGGACTCGGCATCAACATCAATGGCGAATACATCACTCACCTTCGATTCGCAGATGATATCGTAGTCATGGCAGAATCCCTGGAGGACTTTGGCACCATGCTCAATGACCTCAGCAAGGTCTCCCAACTAGTAGGGCTGAAAATGAACATGGACAAGACGAAAATCATGTCTAATGCCCATGTCATTTCTGTACCGGTCCTGGTTGGGAATGCGATTCTCGAAGTTGTCGATCACTATGTTTACCTAGGACAAACAGTCCAATTAGGTAGATCCAATTTCGAGAAAGAGGTCAGCCGACGAATCCAACTCGGCTGGGCAGCGTTCGGGAAACTTAGGAGGATCTTCTCGTCTAATATTCCGCAGTGTCTGAAAACAAAGGTTTATAACCAGTGTGTGTTACCAGCGATGACTTACGGCACTGAAACGTGGTCTCTAAATGTCGGCCTCATAAAAAGGCTCAAAGTCGCTCAGCGTGCTATGGAGAGGGCTATGCTCGGTATTTCTCTACGTGATAAAATCCGAAATACGGAAATCCGTAGAAGAACGGGTGTAACCGACATAGCCCGAAGAATTAGCACGTTGAAGTGGCAATGGGCAGGCCACATCGCTCGACGAACCGACAACCGTTGGGGAAAAAAGGTTCTCGAGTGGCGACCACGAATCGAACGACGCAGCGTAGGACGACCCCCCACTCGGTGGACTGATGACCTCATCAAGGTCGCAGGAAACCGTTGGATGCAGGTGGCACAGGACCGTTATAGATGGCATTCTCGTGGGGAGGCCTATGTCCAACAGTGGACGTTTACGGGCTGATGGATGGATGGATGGAAAGTAATTATTATTAATATAACAATAGGTATAATAGTTGTATTTTTAATTACATATTTTCTTTATATAATTTTTTTTCGAGTAGAAGTAAGGATACGTTTCGCCAACTGCTATCTTATCCGTGAATGTTGTAAAACACGACTAAGAGATATCGTATGTATATAATATCTCTACACGAGAAGGTAATCTCGAAATAATACACTATGCCAATCCGTTTAACCAGCAAGGGTATGTAAATTTCCCGCTTGTGAAGGCTTGAAGTCGGCAATTGATTATAATATGAGCTGAGTTAATAATGATTAAATTTATTACTAAGCATTATATAATTGCATACCACCCAATTTGGCTATTTCATATATTTTTTTTTATCTAAACGTGTCGTTGAGCATTTAATTTGGTATTAAATTTTTAAATAGGTATCGGTTGTAAGGCATAAAGTAATTCTAGAAGAGATTACATTCACGCCGTTCAGATGCTTAGTCAAAGAGTTTCTTTTCGAATTGTTCCTTCTTTTCTAGTCAGATCTGCTCAGATTCTTTATACTTCTAGTGAATTTGTAATGACCATAGTCATTATCCCGTAATGTAGATCAAAATTACCTGTTACAGCATTTCATTAAAATGAATTACAAGTTATCAGAGATTTAAAAATGCGAGTTCAGAGCGGCCGAAATTGAAGCGATGCGTGGACGGATCGCGTGTGTCTAATAATTTATGATATTTACGCGAATATTACACAGGAAATATAACTATTTTTACGGATTTTAACGCGTTCATGTTTAAAGTATCATGTCGTCAGATTTACTGGATTATTCTCAGTGTGACTGGACTCCAATCTGGTGACAGCATATTAGATTCGTCGCCGTTAAATTAATAAATGCTAATTATATAATAATTAACATGAATTTAATGTTTAATGTTAACTGACCAAAAACAATATAGATTTTTTTCTAATGGCAACGATTTTGTTATAAAAATGTGAGCCAAAGTTAATAACTAATACTACAGTGGGCAGATAAAATTCTGTGTAATACCAATGACTTATTGGACGTAAAACCTCTTAGTCCTACCGTGACCATGAATTGAAAATTGTTCAAAACATCGTCAAAGTAGAAGTGAAATACAAATGCAATAAAATCCGTAAATTAGTTTTTTTTTTATATTTCTATCATTGTTATTATTATAATACGTACAAATTATTTGATGTTCAAATTTATTTAATTTAATTATGGTCCAAAAAATATTTATTAAAATATATTTTATCGTTTGTTAGCAATTCCTTTTATATTCGTCGCCACAAACACTTAATCACAATGAATATTGTATTAAATAATTGTGTTTAATTAAATAATAAAAATATTAAATAGATATCAATGATTTTTATTATTTTTTTTTTCTGTACAATTCAGCAAATGTATGGCTGGTGCGTGGGTACCTTCGTGATGTTGCCCTAGATGAGGCCACGGCTGTATGGACCAGGGAAACATACATAGAGTTTTAGGGCTACGCCTACGCTACGCTAAAATGTTGACGGGGCGATGATAGGAGATGAACTGAAAAGGCGTAACACGCCGGGCCACTTATTGGTACTTTAATATCGTGACTTAAATGTGTTTCTTTTTATAAAAAGGGATAAAAATATACAGAGATATATGGATATGTAGCATTATGGAATAAATTCTGCGACCGAAGAAAGATTTGGTATCAGTGGCCCGCCAAAATGGCAATAGAGAGAATAATAAAAATAATCCTAATGGTTAATAGCAATTAATAATAATTAATAATCCCGTATTATATTAATGTGTACTGTATGACGTGCCTTGTTGTAAGAGCACAATTTCTAAAAAGTAGAGAAATGAAAAATCATTTATATAATTAAAATTAAATATAGATATTTATAGATTTAATGAATATTATGTTCGTCACGAGCATAGACCACAACTTATACTATTATGTACGATTAGTGGTCATATTCGCTATGTACATGTACAGCCAGTACACGTATACTCATAACGTGACAAATATATACAATTTACTCAGTGCGTCAGAAACATAGTGCTATTATTGAAATTCTCGTGAGTTTGACACATATTAGACAAATGTATATAACGGCAATCAGGCGTGGCTCAAGCACATGTAGCGCCCGGGTGCAATCAATAACCTGGCGCCCTCTTGTACCAAAGTGGGTGAACAAAATGGAATAGGTTGATGGTTACAAGCGGCTCTCGGCGCCCACTAACACCCGGCGCCCGGGTGCACCGCACCCTCTGCACTATAGGTAAAGCCGGCCCTGACGGCAATACTCACGCGTTAGAGTCCATTATATCGACCCAGGTTTCGAGCATATCCGATGCTTATCAGGGCGAGTCGCGTCTGCGAGCTTTGAAGATTCGGATATAGTCGAAACCCGGGTCCATATAATTGATCCTAACACGTGAGCCGATTATATACATTTGTCTAACATGTATCATAGTTCAACCATATTAGCATGTATGTTAAGGGGCTTCAGAATGATCTGTCAAATAGGCTATGATATAGTTTAAATAGATTATTCACGGAGAGACAACGAGCACAAGTTCGTTCTCATGTGGAGTACTGCTCTCATCTCTGGGCAGGTGCACCTAAATATCAGCTAGACCCTCTTGGCAAAAGCGTGCTGTTCGAATCGCTGATGATCCCAATCTTACGGACCGATTGGAGTCGCTGGAGCGGTGGAGAGACTTTGGGTAACTCTGTGTACCCTATTGGCTCTTTCATTGAGGAACTGCTTGACTTGGTATCACTGTCACTGTCTTACCCCCGTGCTTGACATCGGTGGCCAGCCAGGTTCGCTTTCGGGTGCTACGCCCCGGCAACGTCCCGGCTTCAAACAACAGTGTTGCTGGTCGCACAATAAGCCCATAGTGAGAAGTTGTAGTACATTAGTTCGTTTTAGGTTAAAAGTGTAATTAATGTTGGTGCTGCAGGTATAGGTGTGGGGTTTAGCGTGTTACTCCTGTGTGTGGTGCTTGCTGCTGCACTGTTCTCGTGGCGTAGGAGGAAACGGAACAATTCTCCCACCAGGTAGACCTACATATTATAAGCCTCTCTCACTTTTCGTCATGCTTTTATCATTATCTATATCTTCATATATAAAATTGGTGTTTTTTTTAATCCCTGTGGTAACGGGTTAAGATATAATATGTCATCAAGCCTTGCTTTCCCGTGGGAGTCGTAAAAGCAGCCTGTGGAGTTACCAGGTAAATGGGCAGCAGCACTCTCTTGGGAAATTTTTAATACGATTAATTCTCGAACTTTTACAAGACCATTTTGAAACTTGTTTAAAATATTTCATTTGTATGTTATCTGTGACTGACGAACTTAGAACCCCCATTAGGCAGGCTATGTTTGGGAGATCACGCTCGTTCCGCCCGGGGCGACAGAATGAACGTTTTATTTGAAATAAATTTTGATGGCATTTTGTGTAATGTGATACAGAGAAAGTACTGGAGTATAGGGAATATGATATAACAGTGCTTTATATACGTTTTCGTTTTCAACCAAAAATCCTAAAAGATACTGTTAACAGTGTTTGCTAAGGCACTGGTGAAGACGACGATTTGAATTATTGACGGACAATAACTTTAAATGAAATGGAAAATTTATAAATAAAGAGTTGGCATAAATACCTTAGTAACCATGCCATAACATTCTTTAAATAATGAAATAATGCTACTACCGGCATCATGCTGAATTTTGAGAGGTTTTATATATGTATTAGTGAGTTATTTAAAAGTAACAGTAATAATGTTCTCAGGTCGCGACGTCGAAACGATTCTGTCGCTGAAGGTCATGATGAAGAAACTACAGAGATGAAGGTATATACTTATCCAACTTGAAATAGAAGAATTTATATCTTTTTTGGTGACAGCCCGTCTAAAGCTATTGGGATGGCGGTAGGAATGGTGAACAAACCCATAACGGCACATACATTGGCGTGAACCAATTCCTACTATTTTTAATTTCCTCGGTGACCATACGTTGTAAACGGCCAAGACCCAATTTTCTTCCAGCGTGGTATCTTTGAAGATACTTGTTCTTCAGTCACTAAGCACGGGTACGTTCTCTAAGCTGTCATACACTAACTATATCACCATTTGAACGGGCCACTGGTTCAAAGTCCTTATCTTCGATGGCAGGATTTATTACGGGTCACCGGCTCACCCACAGTCCGGGCTCAACCACAGTCCGGGTAAAGTTGTCATAGCCATCTGAGGCTAACAACTAAGACACACAAAAAACAAAAAAAAGGCAGGATTTATTCATAAGGCATATCTATTTACCACCGCAATTTTTTTTAGAAATAAAAAGAAGGATTAAGCATGAAACTACATGATATATTAATCTGCCGTACTGTCTTTAATGATAATATTCTTCTTTTTTTTTAGACACCACCCAGCACTAAGGAAATAATCCTTGTATTGCGGGGAACTTTACAAACATACAAATAACGTAGACAAATTACACCCAGACTCGGAACAACACTTTGTGGATCGCACACAGTGTTGTTCTACGTAAGAATCGAACCCACGGCACTGGCACGGAAGGTCGTATCGTATCTTAACCACACTACGCCATCTGTGCAGTCGAAGTACAATTATATGTTTGCAAAGTTCCTTGCGATACAAGAATTATTTCTTGAATGTAGGGTGTTGTCTTGTAAAAAGCCACCGCTCATCTCTAGTGATACGCGTTCAAATCCCACTCAGTGCGGTCCTATATGCTATACGCTGCTGTATACAGTAGGCAGAGATCTGGCTGTGATCATGCTATTGACCCAAAAACTACTATTGCCATCAGTGCATGATAATTCGGTATCATAACAACAATGATATCTGTTCAGTTTTAGAGAAGCTTAGTTCCAAAGTCCATTCATGATTATTTACAGAATATAAGTGGTCAACTAGCGAACGGTGGTGGATCTAAAGATGCCGGTGAACCACTCCTGAATGGGCACGTTCATATTACTGAAAACCCAAATGTAAGTAAAACATTTTTGCTATTTTCTTTCCACCATTTTCATTTTCGACTAGGTACAAATATCGTAATTATTAGATATCATTACGTTCGCCTAGGTATTTAACTATGAATGTTCTCTCTATTGTAAGGATGTTATCTTTTTTTTATTGCTCTTGGTGGCAAACGAGCAAGCAGCACGCCTAATGTTAGTAAAGTGTCACTGCCGCCCATGGACATTTGCAATAACAGTAACACTGCTAGGTCGCTGCCTACCAATCAAATACCTCAAACCCGTCCAGAAAATTGGTCTTCCGACTCTCTCGCTCATCGAACGACACACATTGCAACTGTTCAGGATTTTCTGCGACAGCGTGGCACTACCTTGGACGAACCGGTCCGCAGCTGTAGACAGAAAACTGTCAACAGTATCCTACCACTATTATTCTCCTATATTGCCTCTATAACCTCTCACTATTTCCTTTCCTACGATTATTAACCCTATAAGTAGCCTTATTTAGTATTTTAGTGTAAATAGTTTTAAATATGACTCATATATTTTTTTTTTCAAAAAATCTTTAATTTTTTGGTAATATATCAGGCAATATAAATAAAAAATCATATGATTGTATATAGATAATTGTTTGAAACAGGTATCGAAGACACCAAACGGTCGCATGCGTAAAGGTCGTAGGTACGAGCCGGCGTTCGACGTCTCCCGCTACGAGGAGCCCGACACGACTTTGGACACGGTGCTGGACGACACGTCCACCAGCTTCAACCTACTGGACACCTCCCGCAGGCTCGAGTTCGACCTCTCGCGGTCGTCACACAACCTCAGCGCAAATAATTCCTTCAACAAACTCCCCGACGACAATATGAACTCAGAATTGACTAGAAGCACAGACTTTCCAATAGACAACAGCAAAATTCTCCCCACTCTCCAGCCTAACGGTTGAGATGTCCCCATCTCCCCCTAAGAGAATTACACTAGGGGTAGGCGACCCCTGAAGTCATCGACTTCTCGCGTCAATTCGAATGGTGTTGCTACTTTTAACTCAAGGCTTGAGATTGTACAGACATATTTTACTAGTTAGTGAAAAAAATGAAATAAACTGATATACGAGTATTGTAAGAAAGGGCTATACTTAAAGTTTTATAGTTAATAATGAGGCTTCATAGACCTTAAACGGTTACGGGTTACGCGTTACGCGAGAATAGCTCACGTGTTGCGTTCCTAACGTTAGAATTTATTTTTAATAATCCAAAGGCTGATATTATTTTTTGGTTAACAATATTACGGGTAAATAATTTTAGTGTTAAAAATAGATTCGGATAAGAATGTTTAACACGGTGAGTTATTGTCGCGTATTATATGTACGTAGCTTGTCTTACTGATCAGTTCAACAATCAAACGGTTGTTATTGCCGGTCTGTGCGTCACTACGTACTTGTACATAGCATTCAACGGCCTGACACACGATGCGTTCGACAATAATGTCATCAACCATTGGCGCGTAGCTGAACTAAACCCATTTATATGTATATATATATTGCGTATATACAGTGCCTCACAATACAGAATAGATTCACTATTAGTCCAACATTATCGTACAAAACAGAGACCAAAATAATTCCAAACACAATTAACAATATTGTCATTTTTTTTTCTGACATATTCTATCCGCGGGTCATAGACAAAAAGCCTCAGATGCTAAACTTCACAATTTACATTCCAAGTTTTTGTTTTTTTTTTTAATATATACTTTTTAAACACATCACAATAGTATACAAACATACATACGTTTTATTATATATTCATGTTATAATTTTTTAATGCAGTTATTTCTTACACATTACCACAATTATTTCTAGATACTTAAGACCTAAGAAATTGAGTAGATAGAATAAAAATAATTAAGCATATATACATATACATATATATATGATAATAAAAAATAATAATTTATTACAACGAACTATGACTATTATAAAATTAAAATAGTTTATAAATAAAAAAAATAATAAATCGTTATAAAATAATTACTCAAGCAACTTTTTCTACCTATGTTTGAAAATTAAAACATGTTTAGCTTACGTTAATAAAACTTCTAAGGTCTGGTCATGCAAGCTTTCCATCAATATTTGTATAAACTTCCGTACTAATTATATGAACATTGGTCATCACATAGGCGCGCCAATGATCACCAAACACTTTTAGAATTAAAATACAGCAACAATTATGTAATTTAATTTGAACTCTACATTATTCTGTAATTAAGTTTATGAAAATGGAAAATGACAGAAATACCCGCACTTACATTAATTTTCCATTGAAATTATTTTCCTGTTTTATATCAACATACTGTCCAATAGAAAATTTTAAGGCGATTCCAAGTGTTATCCCATCCAAATCAATTCCTTTTATCACAACCCACCATATAGTTACATTCCTATATAGATATTCTAGTTATTAATTACAAATTGACAGAATGATAATAGAATAAAAACTGCATATTTGAAATTCAGATTAATACTTAACAATAAAAGTAGTATTAATTTACAAGTATATTTCGAGGTTATTTCAACGTATGTAATAATTGTTTAAGTAGCTATTAAAGTCTGCATGCCTATTCTGAAAATTCTGCAGATGTAAATATGTTACATTACATCAAATCACAAAATATTCAAAATAATATTAATAAATTATTTGAATTTGATTTTATTAAGCGTAAAATATATAGTGTTATATTAAAATTTGCGTCTAAATAAAATTCATAAGACTGACATGGCCAAATTTGTGGTGACGTAAGCTAAACATACCTAATGTCGTTCCGAGGTAAATTAAACAACCAATTGCCAAAAACGTTTTATAAAAAAAAATTCGACAAATATGAAGGATATTTTTCAATTTTTTTAATCTATTTTTAGTAAAAATTGTTTTAATTTTTGCTTAATAAACCGTGTCATACTATGACCATGCTAGGAATGTGTCAGACACGGAATGTAAAACGAAATATTATTGCCGGCACAATATACTCCACGACTTGTTGAGAATGCGTGCATAACACGAGACGTTATTGTTCGGTGACGGACCGGTCAAATGATTATTTTTTAAGGCGATTAATCTTCAAAAAAACGTAGGACTTTTCAATTCTAGCCTAAACTTTCTTAGGTAAACGATTTTCATGGTCCCATTGAAATTCGATCACGATGATCTGATCCAGTAATTTTTTACTTATCCTCAATAATGCGTATATCGTCGATGATGTGACCCAATTTATTTTTACTTGTCGATTTTAAAATTTTTATTTTATGATTTTTTTTTTATTTTTGAAAATATTTTTTTGTAGTGGTTTTTTTTTTGAAATTTTATATATTGTCTGACATTATATCCTTAGCACTGTCATAGAATAAATTTTGCAAATATTTTTAGATTACTATAGTAAAACTACTACTCACAGTTCACAGTGAACTTAGAGTATTTGAACTTTAAGTACGTTTGTTCGGGACGACATTAACCAACTTAGTAATTCGTTGATCATTATTCCATATCACAATTATATCTACCTCATTTTATTCGTTGTAAGTTTTTTAGATGTTAATGAAAAATTTTTAATGTTGATGCAACTAAGGTTTTTTTTTAACGGTAGCCCAACGAGAAGTTAACGGCACTTACTGCTTAGTTTAGTGGTGTTTTTTTTATTTATTTATTCTTAGGACATTAAGTATTACACTGATTTATTCGTATTTAATTAAATTTCACATTTAATGGCAGGTTTTTTTTTAGGTTAAGTTCTATTGGTTTCATCGATATTGTAACTATCATTTTTTTTATAACAGTTATTATATAATCTTTTTTATATTTAAGCATCAGGTATATACAACTGCGGCTATATGTGCATCATTTTGCCCGGCTTTAGATTTTTATTCACTCTGAGCGGTTTTTCATTAATCATCATCTCAGCAAATATGCATACTGCTGATCTTGAGTATTCTTCAACATAGAACGGAAACTAAACTATTATAACGCTGGTCAGACGCCGCATAGATTTATGTCCACTTTTCAATATCTTACCTGTTACCAATCTGTAATATTTCTATCAATAAAATTAGATTTTGTTGTCTCAATCAATGTTTAGAAAACGTCATGATAAAAATATCGTTGCTACATTACAATAATATTAAAAATATTTGACAGCGGATTAAAAAAATCTTGGATCTTGGAAAACGTTACATTACCAACGTCAGTTTACTAGAATACAAAATGATTTATTTTATAAATATAAGAAAACCACTAATTATACTATTTTTCTAAAAATCATTTAGCACTTTTAAAGAAAGCAAATAAATTCAGATCTCGAAGTTCCTTCGGCCGAGTTTCGATCTTGACAAGTCCGACGATGACATCACCACAGTACAGCTAAAGCGTACATCGCCCGCGAGTTCATAAAAAAAAATCACAGTTTCATCCTCGACGAGGAGTAGTTTTGAAACCTTGTTATGTATTAAAAGCAATTAACGTTTAAGCTCTCACATTGCTTTCAGCAACGCCCCTAGACGATGTTTGTATCCTACAGGTGTCATTGGGTCCCGTTACTTAAATATTTTTAGCTTAGAGCCCAGCGTGGTATAGTAGGTCAATTTCCCATCTATTATGGAGTAGGCTCGAGCCCAATAGTGAGTCGTATGTTGACTAAGATGATGACGATTAGACATGTGTAAGTAATGCGAGTGATATATCACACGTGATATTACCCGACCGCGTACTGCTTCATTATACATTAGGCGACTAAATTAAACATCACACTAAACATGACGCGAACGCCCGTGTAGTCTCACTCCCGATATCACGTGTGATATATCACTCGCATTACTTACACATGTCTAATGACGATGATCAGTTAATATTTTCTACAAATTAAATATATAAAATCATGAAAAATAATAATATATAACTAGAATTTTGGATCTGGTCATACAATTCACAAAGTATTGTCGCGGTTGCTATTGCTTTGAGCTTAAATAATAGTAATGTTTACCTATTTACAACAATAGTTTTTATGTAGATGTCAAAATTTTTAGGCTTGAACTAGGATTTTTCTAGAATGTTTCGTAACAGTGCACTTAGATATTTTCCTTACGCAGTTGTTCACAGTTGATGAGTGATTATATATTGTTATTTTATTTAAAATCAGATTCACAGACTCCAGTATTTATTTATTTATGTACCAATTTATTATTCAGTTGAAAGCACCTAGGTACAATTATATACTTTAAGGTAAGGCAAGAATATTGAAAGTCAAAAAAATAAATATACACACATATATATATATATATATATATATATATATATATATATATATATATATATATATATATATATATATATATATATATATATATATATATATATATATATATAGTGTAATCGGAGGAATCAGAGAGTGTAATCGGTAAAATATTATTAACAATTTACAAATTCACAATTAATAAATTTTATGAAAAAATTAAACGTTAATAAACTATAATATTAAACTGCTACTATTATTATTTTTTTGGCTTTAAATACAGTCCGCATTGTAAATATTATAAAATATGAACTCAGTTTAAATGTTAATTGGAAATGTAATACGCCGACTATGTACCTGAGAAAATTCAATTACACTAAGCTAGATAGTCTTAGGTGTGTAGTATTTAGATCTTAAATAAAAATCTAGAATTTTATCTTTGTCGCTAGGTTTTATCACAGGGTCTAAGCTTCGATTTTTGTCTTTTTTCATAATTATCATTGCGCGTTTGATTTTCATTTTAATTATAAATATCCCGTTCATTTTGTTTCTCGTAATATTATCAAGGGCTTGCCGTGTTTAGCGTTGATCACCTTTTGCGTTTTATATATTTTAATTTTTATCACATCATTACATATATTACAGAATTTCGCTGTTGTCTTTTCTATATTGAAAATCAATAAACTTAACTTAACTATTAATAAATACAAATAAGTTTTAATGAAATTCCTTTGGCCAAAAAATGTTTAAATACATTCATAACAATTTTTTTTAATCGCCTATTTCAATTTTTTTTCAAATGTAAGTTGTGTAAAGATTTTTTAAAAGTGACGTTTATAAATGAACGCTTCGATGACTATTTTTAATAAAGTTAAAGTAAAATTTTCAATGTGTTTAAAGTAATAAATAATTTTAAGACTATGTCAATATAAATAACACCAAACGTATTTTCTGTAATACGATAATAATTATAATGTTTGTAAAATAATTTTTTATAATGGAAATAATATAAAATTACACTTAATAATAAAATAATAAGCGTTGCATTTCTAAAAAAAAATAAAATATTAATAATATTTGCTACTACAAAATGAATTTAAATAATAAGTTTGATTTTATACAACTTATAAAGAAATAGGTGAAAACTGATGTTCAAATATATATAGTTATAATAATAAAAATTATTAGTTTTTACTATTAAGGTACCGTCTAGCTAATACTTTAATTATACATTTTTTTTTAATATTTTAAGCAATGATAATAGTCTTGAGGTTCACTCGTGGTTGTTCTATGATTTAATTTTACCACACGTTCATTGTACTGAAAACTGTTGTATTTATTATTTTCAATTATTATAATTATTAATTTAAATTAATACCATTTTTTTTTCTTGTATTGTGGAACCAAAACAAAATGAAACTTTGAACGCAATAACAGATACCTGAATGATGTACAATGTTTTTTTGTAACTTATTTTTTTATAAACTTAGTGCATGCGTTTCTAATACTTTGTAAGGTTGTTTTCGTCTATTTATTGGTAAATAATTGAATTTACAACAAAGAAAAAAAGAAAATCAGATCTATGTTTAATAATTAGGAGAACAATGTTTCGATTTTGAATTATAGTATTATGTATTCTTTTTTTTGTATTTAATATTGATTCAACCCCAGTTAGAATGAAATATTTTTTTTTTAAATTAAATCTAATTTTGCTTTAGACAATAAAAGTTCATTGCTTGCATTTTTACTTATTATTCTTAAATTCATAAGACTTACTAGTACTTTTCCATTTGCCTATATTTACCAATAAATAGCGATTTAATAAATATAAGATTTACTACAATGGTTATTTCCGTACGATAATAATTAACTTTATATCTACATTTTACGTTCTTTATATTGGCTTGTCCGTCCTTGGAGTGAAAAAAAAAGAAAATAATTAAAAGCCTGATATTGTGCCTCTGATGATAATTTTGAATCTCAATTCGCAATATTATTAATTATAAAATCATTAATATGGGGATGGTTTTGTAATCTATTGGTTTACAAATATATAAAACTCGCGTGTTGACTCAGTACAAGCGGCTGAAGTGAACTTATCTTTATTTGTGACCTTTCAGATAGAACATCAAGGTTAAATTGTTATTGAAGGACAGTTGCAGTTTAGTGACCATGAATTTTGATTCCAAGCGGCCTAAGAAACTTCACTTCATAAATGCGATAATTTTTGATCCTAGAACATTTTGTAATTAGGCAAAGTATGAAAGGATAAAAGGACTATGTTAGAAAAAAAATTGTCGCGATTACCATCGACCATTATGGTGGACCATTGTCTTATTTGCATCTATACGATGTAAAAAAATGCTCAAGATCTTTGTTAAAAACATGAGTTTTTACAAAAATATATTTATATAGATCGCACCATCCCCTCTAGAGTTCACATCTCATACATTTTGACAATATCAAAACGGGTTATCCATTCCATTATAATTTATAACAATAGATATGTTACCGAACGAACTTGGTTTCAGGACATACTGGTCTCGTTTAAGATAATTGGTGATCGATTTTTCTCATAAATGAAGTTGATTTATTGTTTTCTATAGAAAATGTAGACTCTTGATGGACTAATAAAGCCTATCATGCTTGGCTAACGCCCGCGTGGTTAGGAATTTACCTTTTAAAAAAGAGAGAGACAAAACATTAAAAATAATAATATATATAGGCAATGTTACGTATCAAACACGTCTCTCTGTGTGTTACATAAAGTATATACAGGGTGTCCCAAAATTCAACGATAAGCCGGCACCAGCAGGTGGACCTACATATGACTACTCGAGAACAAAAAAGAAAAAAATTCTACCTTGATTTTTTTTTTCATTACGATAAAAAAACCGATTTCTTTAAAAATCGTCATCTTTTATTATATTATTAAGTGCCATTGCTACAACTTTACAAGTAATTCTGTGTTTTTTTTTGTATTGGCAAGGTAAGTAGCACTACTATCGATCACAACCATTAAAAATTCCAGAATATCTATAGTTTTTACACAAAAATCAACCAAAACTATGTTTTTTTCATAAATTATGTAAGATTTTGACTTTCAGCTCACTTTCACTCATCACAGTGAAAAAAAAAAGTATGGACACTACTGTGGCAAATAGTATTAAAAATTGGCGCAACTAATTACAATTCTAAAATGGTATAACATTCTAGGCAAACTAGCCACAAAAATATACTTAGGTGTACTATTTCAAAATAACAACCATATTTCGAAAATTGTTAGTGTTGATAGTAATCACTTCTACTATGTAGCCAAAATGTTTTTGTTGCAAGTTCTCAGAATTTGAATGAGACATGTGCGTAGTCCATAAGATAACATAAGTTAGACAGAGATAGATATAGAGAGATTAGAATTTACTATATTATTAAAATTACAATAAACGTTCGAATTGTTTGCCATTGACAGTAATGCAGGCACGACATCGCCTTAAAAATGAACGTTTTATTTTTCTTGCATATCTGATTCTGTTCATGTGATCCACAGCCTGAATTATTTTTTGGCGAAGCTCGTCCAAGGTTGCAATGGGTTTTGAGTAGACTCTTGCCTTTAGACAACCCCAATAGAAAAAGTCCAGGGGATTTAGATCGGGTGAACGGGGTGGCCATAAGATAGGACCAAGTCGCCCGATCCAACGCCCTGGGTACTCTTGGTCTAAGTACTCTCGCACAGGGCGGGCATAGTGAGCTGGGCAACCATCGTTTTGAAACCACATGTTTTGGAAATCACTTAAGGGCACGTCTTCTAATACTCCTGGTAACTCATTTTGTAAGAAGTTCAAATAGCTATTGCCATCTATGTTTCCTTGTAACTCAAAGGGTCCTATCACTTTTCCATTTATTATGCCCGTCCATAGGTTAACCTTAAATTGATATTGCGATTTGTCTTCTCTCACCAGGTGCGGATTTTCATTGTTCCAGCTATGAAGATTGTGAAGATTTAAATAGCCATCTTTCTTGCAGGTTGTTTCATCCGACCTTAAAACTTTGTCTAAGAATTGGGGATCTTCCCTGTGTTTTTGCAGCATTACACGGCAAAATGCGACCCGCAGTGGATAGTCCCGCGGTAATAACGCCTGCACGCGCCTGTAATGATATGGATGAAGCTGGTGACGTTTTAAAATTCTATGTGCAGTACTTTTTGGAATTCCCGTTGCTGTTTGTATGGCACGTACAGAGGTAGTTGTATCGCTTTCTATTTCATTGAGAACTTCTTCACCGTGTTCCGATCTAGGTCTTCCAGCGTTTCTCCTGTCAGATGGTATACGACCCTCCGAAAATGCTTGATGCACGTTAATAAATACGCGATAATCCGGATACCTTTGAAGAGTAGGGTACCTTGCTCGATATAATCTGCTAGCAGCGTTAGCATTGCATCGGCATTCTCCATAAATTAGGTGCATATTAGCGTATTCTAACGCTGTATAAGGTAGCGGCATAATGAATGCTAAACACTTGAAAATAAGGCAAAACTTCTTTAAAAAAACACAAAATCACAGTCTAAAATAATGCCAAGTCAGGTCAATTGCCAGGTCACTTAATTCAATCCAAAGTCGCGTACTGACTTGCTCTGTGCTGCTGAGGACATTAATTACTTCTCTACCTGCATTAATGTTACTAAACAATTAGCATCTATCTATCTCCCTCTAACGTATAATCTCTCTATCTCTGTCTAACTTATGTTATCTTATGGACTACGCACATGTCTCATTCAAATTCTGAGAACTTGCAACAAAAACATTAGGGCTACATAGTAAAAGTGATTACTATCAACACTAACAATTTTCGAAATATGGTTGTTATTTTGAAATTGTACACCTAAGTATATTTTTGTGGCTAGTTTGCCTAGAATGTTATACCATTTTAGAATTGTAGTTAGTTGCGCCAATTTTTAATACTATTTGCCACAGTAGTGTCCATACTTTTTTTTTTCACTGTGATGAGTGAAAGTGAGGTGAAAGTCAAAATCTTACATAATTTATGGAAAAAACATAGTTTTGGTTGATTTTTGTGTAAAAACTATAGATATTCTGGAATTTTTAATGGTTGTGATCGATAGTAGTGCTACTTACCTTGCCAATACAAAAAAAATCACAGAATTACTTGTAAAATTTTAGCAATGGCACTTAATAATATAATAAAAGATGACGATTTTTAAAGAAATCGGTTTTTTTGTCGTAATGAAAAAAAAAATCAAGGTAGAATTTTTTTCTTTTTTGTTCTCGAGTAGTCATATGTAGGTCCACCTGCTGGTGCCGGCTTACGTTGAATTTTGGGACACCCTGTATATATGTATATATATATATATATATATAAACTTAGGTGTCACTTAAAATTTAGTTGTCGGTAAAAATGGTGTAATAGCACTCCATGTTTAATAATTGACCGATTATGACGCATCGAGTCCTCATGAGGAAAAGTATGGGTGCACAAGAAGTTATGAGGTCCTATGGTATCTTA
Source organism: Lymantria monacha (assembly GCA_905163515.2). Classification (NCBI taxonomy): domain Eukaryota; kingdom Metazoa; phylum Arthropoda; class Insecta; order Lepidoptera; family Erebidae; genus Lymantria; species Lymantria monacha. The sequence goes on along the minus strand of LR991091.1, from coordinate 1,513,880 downwards.
CTACTCACCTACTCCTTACTGCCGATTGGGATGATATCAACAGTTTACCAAAAATGAGAATTTAAACAGATGTGTCCTAAAATGATGTTCGATTGGTAACAAGTGATCTACTACGAAATTCGATATTTTTTTTTTAGGTAAATGCCGTTATATTAAGCTAATACCGTTTTTTGAATAATTTGTTACGGGGATGAAAAGCATCGTAACCGAACACATTTCAGAACGGCAATTGGTATGTTGAATATTTTTTTATGGCATATATATAAAAATAGACTAAAATATATATCGTATTCTGAAAACAATGTAGCATTTCTTTTCATTTTGACCTACATAGTTATGGGTATTTGAATTTTATTTATTAGACAGAGAAAGCTATATAAACGACGTGACGTCAATATCTCGAAACAAATATCATTGTGTGAGAAAATGAACATTTCAAAAGTTTATATAACTTTATGTATATTTTTTAATTACAATCCCATTTTTAATAATTTTAAAAAGTATTTTAGAAGGTTATAGTGATCATTTATTATTTTGTTAGTAGTCAAATACCCAATTGTCGTACATTAGTTTTGAAAGTTTCATTATCGAATTTCGTAGTACGAGCCCATATACGTAATTCATTCAACCAATGCACATTCCATATTGACTGCAATAGTACACACGTTAAACCACAGTTTCTTTTTATGTATATACGAATTTGTTTATAAAATGTATTACTACATAATTACTTTATACATATAATATGTTACATTAGCTATAATTGTAACATTTGTGCGTGTTACAAATAAACAGCCGACCAATTTGTTACAAAATATTAATGAATAAGCTCCATTGATAAGCAATAATAAGTTATTAATTACATAACCAATTACTTTTAAATAATTAATAATTGAATATATTTCATTTTGTTAAATAAATTTCAAATTAATCACACTATCTTTATCTCGAATACGTAAAATTAATGACATGTCATAAATATTAAACTGTCATTTTTTGCTGTCAGTTGTTTGACAGCAGCTGTGTCTTATCTGAATGATAAGTGACGTTCTGAGTATCTAATAATATAGAAATAATTGTATACAAAAATTTTAATCATTTTATTTCTTAAATCTTTGTAAAGCTAAAGATAGTTTTTTAATAATTGTTTTTATTTAATTGAAAAATAAAATCCCATTAAATGTATGAAATATATTCAATTACATTCTATATGATGTATTTAAGTTGTAGCATGTTAAATATTACCGATTACTAATTATAAGCAATAGTATAGATATATTTGTTGTACATATACATATTATATACGTTGTTCATATACGGATTTTAAACAAATTAATATGTTCACTTCTAAATAATATTTGTAACGTTTTACTGGCAAGATTTTAAATAAATAATAAATTGATAACACTATTTGAAAATACATTGTAGAATGTTATCTGATATTTAAACTAAAAATCAAATCTTAAACTTTATTTGATCAATCCATATTATCGTTTTAGCGATTTGCAATCATAAATTACAGAAGTATTGATAGCAAATTCAAAAAGAAATCATCCAAGTCGTACGTATACAAAATCCTTTTCGTTTTGGATGCAAAAGTTGATTATCCGAATGGAAATTGTAATGTATGAAATTTTAAGCGTCTGTTTGATTGGAAAAATAAATGATTCATCGAATCCGTATTCCTTCGAATTTCGTAGTAGGGCATTTTTCATATCATCGTGAATACGTAACTTGCGGGCGTGCTGCGGTCTCGTTACGTACACGCAGCGTGTATCATGAAAATAAATAAGAACCAAAATCGTTGCGAATCGCTATTAGGATATTTTCTTAACTTACTTGGCGTCAATATAGTTGCATGTACTTAGTTAAACGCGTCCAAAGTATAAAAAAGATAGTTTTACCTAACATAAAGTAAGTATTTGCCGTTGTGTGATTTTTTTTTAAATTATATATGTTAACAGTTTGTATTGATTTGTAATAATAATACCGTTCGTTCCCGTGATCATTAATATTTAAAACATCAGGGGACCAAAAACCTCTGTAGCATTTCCTTAGAGAACCCTTTATAGAAACATTGGATTTAATGGTTGATATATTAATTTCTGTTTGTGAGAATAATAATTTCACAGATTTCTCGCTCTTGGTATGTTTGCGAGAGAATTCTGTGAATTTATATCGATTGCCTTTTTCTGTAGCAGTTATGGTTTGCTCTGTTTTTTCTTTTGCGATTAAATATGCCATGGTGGGAAAATACTAGAGCTTTATACATATTGCAGAACTGCTTATGCCTTAAAGATGATAACCTGCACAATAATATGATGGTGACGGACTATGTTAGGAACCTACGCTACTATTATGGCCTATTATTGTTCTAAGATGTATGAAATCAGTTTAATGAGTTTTTTTTTTAATTTGTCATAAAAATTATATTAGAATTGAATGAAATATTGCATTCTTGTGCCTCATTAAACCATTTAAAATACATTTGGAACCATAAAAATCTCAATCGTTTATAGGTTTGGACTTTTGAGGCCTTTAAAATACAATAGCCAAGTCAATATAATTAAACGTAGTTGATCATTCTGACATTCAAAATAGAATCATAAACGAAAAATAATATAGAAATAATATATTGGGGTAAGTGTCTTACGAACAAAGATATTTTAGAAGCAACTATTAACTTATAATTATATCAAAACGTTATTTTACCGAATTTATTATTGGACTAATGTTCAAAACAATTAAATGCAACAGAAATAAGATTTGATTTCACAGATATTGGTATGGTCCCAAGTACCGAGGCTTATTCAGAGTGAAGGATATTCGATTCACATGCAAAAAAAATAAAACATGTGCGTCTCCCGGGACACCCGACAGAAGTGATAACTTAAACTAATCTAAGTTGAACTATTTAATACTGAAGTTTTTTAACTTGAGAAAATAAGCTTTTCTAAACATCACATCTTAATACGGTTAGCGCTGTGGGTTAGAGTGAGAGAGTAGGAGCATGCCTACCGCTGCCGTATGCGTGAGAGAAAGGGAATCCAAACATACTGGCGCCGTTACGTGTTACGTAACGAAGCGGTTTACCCTAAGAAGTTATCACTTAAAATATTTCTTCGTGTGAACTACACACTTGGTTGTAATTTGTGTTCGTTATTTATATATTCATGAATTACACTGCGTTGTAAAAAAAAAATAATTAGACAAATACATATTACGAATCTACTAAGTTTTGTATTATTAAACTGTAAAGGCAATTCAATAACCAGAAACTAATATATCAACTGTAAATCTTAATTTAGAATTTATATATTCCTAATAAATGTTTTCTGTCATTTGTTATAACGGTAACGAGTTGTATCGAGTGTCGCTAGATTTTAGATTAAAATGTGACGGATAAAATTAAAACTTTGACGTAACTGTTTTGAATAACTATCTTTTGCTGATTAACTCTTAATTGCCTTTTTATATAATGTATTGGTCATAGATACATAAGTCACTTTTCAATATTTCAATATTGTGTTGCAAAGCACCAATGGCATGTTTACAGGAGATAATTTAAGACGTTGTTGTAAAATAATATTATACAAGTTGTAAACAATTTAAAACCATTGTGGTGGCTCAATTTCGATGTAAGGTAACTATTGTTAGCCACGATTCAGTGCTTTTAAGTTAATTATTTTATATAAAACGGATTCATTGAGGTATTTTAATGTAATGTTCGCATAGTGTTTTGATCATGAAATAATGTTTCAATCTTGATGCTTAAGTATCTCGGCATATTGTTGGGCAGAGGTTTGCCTGGTTTAAGACCATGATGTAGCCATTAACCGTCGGGCCAACCATTGACCTCGGGTGGTATATAATATATGATGTGTATACATATGATATTACAAAACTTATAACGCCTTGTGGAATTAATGTCCTACTTTCACGTTTTCAATAATCTAAATGTTTAGGCAACATTAAAATATTTCAATATTCGATTAAAATATAAGGAATCACTACAATTATTGTGGGTACATGAAAAATTTTATATGGTATCAAATGAACATCAATGAATGAAAAATAAAACAAAATACAGCAGTTAGCAAACAACGAACTAAATTTTCGCGATTTACGATATAAATTAAAAATTATACATATTATCAAATCTGAGTTATAACCATAGGTATTTTGAAATAAATACGCAATAAGTTCTCTTCCATTATACTCTTCAATCCGCTGAAATCTCTCAACAGATTTTTTGTTCTAAAACAATAAGTACCTTATTGTTATCTGACTTGCACTATTCATCCATCATTTTTGCTGTTATTTACGCAACATAATAATAGAAATATTGTTCTGTGACTAGATACAATTCTTTCGAATTCAGTCCACGGTAATGTGGTGTATTTTTAAATATCAAAATTTCGATATGCTGATAAATTTTCAATTCTATCTTTAGACTTATGAACAAGGAAACGTGTTTAATTTTTACCCATTTCATGGGCGTATGAAATATATAATATTCGGTTATAAATAAGTCATTTTTATAAATATAATGCTTTCTAAGCCTAAAGACTAAATGTCTAAAGTTGGGAGAAAATACCACCGTATAACAGAGTAACATGGTCTAATGTAAAACCATGTTTAAGTACACGCCTTTTCAAATTAATTTTGGTTTTATCTTATTTTCGCAATTAGGTCAGTTTCAGGTAACCCTATCTAATATAGGCAGGCGAAACATGTCTTACCGACTAAAGCTGTTAAATCAGTTACAAATACACAATATGAACCGTAAAATTTTACATGTACCCACAGTTTTTTTTAATTATTAAAATAAATAATATAACAGAATCTACCTCAACCAAATTACCCATTAATATTATTTGTAAGTGTTCTTTTGAGTCTTATTATTACTAATAAAATACTGAAGCGTAGTGTTTTTTATAATGATAACTGTGAATTAGTTGCATCATCCACATTTTGATATGGTAATTATTGTTACCGCACTATTGAATGGACAGCGGATTGTTGACGTGGTATTGTATGAAATGATATTAAATTTGAAAATAAACTCAATATGGCGTTTTATTTATTATTATCAATCCTATTGATTCAAATTCGTGAGATTATATGGACAGACTGTCCGTATAATCACTACATGTTCTGTGATTTTGAAATATAAGTAGTTCACTACTTCGTTAATTTTTATGTAATACTCCTTCTACACATATGACACAATTGATCATTGGTGATCTTTTATCTATGAAATATCACTAAAATTAAATTTCAAATGTCATAATAAAGAAGGATTTTCATATTGATACTTACACGGACTTTTGACGAGACAATGAACCGACATGACTGGCGACTAAAATATAAATTTATTATAATTTTTTAAACTTATTTTACTTGACATTGGCGAAATTGTGGTTAATCACTCACAGAGGCCATTCACTAAGAAGAAGAAGAATAATAAAGAAAGTTTTGAAAATATTTTTAAACTACAAGTTATATAGAAAAGAATTAATAGAAACACGAAATAAATCGAATATAATAATTAGTAAATATATATTCTAAAATATAATGAAAAACGAATGGAATAGCATGCGCTATCTGATCGATATTTGACTAATTCAAAGGCTTGCAAATGTGCATCAAGTTGATTTAAATAAGTGAATTTAATAATTCAGATAACGTGAATCCTTCTTGTAGAACAAAAAATAAATAAATATGTAATGCCGACAGTTAAAGAAAAAAATTGACTTCAAAACATAAGATGCTATAAAAGATTTTTGATCATTGATATTGTTACAAAGTGAGGCTAATATTTACCGATGGTCTTCGCTTTCGTTACCTACATAGCAGTATTAGCAATTTTATTATATGCTATTGTAAGTACGGTTTATATGTATTTTGACTGTCTTATGATGGTGGTTACGATAACTAACCCTTTATATTGTTTGTGAATATCGTAAAAGACGACTAAAATGTTTACATCGACATCGGCTCCATTTGATATCAACTGGTTATTAATTACAATTGTGAGTACCTACGAATACTACCAACCTTTAAATTTCTTGTGGGTGTTGTAAAAGGCGATTAAAAGCCAAATATATACTTGGGCCAACTCCATCTGATGCTGTTTGATCAACAATCAAATCCCCGAGGAGCGGCCGTTCATAAAACTATTGCCAAAAGTTGCGATATGTAGGTACCTACAATGGACGAGTAACGTATTTTTTGTACCCCAAGTAGTTCTTAAAGTGAGAGTAATGTAATCTCTTATATGTAGTGTCCGACCGAAACTGGTTTTACGACCGAAACCGAAACCGAATTTCGGCAACGGTTTCAGTTTCGGCCGAAACCGAAACCGAAACTTTTTATAAAGATAATGTTTTCAGAGAAAAATAAAGAAAATGTATTATAATCAGTCAGTTTTAATTTTTTTTTCTTTAAATCACATAAGTAGCTTTAATACTTATTTATGTTGTTACCAGCACTGCAAACAAACAGGTTACGACATGATTACGCACGTGGACGCGGCCAAATGTCATCGTCGCTTGGATGTCATTTACCGCGCCGAACACACTCGAGCACAGCGCGGCAACTCCTGAATGCAGTTTCGGTTTCGGTCGTAGTTTCGGCAGGTTTGCTGCCGAAACCGAAACATAACCGAAACTCGTTTTTTTGCCGAAACTCGACCGAAACCGAACATTCGGTCGGACACTACTTATATGTCCTAGCTAGGAATCAAATCATATTATTTATGTATAGGCTCTACGTGTGCATATATGTTTAGTCAAGTTATCATTTCAAACATTTGGAAGGCACCAACGACACTCAATATCTCAAAGAAAAAATTATTTCTTTATCTTTTATACGCAGTAGTACCTAAAAACCAATACAGTCATAATTATCATCATCTCAGCTTATAAATATTACACGGCTAGGCCCTGGCTTTACGATGAGAGGGAACTTATTCTACTAAACCACACTAACCAGACGTGTTGGTTTAGAATTTTTATTCAAGTTTACCTTTTATCGCATAGATTTTATATGCATACGAGTATCATAACTTTTAACCGTCTCTGACGACCTTCATGGTTAAGATTGGGTGGGGAATTGTATTTTTGCTCCGTTACCACGCGGATTTAATAACCAAAAAAAAAACAATTTTTCGTCGTCGCAGACGAAGCGGGCGGGATGTGTCCAGACCATATTGTGTCAAAAAACATGGCATATTATAGCCGAAAATTATTCACTGTGCTACTACAAGTTTTTTAAAGGGATTAAAATGCTAATATTATGCAGAGTTACGACAGACGGGAGCATCGAGCGATAACATCAGCTGTTCGAGCGGTATGGAGAGGAAATTGCCGCATGTCCTGTCTCCATCATTCTGAAGATCAAGGGAAGGAACAATCTTCGTCTTCTACGCCACCTGCGCTTGATCAGGCCGAGGACTCAAAGTTATCAAGCTCGGTTAACTGTGATTGTGGATCATGCCCATGTTTACTGATCGAGAAATTTCTCATGTATGTATTATATCATTATTCAGTTTCCATGTGGTGACGGAATATCAATTAAATTAACCTTAGGTTACCTTGTTGTTATCGACGATTAGGGGTTTAATTTTAATCACCGCTGCAGAAAAGGAAAACTTCTTATGTGCTTTTGATGAACGAAAACTAAGTGGCCGCGTTGAATTATTAATGCGTATATTAAAATAAGAACACAGGTACAATAATTTTTCGCGTAAAGCTTGTATTATCTTCAAAATGTGGTAAGTGAATAGAATATGAAAAATAATTCCTTAGGCGCGAATACAGAGGTCCTGCGCCGACAACACACGAGCGCTGTTATTGGTCGTCGAAGTATGACGTGATATTCGTGATTTTTTTTATATATATTACGCCATCTAGCTGCTAGTTGTGGTATGTGCCGCGACAAAGCTAGATATAAAACCCTATGTTAAACTAACTAAAAAGGGGTCTACGCGTGAATGTGAGCAAAACCAAAATAATGGTCTTTGAAAGAGATGAAGCCAGAACAGATGTAAGAGTAACAATAGGTAATGATGTACTAGAGCAAGTGGATGAATTTGTATATCTTGGATGTGGATTTAGCCGAGATGGACGGTACACTACTGATATAGAGCGAAGAGTGAATGCGGGAAATAGAGTGAATGGAGCGTTGGGACATCTTCTCAGTAGCTACCACGTCAGCCAGAAGGCACGTGTAGCAATACATAACGCAGTGCTTGTCCCAACATTACTGTATGGAAGCGAGAGTTGGGTATGCAGAAAAGAGTATGAAAGTAAAATTAATGCGGTCGAAGTGCGATCTCTACGGAAAATCTGTGGAGTTAGGCTGATCGATCGCATTCGTAACGAAGACGTAAGAGAGCGAGTAGGTATGAAAGAGAGTATTGGTGTAAAGATGCGAAAGGGAATGCTCCGATGGTTTGGACATGTGGAAAGAATGCCGAACGAACGTCTGGTTAAGAAGATATACAATGCGAAAGTGGAAGGATGTAGGTACCGAGGGAGACCGAGACTAACCTACCTAGACCAGATCGGTCATGTACTGAGGGAAGGTGGAGTCAAGAGTCTCCGAAACCGGCGAGCGTGTATGAAGAGAATTATGAATGTTGAGGAAGCGAGTGAAGTATGCAGAGATAGAGTTCTCTGGCACTCTGTTCTCTCTGCCTACCCTGCAAGGGATATGGCGTGATGATATGTATGTATGTATGTATGTTAAACTAACTAGCAAGTCTGAAGATGGTGAATTTCTTCTCACTGAGATGGAGACCTACTTGTGTCTAAGTATGTGATGAAACTAAAAGGGTAACAGGGAATAATGGAGGGATAATCCATCCTTAACAATGATAGTCTTCTAATTTTCAAAATATTTCAGTTGTTTATGTTTTATAGATCATGTGGACCAGCGATGCGTATCTATTGCAGTACAAGACAAGCGACATTCAACTTGGTAGGTACACCTTTTATCATCATTGTCATCAACCTATCATATGTCCATGCCATCACTGCTAGGCGGGTTGACGATCGCAGTTGTTGTTTTACCAGACGAGATCTGTTGCTTATTCTCTTGGTGCTTTAGCCGGTTCGTATGATTCCCATAGGAAAGACAGGGGTGGTAGCACATTGTATATATTTCTAAGCGATGGCAAAACAATATCTTATTTGATTGCGCAGATAGCTTAGTAGTTTAAGTAACGGTGTGCCGTGCCTAGTGACGTACCTTTGTTTCCCACGTAAAGCATTACAAATGGTAGTTCTGAGTCTGAAATGTTAGTTATCTCTTAAAAGTACGTTTGTAAAATTTCCCTCGACGCAAAGAATTCATTATTTTTTTCTTTAAATAAAATATTCGTTGCAATTAGATATGAAGTACCTCAGGTACTTTACTATATTTTTTACGGAAAAATGCTGATTATATTCTAATGCCTTTCTTGTATATATTGTAGAATAAGGTTCATCTCAGTCCATATATGTCCCATTCTTGGGCTCGGGCCTACTTCATAATGTGAGGGAAATTGACTTACTATACCGCGCTGGTCAGACGTGTTGGTATAAGGTTGTATATCGAGTTATCCTTCTCTTACACAGATGATATATGCATATTTTATCCCTTAATCGTCTTTTACAATTCCCACGAGTAAGAGGTGGTGGTGAACTGAGAATAAGGTTACATATGGTTTGCTTGCAATTATGATTACAATTTACAAGTAGTGATCACAATTTAGTATTTGTTGGGTTGTATATGAACTCAGCACGAGAGTTCTTGTGGATTATATGATCTGTCTAATATATAATGATGATATGGGTGTTATAGTTTTCAGGACTCTATGAACGACTTATGAGAGAGTACAATAGTAACATGAGTCTTCCAAGAGTGCAGGTAAATAAGTACGTATTTATTATGTTGCATTCTATATTGAAAAAATATATACCGACACGAAGGGCATCGATTGTGAGCGTATACTTACTAATTATGTACACAATTTTATATAAAAAGAATTGATTTATAAAAATAAGACCAGTCCGCTGAATTTTTCGGCAAATCTTCACAGTGGCTTCGTTCCGATCGGGTGGTAAGTTATTGAATTGATATAAGATTGGCAGTATGATGGAGTCCTCGCAGGGTTTTTACTATATTATTGAATGTGAATTTGAAACATGCAATTTCAAATTAATCAATATCTTAACCACTACGCCATTTGTGCTATCACATACCTAGTGTTTAAATATAATATTTTTTTTATCCTCATGAAGGATAAACACATAATATAGATTTTTTTTCGAACGAGCAAGCGGCACACATGATAGTAAGTGTTACTATCGCTCATGGACCTTTGCAAATACCAAGGTTACAGCCTAAGCTGCTGCCTGACAATGAAAAACTCCAAACCCGCCATGAAAGTTGAGCTACCGGCTCTCGATCACCAAACGAAACACAGTAGAATATTGCCACTGCTCAGATATCGATTTTTTCCGAGAGTGTGGTTCTAACCCGGTCGGACCGGCCCGCGGCTGTAGACAAAAAACTGTCTATAGTGTGGCCCTACCACTAGATTTCTAAATATTTTTAAATTATCCAAACAATTAAAACTTGGCAACTTTGATAGATACTTTCCGTGTGGTGACGGAGTAAGAATACAATCCACCCCCCCTCTCTTGCCCGTGAGTGATCGTAAGAGACGAGTAATGGGTATAAAACGTATATTACATCTATGGATGGAAAAATCGAAACAAAACCCTATACCAACACGTCTGATCAGCGTGGTAAGTAAATTTCCTTTCCATTACGGAGGTGGCTTGAGCCCAGCAATGGGACATATGAGCTGAGATGAATGAAAAATGAACGAACTTTGATAGATATTAAAATACTTGTAAGATTAGAAACGAAAAATATGGGATGCATGAGCAGATAATTGATAATGTGCTACATGTTCTTCGTTTATTTTATTATTATATTCAGCTTTTTAGGGTTAGTGCTGTGTGGTAGCGGCTACGAATACTACTAACTCTTACTTAGCTCGTGGATGTCTTAAAAAACGACTACGAGCTAAATATCGACTTGGGCCAATTCCATTGATGCCGTTTGGTCAATTACATTCCCAAGGAAGATTGTTGTCAAGCAGGTAGCCGGTCATAAAATTATTGCCAATAACTTTTACAATATGTACGATGGAAGAGGAGTACATATTGCATCGACTAAAAGTAATTGGGATAAGAGCAGGAGGATGATGATTCAGCTTTTTAGGGTTATGTGAAGGAAATTTTAGAATTGATTTTAAATACTTTTTCTTCTTCTTTTTTCATATTTGCATGCATTTTCATCCACTTGTGAGCTTTTCATGCATTTTCATCCACATCTGAGCATAGTCCAAATTTTAACCATTTAGCTTATAAAATTAGTTAAGAAATTAGTTTAAAATCAATTAAATAATTTCACCCAGTCAGAAATACATAAAAACGAGTCAATAAAAATATAAAATGGTAAAATAATAGGTAATAATTTCGAGTATAGACATAAGGGCGAGAAGTGAACGCAGAAATTGACTGCATTGTAAGACAAGAAGTAGAGATATCATCATTATTCTCCTAATCTTATTCCAATTACTTGGGGTCGATACGATATGTACGCCCTTTTTCATAGTACATTTTATAAAAGTTATTGACAATAGTTTTATAACCGGTCGCCTGCCAGACGTCAACCCTCCCTGGGAATAGGAGAAGAGATATATAATACTTTTGTATGAACAAAGTCTGAATTGTTTTGGATGAATTGGTTTAACTGAGCTTCTTTTAGAAGAAATAGAGTTATTAACTTCCACAGAGCTGAAAATCAAATGTTTAAAGTAATAATCGTTTACATATGTTTCAGTTAGTCCAACCAAACAGATATGATTCGTCTCAAAATTTTACTATCACTCGGTCACATCATGAACAATGTGTTGGCCCTGAAGACGTGAACATCAAAGATCAGGCACTTCCGAAGCCGCCGAATACTTCTCCTGCCACAGAAATTTTACCAACTGAACAAATACATAGCATTGACGAAACAGAGAACATGACAGATACGATCGATGAAAATTGCCAAGAGGAATCCAAATTTTCTTCTTTTGTAGGTGCACTACATCTACTTAAAGCATCAATTACTGCGGCTAGTGCACAAATAGCGACAGATACTCAATGCGAATCAACACAAACCAAATCTTTGCTTACGTCTTCAAATGAAAAATCAAATAACGCGGGTCAGCAGATACCATCTGTTCCTCAATTACCCCCTGCTATAACACCGACACCCTCAAAGTCTGCCAAATCTTTACTAACTTTGCACGAGCCCTCAGCTGTACACTTAAAATCTGAAAACGTGCTTTTAAATTCATCGTCAACAAAACCTCCTCTCGGTCAAATTGATGGTTGGCGAGCACCAGCAGGTCTTGGCGTATATATAGGTGACGTAACTTCTCTAAAAGCTATCGTTATGCAATCTCCTGCTCCAGAAGCACCTAGACTAAGAACTATAGAGGTGCCACCGACTGATACAGCCGAATCTATTCACCCTTTAAATGAGCAATTGAGAGAAAATGTTTGTAGAGTCCCAGCATTTGATATACCCGTATTTGTGTGCCCCAAGTGCAAGCAGCATGGCGTTACTTGTATTCGAGGTTGTCGATTCGAGAATGATAAAAAAAAATAAAAAAAAATACTGTTGAGGTTGTTTTATATTTTGTTTTTACTGTAGTATTGTGTAAAACAATAGTCCGTCTCTGCTTATACTACTGATGGGTTTGCGCCCACGGAGCAAATACAAAGAGGAGACGGCCTAAGTAACTGTGCACTGTGATTCTCAAGTAGGTCCTGACGTCATCACGTTAACATCAATAGTAGGCGTGGCCTATTAGTCTTCTGTCGTCGCTGACGGTGTTCGTACGGTGCATAAAATTATATTTTTAGTGTATTTTTATGTTATTACGAAGAAAACCATGAAGTGTTGTGTTTTATCATGTAAAAACTACTCCAATAAACGTACAGATGCTATGGAAAGAATCACATTCCATTTGTAAGTATATTTATTCATAATTTATCAAAATAATTTCTAGAAAGTTCTTTTGACGGTATCATGTTCAGAAATAATTTTACTCAACGTTAGATGGCACCACTTTTCGTAATAGAACCTAGAACAATAAAAGCCCATAAACTATTAAGATTATTGTAATAACTAATAACCATGAGTATTAAAATTTATACCCAAAGCCTTTTACCTCAACAAAAATATGAGTTTTATATGTAGTTAATAATTATTTTGTAAGCAATACGCCAGCTGTCATTAACTATGAAGAACTATAAAAGTGTCAAAAATCCAGGGTCGTAATTAGAATATAATTATAACATTCGGATTTTTCATCAAAGAAAAATATTTTTTACACTACTTTAAATGGACCTATTATAATTAAACTGTAAATTTTGTATGTTTTAGAATACCGTCCAATGACGATGTTAGAAGCAATGGATTTCAAAAATTAATAGAAAAACTGGACTCCTACGAAATATACAAAGATTTGTTCTTCTCATTTTAACAATGAAGATTGAAAGGACTGTATTGCAGCCAATAGAAAGCACTTCGAACAAGCTTTTTATATTTTAAATTGTTTTATATTTATGTATTAAACTAACACTGTAAAAGTCATAAATATTTTTTGCAATAGAAAAAGGTTTTTCTTTGTTACAGTATTTAGGGCAAGACTAGGTATAGCTCAAGAAATATATGATGCAAAAGAGTATTTCATTTTTATTATTGGAACCAATGTCACCCTTTCTTCTTTATTTATTAATAATGTAATTGCACTCGATGCAATTTCTTGATAAGATTAACGAGGTTGAGCACGTCACAAAAAAAAATGGTGGTGGCGTCGAAGGTCTTCAAGTTACCTTTAGCATGGCTAAGTTTTAGATGGCCCGTGCGTCAATCAAACGGTTGCTACCAGGGGGGGCTGGTCTGCTCGCTTGAAATACTCTTTTACATGTCTTGTTCATTGACACCATTGTTGCATTATCAATTGTATAAAGCCTTATTTTAATAGAGTGGTTTGATTCTTTTTTTATATGGAAAAGACAAAAAGGAAGGAAATAATACCGTGTAACTAACATATTTACTAAAAGTCCAACTACTTTCATTTGATAATTTGTTAGAAACCCAAACAAATAATTGTATTATTTGGTCGTATGGAAAGGACACAAATATGAAGAAAAAAAGGTTTCTAAACTTCTGAGTTTATCAGAATGACAGTAAAGAAAAGATGGATTTTTCATAAAATATTAACATTATGAACAATGCTGACAAGCCTTATAAAGAAATTTTCGGTTAAAAACAGTAGTCATACAGCTATTCGCTATGCAGAATTATTTGATTATAAACATTTGTATTTGAATAGAGCAAACAGCTAATAAGATTTGTTTGTATCTTTGAAATAAAAAAAAATTAGCACTCCTTGATATAGGTAAATTCTGAGTACGTCCCTGTTACACCATACACTTACTGACATCTAATGCAAGATAGCTCAACTGCATACAATATACGAAATTAGTAGTTGTGCTAATAGCCGGTAGATGGACATAAAGGAGGGAGTGAGACAAGTACTATTACTTGTCTCACTTTCTCCATTAGCAGCGTCCCCCTCATCCCCTGTAAATGACACGCATTGTTTCATAGAAAATATTCATTACAACAGCTCCTCTTTGTATTTGCTCCGTGGTTTGCGCTCCTCTTCACAATAGAACGATAATTGACCTACTTATGAGACATAACCATGCTTGTCAGAAAGCTTGGTATAGAGTTTTATTTCGAGTTTTCTTTCTCTTGCATGAACCTCCTCACAATAATATCAAGTTGGTCAAATGAAATAAAACCTTAAACTCACTCTAATATAAGGTTTTCTTTCTCTTTCACCGATGTATATCCACGCAGAAGGCAGACTGTGCTCGTTCGTTACAACACGCCAACCAGGTATCCCAGTCAAGAAGTTTGATAACGGTCGATTCCTCCGGGCGGGCCACCGATGACAAAGATCGGGTACCGGTGGCCCGCTCGCACGGCGAAGAGAGGAAATGATTGCAGGGTGGGTCTATGGGGTTGCGCGCCGCCTCTTCCGTCGTCCCGGACCGATTTGGTGGGGCACGACCACATCCATAGTCCACCGCAAGGAAGAAAGGGGTCGATTGCTACGCAGAGCAACACTTTGTGTGATCCATAACTTGTTCTGAGTCTGAATGTAGTTTGTATCCGTTAATTATGTTTGTTAATTAAGTCCCATGCAAAACAAGGATTGTTTCATTAGTGTTGAAGACGAGTGTGTATTTTTAAAAATGTCTTCGAGGATAACACTCGTTTAAAGGTTTGGGTGAAGTTCGAGAAGATAATCTGTATCTAAAAAGTAAGTGAAAAGTAAGATATTTGCCTGAATAGCTCTATCAGAATTTTATTAAGAGTTTAAAAGTAACATTTTAAAATAAATCCGTAAGTGTTTTGCATTCAGCTTGGCGGCGTTCGGGGAACATAGAGAGATCTTCTTATACTTTTTTATGCTTTAGTGTTATCTCAAAACTACATTTGTACGACCAGTATGTCTTACCTGCAATGATTTATGGCATAGAACTAGTGTTAACCAAATGCAAGACCAAAACTTGCTGCAAGAGTCTCACAGTGCTGCTTTAGACAGCATTTTACGACTTCTTCGGCAGAAAAAGGGATGTCAACATTTTGTATTCTTAATACTAGTACACGGGGAAATACTTTGATTTTATTTTAAAAAGTCTCATGATAGATAGTTGTGATTATAGCCCCACTCCGTTAAGTGGTATGTACCTAATTATTGATAGTTGTACAGTTAGTGCCACTATATGAATGAAATTTCATTAATTTAGTTGGAGTTTTCATTTCTATCAAAACAAGTGACTGTGTTATTCTAACAGCGAGAGTTGCAAGAGTCGCAAGAGTCTTGTTTTGGGACAACAATGTATAGAACCATGGTCTGTAAATATTGGAAGCCGTTGAGCACAATCATTAACGCGTTATTTTCGTAGGCAGACATATGTCTGGGGGACGTCGATAAGATTGTTAAGTGTCGTTCTAAAGTAAGAACCTTAATTGACTAAAATATTTTTCTACTCTATGCTTGAAATAAAGCTTTGATATGTATACGTCAAAATGATACAAATTCAATACAGAGCAAAATGTAGGTTTTAGAAAATCTCTATCAAATTCAACAAAATAAAAAAAATGACAAATTTATCAAGTTATATTTAAGAAAAAAATTACACAAAATAATGATGAATATGGATTTAGAGATATCAAAACGCCATAGCTCTTTAGCTCAGTTTTTATCAGAACTATTGCATTTTCTGTAAGAATATTGACGTATATATATGCAAATATGAGCAGTGGTGAAAATAATTAACTAATCAGCTAAAGTTTGTTAATATAAATGATGCCACTTGACCCGTGCAACTGTTGTTGCTGCTGTTATAATTATTTGACAGGTAAGTTATTTATTTTCATTAAACCTGTGTTATTTAAGCTCATATACGGTTTCACTGCTAAGCTCGAGCCTTCTCCAAAATAGGAGGGCAATTGACATATACCACACTAGTGTTGTCCAAATATAAGACCCTTGCGAGTCTCGCAAGTCTTGCAATCTCGCTGTTAGAATAACACAAAGTCATTTGTTTGATATAAATGAAAAATTCACATAGAAATGAAAAATCCAACTAAATTAATGTAATTCCATTCATTTAGTGGCACTAACTGTACAACTATCAATAATTAGGTACATACCACTTAACGGGAGTGGGGCTACAATCACATATATCTATCATGAGACTGTTTAAAATAACATCAAATTGTTTCCCCGTGTACTCGTATTAAGAATACAAAATGTTGACAATCCTTTTTTTGGCAAAGGAATCGTAAAATGGTGTCTAAGGGAGCTGTGAGATGTATCGCAAAGACGCCTAAACGAAAAATATAGAAACTATAAAAGAAAAACTATTCTTTTTTTTTACAGATTGCCTTCATTATCGATTTATGCGTCAAGTGAGACGTATGAAATCATATGTGTCGCTTATAGCGCCAGTACTGTTGACGATATTATTAGTTATCTCTTTTATATGGGTTTGTAATATCATCAATATATTTAATTTTGTCTTTCTTTTAGTTATTTATATATACATATATTATTTTCAGATGAACCCATGTAGATTCTAATACTGATGACTGTATATACGGCGAAGTAAAGCGTTGATTTCTCGTGCCGATGGTGTGATTTCGATCACCACGTAGGATAATTATTTATGCGATCCACAATTAATGATTTCTGATTGATGTTATTTATAGCCGTTAATTGTATGTTTGTAAAGTCCCCCACAATTCAAGGGATTGATTTTAGTTAAAACAAAAGATCTGGCCTTCAGGTCATAGAAATATATTAGCTGCTATATTACGCCATTCAGTCAGTCTGGTATGAGATTTTATTTTCTTTTACGAAACTCGCAGGAACGGATGAAACATTGAATAATAATTGTATTCATTCTTATCACGACATAGACATTTAGAATTTTCAATTATGTAATGTGTCCTCACAATGTTTTCCATTTACCTTCTCGTCGTTATTACTTAATATTATTCAATAATTATTACGGGGAGACGCCCCGTAAGAAATATGTTCTGTACCAAACGAGCCCGAGTTGAATGGCAGATTTTTTTTTGCTGTTGAGGAAATTTCTTACAATTACGAATAATGCTATATTCTTTTATGGTGGCGACTACGAATACTACCAACCCTTGCATTGCTCGTGGATGTCGTAAAAGACGACTAAAAGCCTTTTCGACCTGGGTCAACACAACCTGATGCCGTTTGGTCAACAATTACAGTCCTAAGCAGAGTTGATGTCAGACATAAGTCAGGCGGCCGGTCATAAAATTATTGCCAATAACTTTAGCAGTATGTAGGAAGGTGAGTACATATTGCGTCGACCCCAAGTAATTGGGATAAGAGCAGGTGAATGATGATGATGATAAGCTAGTGACTGTAAACCAAAAGACTTGATTTTTAAAAGTCAAAGTTTCATATTTTATATTGGTTTTACATTGGTATTCGAGATATTTTTATCTAGATTTTCTATGGAATTTGGTATCAAATGTTTTCAAATACTGTTATTATATTGCTCTTAAAAACATTTAATTGACTATTACGTTGCAGCTCCTTTCATTTGCTGGCAATACGATAGGGAAACAATATGTCACAAATAAAAAATCTTGTCTAGAAATGGTTGGTAGCAGTTTATCATTACTATCAAAACAAAACGATGCTAAATATATTCGTTGTGTTGGTAATAAAAAAGATTGTGTGGGAAGTTTAATTTCAAATATTAATGAAGCTTCACAAACTCAGCTTCAGAGTTCTAAGTGCAAGACTTGTGGGAAGCTATATAACAAGTATTCAGATGTGAATAGATTAAGTTTGGATTGTTCAAGTCAACGAAGATATGTAAAATGTAAACATACTAAAAATAAATATTAATTAATTAAAATTTTTAATGATGATCAATTTTTATTATTGAAAGCGATTAAATATCATAATAACTAATGTTTGATTTGAGATTTACCTTTCGAAATTTATGCCATTCCTGAAGACAGAGATTTATTGCTAGCTTCATATAAAGTTATAATGAGTATTACATATTTGAAACGAAACCATTTTACAAATTCAGTCGCGTAGTGGGTAAATATCATCATCTTATCATCTCAGCTCATATATGTCCCACTATTGGGCACGAGCCTCCTCCATAATGGAAGGGAAATTGACCTACTATACCACACTGATCAGATGTGTTGGTATAGGGTTTTATTTCGAGTTTTCCTTCTCTCGCATAGAGCTTATTTGCGTTTTATATCCCTTAGTCGTCTTTTACGACCACCCACGGGTAAGATAGGGGGTGGTGAATTGTTTCTTACTCCGTCACCGCACGGAAATTATATAAATAATTAGCGGGTAGATATAAATTTCTGTAATAGCGATGACTTGTTGTATGTGAGACACCTTAGCCCTTCCGTGACCATGAAGGCTGTAAAGTGTTCGAAACGTCGGGTAATTAAAAATCAAATACAGACGTGATAAAATCCGTAAAAAAAATATTTATTTTAAACAGTTGTATTAAAAAAAAACGTAACTAATTTCATCTCGCTTGTATTTGATTTTTAATTTGCCGATATTTTAAACACAGTGTTCATTAGTCATCTCGTAACTATGAATGCTATTAAGTAATCGAAAGCTTGGAACATTGAAAATTAAATACAATTACGATAAACTTCGTAAAAATAATTTGGTTCAAAGGAAAGAACGATTTGAAGATGGTCATAATTATAACCTCATAAGAGACTTAAAAAACAGAAAACAGTCACGAGGACTGCCGACAGAATTAAAAAAAAAGAAAGAAACCTAAGAAAATAAAAACAAACACAAAGAAATAAAAAGCATGCCCCAGGGAGTATTTATGGGTGTGACCGCACCATAGCCAGGCGTCAAAAAATATTTTGGAATGGGTAGGGCATAATTTCGCACAAATTGCTTAATTTATCAGTTTAGAAGTACTTTCATTTATAGGTTAAATACAATATTCTCCTATGGTCTACTCTCCCTCCGTCTTACAAATTTCCTCTCCTACGGTCTACTCTCCCTCCGTCTTACAAATTTCCTCTCCTACGGTCTACTCTCCCTCCGTCTTACAAATTTCCTCTCCTACGGTCTACTCTCCCTCCGTCTTACAAATTTCCTCTCCTACGGTCTACTCTCCCTCCGTCTTACAAATTTCCTCTCCTACGGTCTACTCTCCCTCCGTCTTACAAATTTCCTCTCCTACGGTCTACTTTCCCTCTGTCTTACAAATTTCCTCTCCTACGGTCTACTCTCCCTCCATCTTACGAATTTTCGATCAGGTCACGTTTCCTGACACGAGTTTAACATTTTTTTACCCATCCGAAAAAAGTGCACAACGCCGTTAAAGAGGTTTTCACTTAAAAAAAAAAATATACTTAATTATATTCGTTTTCATAACTAGACTGTTTGGTTAACCGGATATAAAATTATTACACACCAGTCAAAGTCTTAGAGAACAAAATGAATGAAACGGTTCCGGTAGCACTCTTAGTAGTGGTATGTCAAGGAACTGCACTCCATCTTTCCCTCGTGTTACCAGATAATATATAAAAAAGGCATTTTCTTAATATTTTGTGATCTTTTTTGCATTTTGAATTTTTTTGGTATATTTAGAATACAATATGTCACTCCCTCCTACTTGCCTATAGAATCACAAAATTCTAGTAACGGTTAGCAACATATATATTTACAGCAGAAGTCTTATCAAATAAATTGTGATAGCCACTCCTGCTACCAAGCATGACCTAACCCTCTTTTTCGCAGGTTATAGTCTGAACATATACCACCGTTACGGCTGGGGGTGACGGAAGGGCGGCGTGCGGCCGCATAACTTACTATATTCCGTCACCATCACTATTAACCAGCCAATGGTACCGTTTCCTTGACATCTGTGATCAGCCCCAATAAAAAAAAAAACACCCTGCATTAAGAAACCCACCCTCCAACCATGTACTATGCCCCGCACCTTTTTTTTTGGCATCACCGGACCCCATTCTACGAAAGTACACTCCCTTCCTCTTCTTATACAAAACCCCGCTAATGAAAAGGAAACACAAAAAGAGAAGGTTTTACACGGCGGTCCCTCTATCCACATTTGACGTGGACTTTTGCAACATTAGGGGTTTACACAGTAATCTCAACGCCATCCACCAACACCTCGAGACGGCGCGGCCTGCCTTGCTCTTTTTAACGGAGACGTAGATAAGTGCCCCGGATGATATTTACACATACATACATACATAGATATCATCACGCCATATCCCTTGCAGGGTAGGCAGAGAGAACAGAGTGCCAGAGAACTCTATCTCTGCATACTTCACTCGCTTCCTCAACATTCATAATTCTCTTCATACACCGCTCGCCGGTTTCGGAGACTCTTGACTCCACCTTCCTTCAGTACATGACCGATCTGGTCTAGGTAGGTTAGTCTCGGTCTCCCTCGGTACCTACATCCTTCAAATTTCGCATTGTATATCTTCTTAACCAGGCGTTCGTTCGGCATTCTTTCCACATGTCCGAACCATCGGAGCATTCCCTTTCGCATCTTTACACCAATACTCTCTTTCATACCTACTCGCTCTCTTACGTCGTCGTTACGAATGCGGTCGGTCAGCCTAACTCCACAGATTTTCCGCAGAGATCGCATTTCGACCGCATTAATTTTACTATCATACTCTTTTCTGCATACCCAACTCTCGCTTCCATACAGTAATGTTGGGACAAGCACTGCGTTATGTATTGCTACACGTGCCTTCTGGCTGAGGTGGTGGCTGCCGAGAAGTTGCCCCAACGCTCCGTTCACTCTATTTCCCGCATTCACTCTTCGCTCTATATCAGTGGTGTACCTTCCATCTCGGCTAAATCCACATCCAAGATATACAAATTCATCCACTTGCTCTAGTACATCATTACCTATTGTTACTCTTACATCTGTTCTGGTTTTATCTCTTTCAAAGACCATTATTTTGGTTTTGCTCACATTCACGCGTAGACCCCTTTTCTTACAATCTTCTGTCATTGTGTCGACTGGGGTCTGCAGGTCAGTCGCTGACTGTGCCAGCAGGACTGCATCATCTGCATAAAGCAGAGCAGTGACCACTGAGTCGCCCATCTGGACTCCCACATTCATATCGTTCAACCTTTGGAGACATTTATCCAGATATATGATAAAAAGCCTGGCTGACAGAATGCACCCCTGCTTAACGCCGATATTGACGTCAAACCAAGGCGACATTCCATCATCCAGCCGCACACAGGCTCTACAGCCCATGTAACTGGATTGCACAGCCTGCAGCAGTTTACCGTTAATACCATACTACGGTAAAATGTCCCAAACTTCCTTTCGTACAACCGTGTCAAATGCTCTCTCCAGATCCACAAAACTGCAGAAAACCCTCTGACCTAGGGCCAGATGCTTCTTCACAATGTTGCGCAGAGAGAACACTTGATCCATGCATCCCCTTCCACTCCTGAAACCTCCTTGTGTCTCACACAGTAAACCATCGGACACCATCCTCATTCTCCTTTCAATAATTTTACCATACACTTTTGCTGCCAAACTGGTCAAGCTTATGGCTCTGTAATTTGCGCAGTCATAACGTGAACCCTTGTTTTTAAACAAAGGCACGATGACTGCGCTATTCCAGTTCCTGGGAACCATTCCCGAGCTCCAACATAAATTGAGGAGCAACAGGAACGCCTCCCAGACACAAGAGCCACCAAGCTTGATCATCTCGGCAGACACCATATCAATGCCCGCTGCCTTACCATTTTTTGATGATATTTCGTACCTAAATTATCCAGGCTACGAGTTGGAGCACTCCTTCCACCGTAAAGCTGGGGTGTGCGTGTTCATCCGGGATGACATCTGTTGTCGCCGCCTTAGGGCCCTCGAGCATGGTGACCTGTCAATTTTATGGTTACGCGTAGACTATGGAGGGTATGCCCGCATCTACGCGTGCCTCTACAGGTCCCATGGCAGTGATTCAGGGTCAACTCAGTTATTCGAGAACGTTCAATGGGGGATTGACGAAATATTGGAGCAGTGTCCATCAGCGGAGGTGGTGGTTCTTGGAGACTTTAATGCTCATCATAAAGAGTGGTTGGGGTCCCGAACCACTGACCTCTTGGGTAGTCATCTCTTCAATATGGTCTCGGCCTATGGTCTCTCACAACTGGTAACACAGCCCACCCGTGTTCCAGACATTGAGAGCTATGAGCCCTCTCTACTGGATCTTCTGCTGACTACACACCAGCACGGATACCGGGTAGTGGTCGAAGCTCCTCTTGGGTCATCTGACCACTGCTTGGTCCGTAGCAAAGCCCCTATTGCGAGGCCTAATCGCTCTAAAGCGACTGGGACTCGCAGAGTCTGGCAATATAAGTCAGCAGATTGGGATAGGCTTCGCGAGTTCTACGCATCCTACCCATGGAAGCAGCTTTGCTTCGCCTCTGGGGACCTTGGCATTTGTGCGGATTGCTTTACCGATACGGTTATTACGGTGATGGAATTATTCATCCCCAACACCAAAATACCGGTCGGTGGCCGCAGCTGGCCTTGGTTTAATGAAACCTGCATGACGGCTGCACAGCAAAAGCAGTCCGCATACCAGGCCTGGAATAGGGCCCAAAACTGTCGGGACCCAAATGTCAGGGAGGAGAAGCGAAAATTTAATGCTGCTTCAAGATCTAGTAAGAAGGCTATTGCCAGAGCCAAGGCGGAACATGTTGCCAGAATTGGCGAGCGATTGAGAGCTATCCCGCTGGGAGTCGTGCATTCTGGTCGCTCGCCAAAGCTGCCCAAGGCAACTTCTGCCAGTCCAATCTCCCACCACTGCAGAAAAATGATGGCAGTCTAGCCCACAGTGCAAAGGAGAAGGCCGATCTTTTTGGTCAATTCTTTGCCTGTAACTCGACTTTGCACGCTGGAACCACCACACCACCTATCATCCCGCGGTGTGAAAGCTTTCTGCCTAAAATCCGCATTACGCAGCGAGCGGTGAGGCGGGAGCTGCGGCTAATAGACGTACATAAGTCGAGTGGGCCGGATGGCACCCCTGCAGTGGTCCTGAAAACGTGCGCCCCCGAGTTGAACCCCCGTCCTCACGCGCTTATACCGACTTTCCTATGATACTTTTAGGGTTCCATCTTCGTGGCAGATAGCCCATGTCCACCCGATCCCGAAAAGGGAGACCGGTCGGACCCGTCGAATTGCAAGCCGATTGCGATTACATCCTTGCTCTCCAAGATAATGGAGAAAATAATTAACCATCAGCTTCTGCAGTACCTTGAGGATCATCAGCAGATCAGTGACCGCCAATATGGGTTTCGTCATGGCCCGTCGGCTGGTGATCTTCTTGTGTACCTCACACACCGTTGGGCAGAGGCCTTGGAGGGCAAGGGTGAGGCGCTAGCGTTCAGCCTAGATATCGCGAAGGCGTTCGACAGGGTTTGGCACGGGGCCCTTCTATCGAAGCTACCATCATATGGAATCCCCGAGGGACTCTGTAATTGGATCACCAGTTGATGTCATGATCATGTTTTGGATGGTCGGAGCATAAAAGTAGTCGTCGATGGCTCCTGCTCCGAGACCATGCCCATTAATGCTGGTGTACCACAAGGCTCGGTGCTCTCACCGACGTTGTTTATTCTGCATATCAATGACATGCTCTCCATAGAGAGTATTCGTTGCTATGCGGATGACAGCACGGGTGACGAGCGATACACCGAGCATCAGAATGTCCCTCGGAGTATGTTACAGGCAAGACGGGCTCAACTTGTGTCTGAAGTCGAGCGCTCTCTAGGGCGGGCCTCAAAATGGGGTGAACGGAATTTAGTCCAGTTCAATCCCACTAAGACACAAGTTTGCGTGTTCACTGCGAAGAAGGACCCTTTTATCATGGCACCTCAGTTCCAAGGAGTAACTCTCCAAATCTCCGAGAGTATTGGGATCCTCGGCGTCGAACTATCGAACAAAGTCCAGTTTGGGAGTCATTTGGAGGACAAAGCCAAATTGGCAAGCAAAAAGTTGGGCGTGCTGAGCAGGGCTAGGCGGTACTTCACGCCGAGACAACGTCTTGTGCTATATAAAGTACAAGTTCGTCCTCACATGGAGTACTGCTCTCATCTCTGGGCAGGCGCGCCTAAATATCAGCTAGACCCACTTGACTCCCTACAAAGGCGGGCAGTTCGAATCGTCGGTGATCCCAATCTCACGGACAGACTAGAGTCGCTGGAGCGGCGGAGAGACTTTGGGTCACTCTGTGTACTCTACCGGCTCTTTCACGGGGAGTGTTCTGAGGAACTGTTTGACTTGGTACCACCGTCACCATTTTACCACCGTACCACTCGATACCGTAGCAGGGTTCATTCATTTCACCTGGAAACGATACGGTCCTTGACTGTACGTTTTCAGCGATAATTTCTCCCACGTACATGCAAGATCTGGAATGAACTACCTGCTGCTGTGTTTCCCGAGCGCTATGACATGTCCTTATTCAAACGAGGTTTAAGAAGAGCTCTTTCTTCACGGTAGGCAGCGGCCTGGCTGTACCCCTAGTGTTCCTGGGTCCATGTGCAACAGCATTACTTACCATCAGGTGTGGTGTTTGCTCGTTTGTCACCGTAGACAATAAAAAAAAAAAATCTTTGTATCGTGCGGAACTTTGCAAACATAAACAAATAATACCCAGACTTGTAACAACAATTTCTGGATCGTATAGAATATACTCGTAGTTCTGTGTGGGAATTGAACCCGCGACGCTTGGCCCGGTAGGTCGGTATCTTAAGCACTACGCCATCTGCGTAGGCAATTTAGTTATGGCCATAACCATCTATATACCTATGCTTAACTGCGGACGCCGATGGGCTAGTGAATGGCTGAAGCACAGCGTTATTAAAAATAGCAAAGTAAAACACTATGTAAATGATGATTACTGTTATATTTAATGTTTATTTATGAGTTGGACTAGTAGACTCTGACGGCAGAGTCTGGACACAGCACCTTCGTCACGCCGCCGCAACTTTGCGGCCAAACGTGCCAGGCTGAAGCGAGAACGGAAGCGACCTTCACGACGGCTACCTGTAAAGTAAATTAAAGCAATTATTATTGAAAATAAAGTTAACCTACTTAAGGCAATTTATTGATTTCTAATGTTTACGCGAGTATTACACTGGCAATGAAGTTGTATTCAAAATGTGGGTCAAAATTTAACAACTGATATTTTAGCGGGTAGATATAAATTTCTATAATAACGATAATTTATTGGATGTAAGACACCTTAGTCCTCCCGTGACCATGATCACTGTAAAGTGTTTGAAACGTCGGGAAATTAAAAATCAAATACAAACGCAATAGAATCCGAAAAAGTTAAGAATTTCAAATTTTAAGGCAATTTTATATAATGGTATAGTAATGCTAGCGATAGTTTTTTATAGTTTTATATGGCTTCCTCATCTGAAGCAGTACTTTCTCAGCTTATATGTGTCTCACTACTCCAGCCTCGTACAAAATTGGGAAGGGCATTGATCTACTTTCGAGTAATTCATCTCTTCCGTAGATTTTTTATGCATATTATACATATATCTTAGTTCTCTTTTAAGACGACCACAGACAAGATAGGGGGATATTTTTTTAAAGACAACACTACGCAAAGGAAATAGTCATTGTATTCCCTAGTGACTTCGAATATGTAATTAAATTGAAACAGATACACCACCCAGGCTCAGAACAACAATACTAAATAACAACAATCGTGTGGATCACACAAATTATTGAGCTGCGTGGAGATTGAACCCAAGACACTTGGCACAATAGGTCCGTACCTTAACAACCACGCCATGCTTGCAGCCGAAGTGCTGAATTGTACTCTTATAATAATAAGAGTACAATTACAAACAAGCAACAAAAAGTACCCCTAAGTAGTAAATATAATAATATTTACTACTTAGGTACCCCTAAGTTTTGCATAAAATCGACGCTTCAATAGTAGTAATTTGCGTTTCTCTCGCTGTGCGGGAGTGCCGAAGGACCAAAACCTTTATGGTGGACAGCGATTTGGCTTGGTTTCACTAATATTATGATGGAAATTCGGTGTAATTTTTGCTCGTCTTATTCAAAGTCAATATGAAAAAGGCAAAGTAAGAAGTATTATCACCTTCAGCAACTCGTTGCCATGCTTCCCTATCAACGTTGACCATGCCGGTGGATGCGCTTCTGCCCAATGCCGCGGGCTCTTGATTCCCTGATGATTGAGACTCGGCCACGTCGCTCTCACAACTTATTCGACTGGATCTGATTGCAATGAAGTTATTATTAATCCAATTATTTGGGGAAAATCTAATACTTTCGGTTAAAGAACCTCTTAAAGTAAGTACTTTATTATGTAGTCAGGGTATTCCAAAACAGTTTTTGGTTTTCATCAACAAGATGGATATTACTCGAGGATCTTAGTCATATAAATGGCAAAAAATAACATAATTTTTGTACCGTATTTATTATGTTGTCCTTATTATTTATTATACACCCGGCGCGGTGACTGTATAAGAATATAAGTATAAGAATATAATGTCAGATTGGTCACGTACTGAAGGAAGGTGGAGTCAAGAGTCTCCGAAACCGGCGAGCGTGTATGAAGAGAATTATGAATGTTGAGGAAGCGAGTGAAGTATGCAAGGATAGAGTTTTATGGCACTCTGTTCTCTCTGCCTACCCTGCAAGGGATATGGCGTGATGATATGTATGTAATATAATGTCATCACCACTTATCTACGCTTTTTGCCGGAGTCGTTAATATTCGGAGAAGAAACTGATTAAAGCTCTCTCCTGGGAAACGTAAAACACGTCACTGGGATCATCAACCCGCCTGCGCAACGATTACGGCGACGTGATTAAGGGGGTAGTCCCTTAATTTATGGGGGAGGCCTACGACCAGTTATGAATGGCTAAATATTGAGACGATGATGAAAATGACCTATCGTATCACTAAAGAAAACTGGAAGAAAAACTCATCGAAACTCGTCTGGCCAACGTAGTATAACACACACCAATTCTTCAAATGAGATACGCATGAGCTTTGAAGAAAAAAGAAAATATTGTTCATACCTGTCACCAGGTCTTAAATCACTGGCAGAGCTGGTGCCTTCTCGTCTCATAGGTACAGTGGAAGACAAAAACTTCTCTCGTGCAGCCTTAATTTTTGCAGCTCGTTCCGTTAGACTGGCTGTCACAGCTTCGGAGTCCACAAAAGTCGGCGTTTCTACCGTTGATATAGACCTCCCAAATATTCCTGGATTGCCTGACATATAACTGCTAAGCGTTGGTAATATTATATTGGACGCTGGACTAAAATTTGGCAGAGATTCTGCATTAGATGTAGTTTCAGGCAAATTTCTAGTCCGGTTTGGAACGATGGTATCAGTACTGACTGTTTCCTTAATAGTTTCCTGGCTATCCTCAATATTTTTCGGTGTGGGGGTTACAACTCTAGACTTTTCAGGATGCAGAGCATTTGCGCTGTGAGATTTGAGGACGCCATCCAGAGTACTTGATGGTATTGGTGTCAAACGTTTTTCTGCCGAAGTGGGATCACGTCTTGATAATTGGCAGGCACTTGCTGATTTCTGGACTTCCCTCTCAAGGAATGGGTTATTTCTGAATAAAGAGTGTTAATTTAATTTATTGAATTTCAAATACGAATTGCCAATTTCACATTCGTATAAAATATTTACCTGATGTTAACACCTACGGGCATGTCAGGAGGTCTTCGACGCTCAGTAGTGGGTGATCTCCAAGCAGGGGAGGATGCACCACTGCTAACTGGTGATGTTCCTGTAAAATTGATTTGGTTATTGTTTGGGTTGGGTTATTGTTGATGATATTTTTTTACTCGACAAGAATTTTTAATAATTAATTTATATCGAAACCCTACCTTCCTCATTTATCTTTTTGTTATAACGTTGTATCATGATGCGTATAGATGGTGCTGTTTCTTTTGGTTGTGGTTTCCTCTGAGATAATGGAGATGATGGCAGAGGAGGCCTAGTTCTTTTCTTTATCTCTTCGGAGTCTTGAAGATCACCCGAGCTTTTAGAACGTGCACTCTTCTCTTGGCTGACTTTTTCTGTTTTATTATCCTTCCTTTTTGTTTCACCTCTATGCCGTTGATCTGATGGTCTTACTTCTGGTAAATCCTCAACGTTTACTGGTATAACAGCCCTTGGGATTGTTTCACCACTGCGAACGACTGGCGAAAATATTTTTCGTATAGTTTTTACGATAACTTCTGGAGAATGGTCGCGTGGTTCTGTTGTTTTTAGCTTCAAAACAAAAACCTGAAAATTTAACTTGTTAAAATTACTAAAATATGTGTCAGGATGTAATCGTATCTGCAGTCAGGTGAAAGTAGCCATACTTTAAAATATGATGTCAGCAAATGATCATGATTTTAGCAAATTAATCATTAAAAACTATAATGTGAAACTTACATCCCCTTCTGAATCTGAATGTAAGGAGGTTGGAGGAGTTCTTGGTTTTTCAGATGCTCTTCTCGGTCTCTTTCTTCGTCTTGGTATTTCCACAGTCACAGTGTCTACTTCATGTTCTGTATCACTTTCTGATGGTTTTGACTGTTCTCTCTCCAGTCTAGCCCTACTTTTGGATTTCTTTTTACCATTTATTTTCTCTGCCTCTTTAACTTTAAAATCTTCTTTGGATTCGTCAATACTATCCTTATCTTTAGTTTCTATAGTTTTTTCTTTTTCTATTGATTTTACAGATTTTTGACTAGATTCTTTACAGTAATTTACAATATCTTTATCTGTACTTTTTTCACGAATTTCACCGTCAGTAACTTCTTGATCTTGAAACCGACTAGAACTGCATCTCTCTATTTCTTGAATAGCCTGCCTGATAAACATAGCATCTTCCTCTATACTGGGCTGCCTGTTTATTTTCTTTTTACTCTTATTGTCAAGTTTATTCTGAAAGTACTTTAAGTTATTAAGAATACAAAAAATAACTACTCTACATGAAAAGATGCGGACTACTACCTGATCACGGGATTTTTGATGAGCTACTGATGATTCTTTTAATTTTGTACTTCTTGCGTCTGAAAGGACGACTAAAAAAGATGTAAAATCTAGTTTAATTCATAGTTGAAAAAGAAAACAGTATTCACGATGAAATGTGTTCAATTTACCAGCTCCATTTGGCTGAAGAACAGCTGTGCCGGTCACCGCAGAACTGGTTTCACACAATAGTCTAGCCTCAGCTTGCCCATATGTGTAAATTGGCTTCTGAGGTGTATGTCGAGGGGAAACTGCCACCAGCGGCGCTGCCGTGCATATTTCTTCATCCTCAAATTCTACTAAAACTGCTCCGCGACTTTCTGTTCCGTCGTACTCATCCGCATCGAGCTTTAATTATAAAAGGATTGAATTAAATTATTCTGATCAAAGCAACTTACATTAAATCTGAATGTGATCTGTGTGCCTGTGTGAAAATGTTCTATGTGCCTCATTTTATTATTAGGCAAATAGAAGCAATATGAAATTTCTGTACTTTTACCCAAGGCATCTAATATAATGATATATTTATTATATCTTTTTAAGGTGTTAGGTGTTAAATAAGGGAATTAGAGGTTATTATTGTTATGGTATGGTGTCCTATGATAATAAAAATTCATTTATTGATTAAATGAAGAAATAGTTGTAGCACCGTACGTAACTGAATGGTTTTGTACTTACAATCTCATTTATGAAATAAAACAAATTACTAATGGTAAAATCTTTGCAATAAAGATTATTATTTCGCTTTTATAAAACTATACAACTCTAACAGAAATTTACTCTGATTGAAGTGGTTTAATAGAAATAGCTTCTTTTAGTTTGCAAATTTGATTACTCACAGAATGTTCCCTTTCATATTCGGAATCGAAACTGTCAACATCGTTCACACTGAGACTCGATACATGAAGTCTACCAGATCCAGCTGCTGATGGAGCTACACTGCCATCAGATTGAGTCCTTGTCAGTGGTGCTGGCGGTAATTTGCTATTTCGAGCACGGGCAGCTTGAAGTAAAGCAGAAGTAGAAGCTTCTGGAGCAATACCTCTGGATTTCTCCCATGCGTGGAGTTTGCGGGTGAAATCTCTGGAGATACCTAGAACAAGATAATTAATAGATACTTAATTGACTTAATTTAGTTAGCCTTTTTATAATAGAATGTAATTAGAACTAATATTTTGAATTGTAAAATATGGTTAGATTATTCTAATTTCGGGTACCGGTGGCCCGCTCCCATGGCGAAGAGAGGCGCTTTGTAGGATGGGGTTGTGCGCCGCCGCTTCCGTCGCTTCGGACCGATTCGGTGGGACGTGACCAATCCATGGCCCACAACGCATTTTTTCATTGCTTAATTCAATTTATAAATAGTTTCTTGTATACCTTTTTTTTTTTTTTTTTTTTTTTGGGTGGACTATGGATGCGTCTCGCCCCGCCAAATCGCTCCGGGGTGACGAAAAGGCGGCGCGTGATCCCATAGACCCACCGTAAAACTCGCCTCTCTTCGCCGTGCGAGCGGACCACCGGTACCCGATTTTGGACTTCGGTGGCCCGCCCGGAGTTTCTTGTATACCTAATTAATTAGAATTACACCAAATGAGAGCATGAATGTAACCAATTCTTTTTCAGCCAATAATGAGTTGGTTATGAAATTCCAAGATAGTGCTAAATGCTCTTGCAATGATTTTATTTGCTTAATCGTCTCTTAATGGCAATTGAAAGGGAGTGAAGATACGTTCTATTTGTAACTTCTCGCACATCATTGTTATAGCCAGCGTATTAAAGGTCAACTTTTGGATAATTATCGCTACGCTTAGCAGGATGGTTGGTCAAATTACTGAAATTTAGCATTTAATATGCTTAATTATTTATAAAAACCCGCTTACGAAGCGAAAAATGATGTCACAAGTGAGATTTGAACCCACGCCTATTGGAAATCCATCCCAATCGTGCTGCCACTTACACCACCGTGAATTTGTAATTATAGGACATTCAAATCTCGCTTCGTTTTATATTTACGTCTTTAAGGAGACGTGTGCCATCTACCCGACAGTGTTTACACATTGTACAGGCTTAATACTTCAAACTTTGCAGTTAGAATTGTATTAAACGATGACACAACCTTGTTATTCAGATTACTGTAATTTAGCATTTAATATGCTTAATTATTTATAAAAACCTGATTACGAAGCGAAAAATGATGGAAGTTCACGGTGGTGTAAGTGGCAGCACGATTGGGATGGATTTCCAATAGGCGTGGGTTCGAATCCCACTTGTGACATAATTTTTCGCTTCGTAATCAGGATGGTTGGTGATCGCTTTTGGTTTTATTAAGTTAATAAAAGTAATAGGTTGGTGACACATTGCATTCTTAACTTGTAACCGCGCAGCAAAACATCTCACACGGATAAAACTAATTTATACGAGATGTACTATTATTTTATATGACCTGGTATATTTGTGACAGCTATAATTTACCTTGAAATTTGAATAACCCTGTAGATGTTCTTACTAACACTTCATCTGGTTTTGCTTCCTCTGCCCATGCAGGCACGGAGTTCGTTTCCTTCATGCGTTTCCATTCGTCTGTAAAGGGCAATGTATGTTGAAGTGAAACTTATAATTCTATAAAAGTTTTAGTTATCTTTTTGATGGACCAGTCAAATCAAATGCACTCGGTGCTGTAATTATGCTTAAAGTACATGCATCGATCACAAACTAGTAATACGTCTCCATGTTGCTCTGATATTACCAAGAATGTTCTAACGGGATTTGATGAGATAATCTTTCACCAATTAGTAAAGTATATGTTTACACCCATTCATTGTCAGATATATGCCTCTCCAAGGCAGAATGATGACATATTTTTTTTTAATGTACACCAAAATGGGAGATGATGACGCACTGTTTTATTAACCAATGACCACGCGGACCATGATACTGTCGTGCCGTCGTCATCATAGGCTTGCCCTCATTCTACATTAAGTAGTGTCGACACAGCATGCCATTGACTTCTATAAGCTTCTGACAGCCGTTATATCTGTGTTCACTCCTTTCATAGCCACATACATACATTCAGACTATCTCTTTTTGGATCGCCCAATTCATATTGATAACCCTCCTTTTTTGCCAATTAAAAAAATTATTACCTTTATCATTATGGCTGAGTCCAGGCAGATAAACTTATTATATGAAATTCTTGACCGTGAATTCAAACTAGGTATTTTCATATTGGTACCTTTATCTTTATAGCACTAAAACTATATGATTCTTACCCCATTTTTTAAGAAAATCTTCACTGAGATCTTTCCTAGCGGGCACTGGAGGGGGTTGTTTCACACCCTTCTTTAATTGCCACTCTGCTAACTTTTTCCGAAAATCTGCTGATAACTGCTCTTCGGTGGCAACTGGTCGAGCGCCTGAAACATATTTGAGCGCAATAAGAACGCAAACTTCACCATCTTGTTATCCTGAGGATATTCTAGAGAATAATTAAGTAAATCAAGTTATTTATAAAAGCAGCACTGTTATTATTAGCTGCAAAGCTCTGATCCTGCAGAAGAATGCGGCTGCATGATTTAGACAGGTAGCGTAATAACTTGACCTGGTTCCCCACCGACTCTCAGATTGCAAATATTTGCGTTTACTACCCGATCGAAGTACTACTATAACGAGTACCTCAAAGAATATCCTCGCTGGGTAAGAAACTGAAAGCAATGACACAATGTCCATTGAAAACAATTGTAGAAAAGCTGCAGCTAGGCATATTTAAATTTATTAGATTGATTTATTCTTCTTTTTTTTTCAATATCATCTAAGCTTATAAACTTTCTAATTTATAGTATATTATCTATGTATAGTATATTATCTATGTATAGTATATTATCTATGTTATAAACTATATTATTTCCATTTCTTTATTTTCTCGATGACAGTTCTAATTTGATAGTTGTAGTGTTGTGACCAAATAAGTAATGATATCGATCGCATATATGTTTTGAACAAAGACAAATTCAACAAAAACATTCAAATATATTTTTTCAAGCTGGGAACACTCAATGACCCACCGCCATTTTGTATTTGTTTTAATCTGTCACTCGCAACAAGACGGTCGTGCTATATGGTCACTACATTTCTGTTCGCTGAGTTTTTTCACATTATCCATACGTTACGTTGTGTATTTTGTGTTCCTCCGTGTTGATTGCTGCCCAGCTGTCAAATATCAAAATGCCTAAAGGATCTGTTCTGAAAAGTCAGGCGAGAGAACTGGTGATCAAGGTTCGTAATTACTTTGAAGCAGAATATCAAACTGGTGGCCCGCTATTACCACTGTCGCAAGTGCGAGAGCGTGTTGGGGCCGCATTAGGAATTAGTGGACCTACTGTTTCAAAAATTACTACCGAAGCTTACGGTACAAGCGGCATTGAAGCAAATAAGCTTCGTACGCCGAAGAAGAAACGCCAACCACGTCGTGTGACATCGGTTGACAACTTCGACGCTGACGCTATTCGTCGTCATATGTATATATGACTATTACTTGCGCAAAGAAATTCCAACACTTAAAAAACTTGTTGTTTCTTTACATGAACGTGGTTTGTTCCATGGCCAAAAATCGTCATTAAGCTTAGTTTTGAAAGAAATTGGATTTTCTTATAAAAAATCGGACAAACGTAAAATATTGATGGAGCGTCACGACGTTGCTATGGCTCGCTGCGAATTTTTGAGCGAAGCCAAAAAGATATCAGATTGGTCAAATGTTATTTTCACTGACGAGACTTGGTTAAATGCAAACCACACAGTATCGAAGAACTGGACTGACGACACCGCCGCTTCCACTAGTTCAGTGCCAATGGGAAAAGGTGAACGCCTTATCATATGCCATGCAGGCCTTATCATATGCCATGCAAGGATTCGTGTCAGATGCTTTACTGGCCTTTAAATCCAAGAAAACAGTGGACTACCACGAAGAAATGAACGCGGAGATTTACGAAGGATGGTTCAAAGAAATGGTGCAATCTCTGGAAGAACCGTCGATAATTATTATGGAAAACGCTACATATCACTCTAGACAAATTGATAAAATGCCGACGCAGGCCAATAAAAAACAAGAGATAATTGATTGGCTCAAACGTCATGGCGAAAATGTGGATGATACTTTATTAAAAGTACAATTAGTGAATATTTTAAAATTTAAAAAAAGCCTCCCTAAAAGATATATTACTGACGAAATAGATGCCGAATGTGGTCATTGGGTTCTTCGACTTCCGCCGTATCATTGCCAGTACAATGCTATAGAACTAATATGGGCACAAATCAAAGGACACGCCGCTCGAAACAATACTCATCCCCCTTTTACGGCAAACAAGATGTTAGATTTATTAAAAAATGCATGTGCGGACGTAACCGCCGAACACTGGGAAAAAATTGTGAGAAGAACCCAAAACATTATAGCGTCGGATTGGGAAATTCATGTGGCATTAGATAATATAGAAATACAAGAACTTATAATAAATGTTGAGGAGAGCTCATCGAGTGATAGTGGCGATTCGTCAGATTTTGATTAAATAAATGAATAATATAATTACATCTTGTAATGAAATGTAATATTAGTTAATAAATTTGTATAAAATTATCCGGCAATAGTTTAGTTTCTTCCACTTTGTAAAAAAATATCAGGTCTCTTATCGTGTTACGTTTATCGATAGCTCCATCCCTATCAGTTTCTCCGACTTTGCTATGACCTTGTACGCGCGTAAGCGTCATATTTTTATTAAATAATGTAAAAAAGACGCTCGTTCAAGTTTCCACAGGAGCTGTCATCGAGAAAATAAATAAATGGAAATAGTATGATGCTGAGTTTTTTTTTAAAGTCACTAAGTCACTAAGTCACCTTGCACTAAGGGGGACTCTACAAACGCAGACAAATTACACCCAGACTCAGAACAACACTTTGTGGACCGCATAAATTATTGCTCTGCGTGGGAATCGAACCCATAGCACTGACACGGAAAGTCGTTATCTTAACCATTACACCATCTATGTAGTCACAACATACTTCACAGTGTAAGCAAATTGAATTAATACACCAGATTGATCAGACGGTTTAGCATAGGTGCAACATAACTATTTAATAAAACGAGGTTATTATCTAATACCAATTGCACAGTCTTCAAAAGAACGATGCACGTAAACTAACTTGGAATAATACGTTTATAACTTATGGTAACATTAGTTTAATAAGTTTTATAAAACTGAAAAAAAATTGACTCCTTTTTGGAAACTCGATTAACCGGACAAGTGTTGTCGTTAGACATTCGAATATCCGAAAATTCGGATAATAGAAGGTGCGAAGAAAAGACTGTTTTTTACATATTGTATAACATTATGCAGTAGTTAATAATAATGAATCGCGTGGAGCATAAAGATCACGTGAAACGCTGGCGGATAATGCCAGTTCCGACATGTTCCCTTGCATTGATTTGACTTGTATATGCAAGATCACGATTGATAGTCCGGATAATCGAATCGAATCCGTATAAGTGAGGGCCGGATAATCGAGTTTTCATTGTATTTTCTATTCATCATTGCCTGCTCTTATCCCAATTACTTGGGGTTGATGCAATATGTAGTCGTACATAATATATTGGATTATACGTCGACGCAATATGTAAGTACTCGTACATAATATACAAAAGTTATTGGCAATAATTTTATGACCGGCCGTCAGTCTGAACTTGAACCTTCTTTGGGAATATATTTGTTGACTAAGCGGCATCAGGTGGGTTCGCCCAGGTCAATATAAAGCTCTTAGTCGTCTTTTACGAAATCCACGAGCAAAGTAAGGGTATCCGTAAGTTCTACCATCCAGCAGCTTTTTAAACCTTTTTATTATTTTTCTACTTTCTATAAAATATTTTCTTAATTATACATTGTAAAATTAGTTTTTCCATCTGTCCGTAAGTAAGTCATGAATCAACTTACCAGCTACCATTTTGCCCCGTCTGTCAGAGAACTCTCGCCGCAGGCGCGACTGGAGGGCAGCATAGTCACGGGCGATGTCGTCCCGGACTCCGCTCGCTTCACATCCACTGCTTAAACCCTCTGTTTCTGTAATAAAGTAACAAGATATAATTAGGCATGGCAAAACATTTAAAATATAGTGGTATTAGCAGTATTTATCAAGATCCATTCATTTTTCAGTCTATTAACAACCCACGATCTCTCCACGAAGGGATTTTGTCATAATCGCCACGCATGGCAGGCGGGTTGGCGATCGTAATGGTTGTTATGAGTTCTCCAGGAGGTCGCTGTTGCCCACTCCACTACTTTCTGATTAAAAAATTACGACTCTCACGACCATATCAAACCGACTAGCTACCACAGACTAAAAAGAATCAGCCAAGTGCGAGGTGTACACGCGCACGAAGGGTTCCGTATCTATAAAAACCTCTTTTATTATACAATAATAAAAAAGGCTCCCATACGGCAGCCCCCTTAATTATTTATTTTATTTTAATTAATTATATTTAAAGAGAACATAAAACTAATTATTCTGTGAGTAGTTAAAGCGTCTACCTGTCACCGTTATTAGTATCGAGCAAGAAACGGTAAC
Organism: Lymantria monacha; assembly: GCA_905163515.2. Taxonomy (NCBI): domain Eukaryota; kingdom Metazoa; phylum Arthropoda; class Insecta; order Lepidoptera; family Erebidae; genus Lymantria; species Lymantria monacha. Next base: position 1,476,471 of record LR991091.1, on the reverse strand, counting down.
AATATCACGTTTGTTGTATGGGAGCCCCCCTTAAATATTTATTTTATTTTATATTTAGTATTTGTTGTTATAGCGGCAATAGAAATACATCATCTGTGAAAATTTCAACTGTCTAGATATCACCGTTCTTGAGATACAGCCTGGTGGCAGACGGACGGACGGACGGACAGCGAAGTCTCAGTAATAGGGTTTCGTTTTTACCTTTGGGTACGGAACCCTAATGAACGAATGAAATAAAATGAATTAAAACCATCAGAGCAGTACAACAGACAGAGTAATAAACGTATGTCAAACGATTGTCAAATCGTCTAATTTTTAGATTACAAACACAATAATGACCGTATATTTACTACAAAATTATAAGTATATTTAAATGTTAAAACTCTGTCTGTACTAATATTTGCAGTAATGATTAGGAGAATCTAAAACTATAAAATGCTGCACGTTTAATAGTTTATTACGACGATAGGCTCAGGTTTAATCTGGAATGGATAGATCACAGCTTACATGTAAATAAATAATTACAAATAATAATAATTTAATAGTTTAGTCTAGTTGTAGATTTAATCTAGTAGTATTCTTTGTGATGATAGAATAAAAAATATAATTTCATCACCATTTCTTTACCTGCAGGTATCGTAGGAGACGTTTAAAGGATGTAAGCCATTATATAATTGCAATTGCATTCAATGGGTCTACGTGTGAATGTGAGCAAAACCAAAATAAAGGTCTTTGAAAGAGATGAAGCCAGAACAGATGTAAGAGTAACAATAGGTAATGATGTACTAGAGCAAGTGGATGAATTTGTATATCTTGGATGTGGATTTCGTCGAGATGGAAGGTACGCCACTGATATAGAGTGAAGAGTGAATGCGGGAAATAGAGTGAAAGGAGCGTTGGGGCAACTTCTCGGTAGCCACCACCTCAGCCAGAAGGCACGTGTAGCAATACATAACGCAGTGCTTCTCCCAACATTACTATATGGAAGCGAGAGTTTGGTATAATGCGATCTCTACGGCAAATCTGTGGAGTTAGGCTGACCGATCGCATTCGTAACGATGATGTAAGAGAACGAGTAGGTATGAAAGAGAGTATTGGTGTAAAGATGCGAAAGGGAATGTTCCTATGGTTCGGACATGTGGAAAGAATGCCGAACGAATGTCTGGTTAAGAAGATATACAATGCGAAAGTGGAAGGATGTAGGTACCGGGGGAGACCGAGACTAACCTACCTAGACCAGATTGATCACGTACTGAAGGAAGGTGGAGTCAAGAGTCTCCGAAACCGGCGAGCGTGTATAAAGAGAATTATGAATGTTGAGGAAGCGTATGAAAAATGCAAGGATAGGGTTCTCTGGCACCCTGTTCCCTCTGCCTACCCTGCAAGGGATATGGCGTGATGATATGTTACATCATTCTACCAGCGTGGTATTGTAGGTTCTCTTCCATTGAAAATATTTCGTTCAGTGAGTGAGAGAGCGGGCAGTCTAACTTTTTGGGTGGATTTGGACTTTTCGTGGGCAGTGGCCTAGCTGTACCCCTGGTGTTGCAAAGGTTCATGAGCGGCAATAACACTTATCAGATATGTCACTTTTTCGTTTGTCACCAAGAGCAATAAAAAATATTTACTGCACCAATTAATTGTAAAGTTGTTATCTATTTACAGATATCAATTGTTCTTCCACACATTATATGAAGCCTCTTCTATTTATTTGTATCAGTATATTTGTATTGGTAAGTGTTTCTATGAAACTGTTTAATTAAAATATATAGTTGTAGAGTAATATATAGTTGCGAAAAGGTTTCTTGTTAGACATGTGAAAGTAATGCGAGTGATGTATCATACGTAATAACACATACAACAACACGTAATAATGTTATTACCCGACCGCGTACTGTCATATTATACATTACGCGACTAAACATCACATCACATTAAACATCACACATCACATTAAGCATGACGCGAACACCCATGTACTGTTCTGCATTTCTGCATTGTTCGGTGTCTGACAATTCAATATTTATTTTGAGCTTTATTTTCAGAACGTTAAGGCTTATATTTCTTGAGGCCGCCCGCCGTATATATAGAGCGCTATCGCATTACGCATCACACATGACATGAAATATCATGTGTGATGTTTGAAGTGATGGTAAAATGTAATATTGCTCGGCACGAAATGTAATGCCATATCACATCACTTCGCGAAGTACTGTTTCGTGCATGTCTATTTCTTGTGTGTTCATGAACCGTAAAAAAAGGACTTATTAATGACGCTAAGCGGTGTCGCTGAATCGCACAATATGTTTTTTAATATATATATATATATATATATATATATATGCCTATACTTTCGATTATTAAAAACTTTGTTTAAATATAGTTATTTCTAAGCACTAACAGTTCCATATAACTACCATATCCAATAAATTTAAACATTTTTGTTTTTTTAATTTTCTCACTAACTCAACCGTTTAAAAGCAATAGATATTTTTGGCTTTTTTTTGTAATTTTTTACCATATTTACCCTAAGGATTAATTTAACGATCACAAGAAGTCACATAATTTTATAAAATGATCTTAATAATTAAATCAAAAACTAATTAAGAAGTAAAATATTTTTTACGGCTTCTATCGCGTTTGTATTTGATTTTTAATTCCCCGACGTTTCGAACACTTTATAGTGATCATGGTCATGGAAGGACTAATTATGACGTATAATTTAGAAAAAGATTTTTTCTATTTATATGAGAATGAGTGCGCTTTTAGTGGTATCTTGGTGTACTCGTACCTCTCAAAGAGATACAAACGAGAGTTGGAAACGAGCAAGTACCACATCTGCTGGTGTTAATGCCGTCCATGGACCTTAGCAATACCAAGGCAGGCTAGGCCGTTGCCTACTAATACAAACCCCAAACCCATCCAGTTTGCTATAGCACATTGTCATTACTCAGACGTCGATCTTCTGCGAGAGTGTGGTACTACCCCGGACGGACCGGCCCGCGGCTGTAGACAGAGAACTGTCGACAGCGTGATTCTCTCACTATTAATTAGTGATAGGACCACGTCTGACCAGTGTGGTATAGTAGGTTAATTTCCCTTCCATTACGGAGGACGCTCGAGCCCAACAGTGGGACATATATAAGCTGAAATGATGAATGATGAAGTAGTAGGTAATACAAGCTAGGTCAATAACTTCTTTTTGTCTCTCGTTATCTAATTAAATTAATAATAATTTATATCGAAAATTATTTTATTTAGTCATATATGTTCTTAATTATTTAAAATTATAAAAAGAGAGCAGGAATTTTTGTTACAACTAGGAATAATTATAAGTTTTTAAATGACTAATAAAATATAATTTATTTTTACAGTACATTCCACTAGGAGATCCAGATGATTGTAGTTCGCAAATAAATTGCTGCGAGTATACCAAACATGGTAGCTTACCTTGGTGCTGTTTCTGTACCATTTACAAGTTTTTAATTCGGTGAGTATTATCTCGATTGTCATGTGAAATATAAATATATAATAATAATAATAAAAAAAAACAAATCATGCGTGATTCGGAACGCAGCGAGGTAAGTAGATACATTGCTGCGTTCCGAATTACGCACGATTTTATCGATCAAGAATAAATTCATACGACAATTTTTGGATTGCTGTGACTACAGACATTTTTTGAAGAAAAAAGAAGGCTAGATAGACGCATCTGGCTTTATTTTCTATAGTTTTGTGTAATTTCTATAATAGTTCTGGTTCCAAATATAGACATTTATGTTTCTAGGACGCTAGATGCATTCCTTGAGTTATTAGACCGTCTACTTCGTATTATTCTGGATTTTCTTTACCAAGCTAAATTGCAGGTAAATTATTTTATTTTTCAGACTATGTTGATAGATTTTTTAAGTATTTTTTTTTTGTATAGGACATTCTCATTTCATGTTGTTATTCATTATTCAGCCTTTTGCCGTGTAGTACGACGTAGATCTCTTCTAAACATGAGAGAACAGCGTCACTGTTGCTGTTCTGGACAAGTTACGCGGCGATTATAGTTAAGTTGTTATACGTTTCTCAAGAAGGAGCTGTTAACCACTCTCGTAGTAATTTTTACGATTTCCATTTTCAAGTAAAGGGTCAAATCTCTTAATAATGTAATATTATCAGCAGCGTTATCCTGTTCTTATCCCATTATTAGTGTTGCCCAAATGCAAGACCAAGACTCGCTGCAAGAGTCTCGCAGTGCTCCCTTAGACAGCATTTTACGATCCCTTTGGCAAAGAAAGGATTGTCAACATTTTGTATTATTAATACCATAATATTTGATGTTATTTTAAACAGTCTCATGATAGATAGTTGTGATTATATCCCCACTCCCGTTAAGTGGTAAGTACCTAATTATTGATAGTTGTACAGTTAGTACCACTAGATGAATGGAATTTCATTAATTTAGTTGGGTTTTTCATTTCTATGTGGATTTTTCATTTCTATCAAAACACGTAAGGGGCCGTTCATAAATTACGTAAGGGATTTTGAAGAATAATTTAGTGGCCTCCCCCCCTACCGTAAGACATCATAAGATTGCAACTACTCCCCCTGCCTCTTAATAAGAATTTTTGTAAGAAATGGCCCTATTGATCAATCTACTCCGTTTATTCTGAAAATATCTTTTATTACAATCTTCTTACTACAAGTAGGTATCATTAACTCACTGCAATAACATTAATGTTATTAATCTATCACAGTTTTGACCAAAATTAGTAATTTTCCATTTAATATCTTACGTAATGACATAACGGTTCACTACCCCCTCCCTCCCTATAGTAAGAAGTTATAATATTCAGCCAACAAACGCCTTACATAATTTATGAATGGCCCTAACTATGTGTTATTCTAACAGCGAGAGTTGCAAGAATTGCGAGACTCTCAAGAGTCTTGCATTTGGGCAACACTACTTATTACATGTAGTCGACGCTGTATGAACTTCCCTTTCATCGTACATATTACAAAAGCTATTTGCAATAGTTTTACGACCGGCCACCTGTTTGACGTCAACCCTCCTTGGGAATGTAATTGTGGACCAAACGGTATCAGATGGAGTTGACCTAGATCGATAAATATGGGATTTAATTTTTCCCAGGCCCATTTATTCATTTCTCTAGCTATTGGTACTCGTATTATCATGTAAGGATTCAATACTTCATCCCTCCTTAAGTTTCAACAGTATGAGTGGCGGTATTCTCTTGAGAAACTTTTAACACCAACTGCGATCGTCAAACCCATCGTAAAGCCGGTCGATTATGGCGAAATTTGTAATGTGGAAGATATATATCGTAATGTGGTTGTTGACGAGCTGATTGATAGGTGGATGGATGAACAGAAACTCTTTCATCCTGTGACCAGCGTAGGACAATAAAAAGGGTTGAATATTAACGTTATTGATTTTTAAGCATTGGTTCCATATATGACTTAATGGTTTAATTAGTGATCTCTCGTGCCGGGTGTCTTGGGTGCAATATCTAAGCATACAAATTACTACGTTTGGTTTGAGGGTAATTTTTGTCTTAATTACAAGTTTGTAAAAACCTGACGTTACTCTTTTAGCTTTTATATGGTGGGCTATTTGCCGTTTTTTTTAATTATTATAATATTCGTTCTAATACTCGCTCGAGCCTAGTCCATAATAGGTTGGAAAATGTCGTTCAATATCATACTCAGACGTGTCGGTACAAACATTTATTTCGAGTTTTCCTTCTCTTTCATAGATATTATATGCGTATTATATTCCTTAGTCCTCTTTACAGCACTCACGGGTAACATAGGGGGTGGTGAATTCTATTCTTACTCCGTCACCAAAATGATTTTTTTTTTTAATATTATGTCTACTTTTTTACAGTTTTATAAAATTTTAGAGAAATATGATGAAAAGGATATTTGTTCTTCGATATGTTATGTAAGTTTTTCTTCTATGTATATTCTTTTTAGTGCTCTTGCTTGAGCCCAATAGTGGATTATATAGATAAGCTGATATGTTGATGATGATATAAATATTTAATATTGATTTCACCATTGATTTCAGAGGGAGAATAATCAAGTTGAGAAAGTGACTTGTCGTTGCAATCATCATAGGCGTAGGAAATCTAAATATACCCAGCCCAGCTAACATGTGATGTTGTTAAAATGTTTATTTATTATTATATTATTTTTTCGTGTCAATGGTTCTTAGTTCTATCAATCTGCATGCGACAAAGTGTAATAAAAGTGTAACTACTACTGCTTGTAACTACTGAGCTACTAAACTAAACTACTAAGCTATTGGTAGCCGAATATATTTGCAATTTTTACATCGGTACTGCTACTATCATGCCGCCCATATCAATCCCTTTTATATCGATGAATATCGTAAAAGACGACCAAGCGATATGATATGTATATAACATCTATCTAAGAGAAGGAAAACTCGAAATAAAATTCTATATCAACATCTTTTTCTTTTTTTGTTCACGCTGTGGAATCGCATTTCAATTCGCTGTGTGGTAGCGGCTACGAATACTACCAACCCTTACTTTGCTCGTGGATGTCGTAAAAGACGACTTAGAGCCTTATAACGACCTGGGCTAATTCCATCTGAAGCCATCGTGGAACTATTGCCAATAACTTTTATAATATGTGCTATGAAGGAAGAGTACATATTGTATCGACCCCAGGTAGTTGGGATGAGAGTAGGAGAATGATGCTGTGGAATCGCATTTACGCGCTATCCCCCTCCAGTGACAGACGGAGGGGGAGTTTGGGACTCGCAGGCCAGCTGCCCGACCGAAATACCCACTAAAACCATAGTGGCTTCTTCCGTGCTTATACAGGATGCTAAAGAGATCGTCTACTAACATTCGATCTCCGACACCCCAACGCTTGGTCATTATATCAATACATATGACCAGAGTGGTATAGTAGGTCAATTTTTCTCCCATTGTGGAGGAGTTTCAATCCCATCAATGGAACGTATATGAGCTGAAATCTTTAGTTGGCTGTCGCTTTACGATCCACTGGTTGATTATGAGATTAAGACATTATAATATGTAAGTGTCCTTGAGAGTCTTATACGTAAATAATTTGGTTTTAAATTATTTATTATGCATAAGCCCTTCATCACATCATCATCATCACAGCTCATATATGTCCCACTGTTGGAGACTTATGCCTCCTCCGTAATGAGAAGGCAATTAACCTACTATACCGCACCGGCCAGACGTGTTTGGTAGAGGGTTTTGTTTCGAGTTTTCCTTCTCTTGCAAATATGTTATATGCGTTTTACACATACATACATACATACATATCATCACGCCATATCCCTTGCAGGGTAGGCAGAGAGAACAGAGTGCCAGAGAACTCTATCTCTGCATACTTCACTCGCTTCCTCAACATTCATAATTCTCTTCATACACGCTCGCCGGTTTCGGAGACTCTTGACTCCACCTTCCTTCAGTACATGACCGATCTGGTCTAGGTAGGTTAGTCTCGGTCTCCCTCGGTACCTACATCCTTCCACTTTCGCATTGTATATCTTCTTAACCAGGCGTTCGTTCGGCATTCTTTCCACATGTCCGAACCATCGGAGCATTCCCTTTCGCATCTTTACACCAATACTCTCTTTCATACCTACTCGCTCTCTTACGTCGTCGTTACGAATGCGGTCGGTCAGCCTAACTCCACAGATTTTCCGCAGAGATCGCATTTCGACCGCATTAATTTTACTATCATACTCTTTTCTGCATACCCAACTCTCGCTTCCATACAGTAATGTTGGGACAAGCACTGCGTTATGTATTGCTACACGTGCCTTCTGGCTGAGGTGGTGGCTGCCGAAAAGTTGCCCCAACGCTCCGTTCACTCTATTTCCCGCATTCACTCTTCGCTCTATATCAGTGGTGTACCTTCCATCTCGGCTAAATCCACATCCAAGATATACAAATTCATCCACTTGCTCTAGTACATCATTACCTATTGTTACTCTTACATCTGTTCTGGTTATATCTCTTTCAAAGACCATTATTTTGGTTTTGCTCACATTCACGCGTAGACCCCTTTTCTTACAATCTTCTGTCATTGTGTCGACTAGGGTCTGCAGGTCAGTCGCTGACTGTGCCAGCAGGACTGCATCATCTGCATAAAGCAGAGCAGTGACCACTGAGTCGCCCATCTGGACTCCCACATTCATATCGTTCAACCTTTGGAGACATTTATCCAGATATATGATAAACAGCCTGGCTGACAGAACGCACCCCTGCTTAACGCCGATATTGACGTCAAACCAAGGCGACATTCCATCATCCAGCCGCACACAGGCTCTACAGCCCATGTAACTGGACTGCACAGCCTGTAGCAGTTTACCGTTAATACCATACTCCGGTAAAATGTCCCAAAGTTCCTTTCGTACAACCGTGTCAAATGCTCTCTCCAGATCCACAAAACTGCAGAAAACCCTCTGACCTAGAGCCAGATGCTTCTCCACAATGTTGCGCAGAGAGAACACTTGATCCATGCATCCCCTTCCACTCCTGAAACCTCCTTGTGTCTCACACAGTAAACCATCGGACACCATCCTCATTCTCCTTTCAATAACTTTTCCATACACTTTTGCTGCCAAACTGGTCAAGCTTATGGCTCTGTAATTTGCGCAGTCATAACGTGAACCCTTGTTTTTAAACAAAGGCACGATGACTGCGCTATTCCAGTCCCTGGGAACCATTCCCGAGCTCCAACATAAATTGAGGAGCAACAGGAACGCCTCCCAGACACAAGAGCCACCGAGCTTGATCATCTCGGCAGACACCATATCAATGCCCGCTGCCTTACCATTTTTCAAACTTCTTATCGCCCATTCAACTTCATCCATACTGATGCCATCGGAGGACGCCGTTGTCGAATGTTGATCTACTAAACCACATCCAACACCGGCGCCAACCGTAGCATCCGCATACATATCGCCAAAATATTCACTCCATCGGCTTAACACGTCTTGTGTTTGTGTAAGAATGTCTCCACCTTTAGACCTTATTTTATTCATTCTGAAGGCTGACCAACCACCCCGAGACTTCTTCACCTCCCTCCAAAAGAGTTTGGTGTTACCCTCGAAGTTTTTAGTCAGCCTATCTTCTGCACTCATACTTGCTCTATCACGTTTCTCTTTCACTAAGGCCTTGGTGTCATTCTTACATTGCCGATATATTTCTTTCTTCTGTTCAGTCATACTGTCATTCAGATTCAAAGAAGAGACATAGTCCAGCCACGCTTTCTTCTTTTGCTCTACGGAAGCTGCCACTTCCGCATCCCACCATGCATCACCATTTGTTTTTCTATGCTTCTTTGAACTTCCACATACTTCTTTCGCTGTATCTACCATACTCTCTTTCAATACTCTCCAGCATTCTTCAATGTCCGATTGCGGCTGGCTTGCCATCGTCAGCCGTTCTCGGACACCCTCTGCATACTTTTCTCTTACACACTCTTCTTGCAACCTTTCAACCTTTATTCTTTCAAGCCCTCCGAAGTGGACACGCTCTCGCCAGTGCCTCCACTTTCTGAACAGACCACTAAATCTCGCAATAACGAGATAGTGGTCCGTGTCGACTGTGGGGCCCCTGTAGGCTCTTGCGTCCAATATTTTGCTTCGGAGGCGACTGTCTACCAAAATTAAATCTATTATGCTTTTCTGTTCATTCCTTCTCCATGTATACATATGGATGTCCTTATGTTGGAAAAATGTGTTTGACACAATAAGGTTTCTCTCCATGCATACATCCGCTATGAGCCTACCTGCGTCGTTCACCCTCTTATCACCAAATGGACCAAGTACGTCCTCATAGTCGGGACGCTTGGTCCCCACCCATCCGTTCAAATCTCCGCATACAATCACGCGTTCACTGGTTTCTGCCATATCCAGAACTTCCCTAACATTATCCCAAAACTTCTCTAGGTCTGATGCCACCGAGGATCCTACGGGAGCATATGCTACAACCATGAATACCTTGGTGACACCTAGTTTTATACGGACCCAGAGAAGTCTGGGATCATACATTCCGTAATCCTTCACACCTGAGGCCAAGCGAGAGGACAACAGCACTCCTACCCCCATGCTGGCTCGATCGCTCTGTGGTACACCAGACCACAGAGCCATCCCGCCACCAGGAAGATCGCAGGCGTCGCTGCCCCTTCGCTTGGTCTCTGTTACACAGAGCACGTCTAGCTGTTTGTCCGCCATGACGGATATCAGCTCGTGCAACTTACCTTCCACACAACCTCTTACATTCCACGTGCCCACCCGGCACTCCGTTCTCCTCGACTCGCCTAACTGGGCAAGGCGTGATGGGTGGCGGCCCCCATCGCCGCAACTGCCGATGTTCGTACCGACGGGGGCGGGTCGGTACGCGTCGCCTCCGGGGGACGCCCTAACCCGCATTGCGGTACGCATTTCGAGCCGGATTAGCAGTCTAATTAGACTGGCAGGGGACGCGAACGAGCACGCTCCGGACTATGCCCCCCAAACAATATGCGTTTTGTATCACTTAATCGTCTCTTACAATCACCCACGGGTAAGATAGGGAGTGGGGTATTGTATTCTTACTCCGTCACCACACGGATATAATAAGCCCTTAAGATTTGAATATTAATAATACATTTTACATTTTGGTTTAAATCAATTCAAAACAATCTACCATTGGATCGGGAAGCGGCCACAAATTGAAGATCCAACAAGAAAATCAGCGGGCTCGTAATTTTTTAAGATACATATTTTAAATATTATTATATATACATGGTTAGTAAGTATACATATACAAATATATATAAGTATCTTGTTGGAAAAATATAATTTAAAGAAATGCAAGTAAGATAAGATAAGATAAGACAATAATTTATTTGTTTGAACATAGTATACATATAAATGCAAGATATCAAATAGCATACAATGGTCCTGTCTTGTTCAGCCTCATGCTAAGGCGTACAAATTTGAGAGGAAGCGCTAACACTCATTATATTAGTAGGTAATAAATAATAAGTAAAGAATATAAAAGAAGTATCGAGATAAATGCCAAGTATCCATGAAATTAAATGATAAGAACTTCATAGAAAGACAATAATTTCTATATTTAATGGCGCCACTACGTGTCAATTAGTTTAAGTAAATACAACGTTGTTTATTGTGAAATAATGAAACAAATTTTCGAACGTTATAAAGATCATCAAAATAAAAATAAAAAAAATACTCGAAATCTTTCATAAACTACCCAATTCACACTTCAATAACTATAAAATATATTTTTACGATCCGAATCGTAAATATAACTCGAATATATAACTAGATTATTTGTGGTGTCGCTATTTTTAGTGTTGTGTTTTTTTTTGTGAAGTGATCGACGAATATAACATGAGGGATGTTGCGTGGACAAAGATTTATGTTTTATTATCTATAATTTTGGTTAGTACATCTAATATATATCTATTTATATATTAATTTATTGATACACCATGCGATAGTCGAGACAGATATTTTTCACAGCTTCGGCAATTTAGTATGAACATTTATATAATTTTTAATGTTGTGTTTTGGTAGATACGAATACTACAAACTTTTATATGTCGTAAGAGACGACTAAGAGCAATATAGACCTCAACCAACTCTGTCTGATGCTATTTAGTCAACATTTATTTATACATAGTGAGTTAACGTTAAACATAAAAGTATTATTAAAACTATCTGTCTTATGTACTTCGTATATTGCGTGAAGCTCAAGTAATTGAGTTAAGAGCAGGATAATAAGATAGATAATTTTGTTAGCTAATAAAAACTAGCAGAGAGTAACTACTGAAACGAGCAGAGAGCTATTGGTTTATTTTAATCTTTTAAGATAACCCTCTGTACTAAGAAAATAATCATAGTTTCGTGGGAAACCTTTGTAAATATATAATTTAATGGAAAAAAATAGATCTAGATTCAGAACACCAATTTGTGAATTGCACAGAGTATTATCCTCTCTGGGAATGGAACCCCCGATACTTGGAACAGTAGGTCAGTATTTTAACTACTGTGATATCTCTGCATTTATTCAGATTATGATTTTGTAATACTTCGAAATAAGTCATGTAAATATATTTTATTTGTTAGCGAATTGTTAGATTACATATGATCCTACTAACTGTGCCAATTAAGTCATGAAAGCCACCGAAAAGGTTTTGAATGAAATAGAACTTACTTTAAAAATAATTAGAGAGACGTGCGAAACTTAATACGTATGTAAAGACCCTAGTCCTATGGTAATAAGTTAGTCGAGAGCCATTACATGGTTGAGGATACCAATGCATAAAACTAAAAGTAGAACACATGGTGGCGAAAACAGAACGGGCAATCTGCAATATTAATTTTTCGATCCAGTATTTGAACCTAGAATCATCATTCTCCTACTCTAATCCCAATTTCTTGGATTGATACAATATGTACTCTTCTTTGATAGTATATATTGTAGAAGTTATTGGCAATAGTTTTATGACCGGCCGCCTGCCAGACGTCAACCCTCCTTGGGAATATAATTGTTGACCAAACGACATCAGATGGAGTTGGCCCAGGTCGTTATAAGGTTTTAGTCGTCTTTTACGATATTCACGAGCAAAGCAAGGGTTGGTAGTATTCGTAGCCACACAGCTATATTTGAACCTAGAATATTATGAAAGAATTTGTATATTTATTCTATGTTCATTGTTCAACCAAGCAATCTTATATAATAATATATATTATAAAAGTTAACAGGAGCCGCAGATATCGGCAAAGAAGAAGTGGATAAAGTCATAGAGGATGAGATCACTAGAAAGTTGGGTGATGATCTGCTGCAGAGTCTCGAGAGAAAGTTTCAGGTTGATTTACAAAAGTAAGTTAATGTTAGAGTCTTAATATTTTCATAGCGGCAAGAATACGAAGAGGTATGTCGCCACCTCTAACTTTCCTATAGTAACTGGGTGAAAGAGCTCCATGGGACTAGGCAATAACATTCTCCTGGAAAATTTGTAATAAAAATCGCTATTAAACTCCTTTTAAGCCATACCTAATATTTCATAATCGCTACGTTTGGCAGGTAAGTTGACGATCACACTTGGTGTTATAATCATCCCAGAAGAGTGCTGATGTTGATTTTTACGACTTCTACGAAAAAGTTCTTTATTTTTAACCAGTCACTTCACGATTTACGAGTAATTTACTTAACTGGCGGTCAATAGACCGCAAGATTAGTCTAAGCGAATTTCCCCCCCTATCCCTATCTTACCCGTGGGTGACCTTAAGAGACGATTAAGGGATATTAAATACATATAACATCTATGTAAGAGAAGAAAAACTAGAAACAAAAACACTATACCAACACGTTCGAAGAGTGTGGTATAGTAGGTCCATTTCCCTCCCTTTATGAAGTGGGACATATATGAACTCAGAAGAAGAAGAATAAGTCATCTGTGTGGTGACATATTAAGACTACAATTCATCACTGTGGGTATCGTAAAAGAAGGGATAAAAACTGCAGATAACATCTATGCAATAGAAGGCAAACTCAAAGTTAAATTATATACCATGCCGTCTGACTATTTTGGTATATAGTAGGTCAATTGCCCTGCTATAGTAAAGAGAGCTTCAACAGTGGGATGTGTATAAGCCAAATTGATGATAATACTGATTTAATTCTAATTTAGCTAATCTATAAAAAAAAATTGAATTCAGTTATCTAACAACTGAAATGGAATTAACGAATCCGACATCCGAGATCAAATACGAAACATATTCTAACTTTATGTTATACTCTAAGAGATCTATAAAATAAATGTATCGTCACATCTCGCCCGAAAATCTTGAAAATAAGATATTTTTTTTTTAGATCTGTGGACATGGTGCTATTGAAAATAAAACTATTGCTTAAGAATGGTACAACTAATATTCAGGAACGTTTGAATGAATTACAAAATGTTCTTAGTGTTATTAAAAATAATGGAGAGAGAGAGGTAATGATACAGGTTTTTTTTAGTGTTTATGGTGGGACACGGGGACGCAGCATACATGGAGGTGTGAAATGTTACTGCTGTCCATGGACCTTTGCAATACCAGGTGTATAACTACGCCGCTGCTTACTAACCAAAACCCAATCAAGTTGGGCTTCCGGCTCTCTTGCTCGCCGAATAAAGCGCAACAGTACATCACCACTGCTTAGACGTCAATTTTCGACGAGAGTGTGGTATTACATGGGACGACGCGGCCTGCCGCTGTAGACAGAAAACTGTCAACTGTCAATAGTGGTAGAGCCACCAGACCATCGATCTGTTGCATATAAGCTTCCCCACCAACGAGAGATAATGCCATAATCCCTACGCCTGACAGGCATGACACTTGTGATATTATGAATATTCCCAAAGGAACGACGATTTTCCTGGTATCCTTTTTAAAGGATTAATTACACCACATATTCCCACCACTGTAACTCCTGGAGGCCAGAATGGCAATAAGGTTTGACCCTCAGGTAGCCCATGACACTTTTAACTGTCTTGGGACTTCGCAACAATTTTAATTAGAAAATTTGAACAGGAAGAGTAAGAACAGATTGAATCTACTTCCTTCCTATTCAATGCACGCAATGAAGATAAGAAGCAAAATTCTGAAGGTAAATATCATAAGGAAGCTTGCATGTTTGGATAAGTTTCTACAGTTTGGTGTTATATTTTGAGTTGTTCTTCTATTTCATTGAAGTCTTATAAGGTGTAGCAGACACCTTATAGGACACCCATGGAACTAAACGTGATAGTTTCATATTGCATCTTTACTCTATCACCTCCAATAGGACGTTTTTAGATAGTAAATTAAATTTTAATGAAAATATTTTTTTTTCAACATAGCTAAATATTTGTTTAATGAAAAAACAAAACGAGACTACAGCCCTCGCGGAGAAGGCTCTACATCAAATGGTGGTATGTGGATATGCACTTATTGGCCACGATCCTGCGCAGGCGGTGCAAAGTGTGATGGCACTGAAGAATATGATCCGAGAAAGCATGAAACCGGTAGAAACATTTTTTTTAATGCTTATGGTGGCAAACGAGCAAGCAGCACACCTGACGGGAAGTGTTACTGCCTCCCATGGACCTTTGCAATACCAAGGGTATAGCGAGGCCGCTGCCTACCAATACAAACCCCAAACCCACCCAGTTGGACTTCCGACTCTCTCGTTCGACATCTTGTTCTTTACGCATGTTATTTCTATACATATGGTATACTATCACATGTGGTAAAAAATAAGAATGCAACGGCCATCAATTGTTTCTTTCCCATGTGTGATCGTAAAAGACTAAAGGGTGTAAGCATATAATAGAGGACGATATCTCTAAACTAGTAGCAGTTAGTCTGATGACTACTGAAAGAGATTTTTGATTCCTTGCAAGATTTTGAGTTAAAATCTGAAGTATGTATTATTTTTATAGGTGTCTTTAAGATATCTACAAAGAAATTCGGGGCCTCTAAAGCCACTTGTTCTTAAAGAGCAACAGGTTGCAGAAATTTTAGTTTCTCTGCCGTCACTCTGAATGATAAGGTGTGTTTTGGGATTGCGCCCACTATGTAAAAAGAAATCAGTGGCCCTACTACACGATATTGAAATGAAAACGCATTTAATCATAGTTCATTTGTTTCCCTAGTACCAAACATCTTTCGGTTTCCACGAACGATTTGATGTTTGCGAAAGAAAACGTCAAATCTGTTAGATAATATGTAAGAAATTACATATTATCTAACAGTATCCATTGCAATAAATAAGTTTGCGTCCGAAATGAAACCAGAATGCTGAAACTGAAATGTTTTTGTTGTTGGTTTTTAGACGATAATTGTCGCGTATTTGTTCTGAAAAGATTACTTTCAAATCCGGTAGCGAGCTTCAAATACGCGATTTTACATGGCGGAATGATCTAAGTACCGGGTCTCATAACGAGTGTCTTGGATTCGATTACATTACATTATGCATGTAGTTTATATTCGTTGAAAATATGTTTTTGAAATATCCGGTGACACAAGGATTCAGTTTTAGTGGGTGTTGTGCTAAAAAATAATAACAATTAAACATTTTTACTTTTATTTTTATTACCTTCTTTAGTAGCAAAGCAAGTGATTCATTTGATGGTAAGTGATAAATGGCACTAGGCGACTTAAAATACCAAGCCCATGCAGTAATGTCATTTTTTACCATATCGTGGGGTTTGGATTCTAGCTCTCTCGCTTACGGAAAAAACGCAGAAGTAAATTACTAATTCTTGAATGTTGTTTTCTTCCGAAAGTAACTTATACTCCGGCTGAGTTTAACCATTTATGCATGACAAAAAACTCAGCGATGTGGCCCTACTATTATTTAAATTACTTTAAATTCAAAGGATTTTATTGATTATTTACTTGTAAAAAATACTTTTCATTAAAATTTGTCATTTGAATAAGAACTGTGTTTGCACTGGTGTTCGACTTTACATAAGATAGGCATATTTGGGTCTTACATAAACAAGAAATCAGTTCACGATATTTTGAATTAGAATATCAGCTGTTTGGTCTGAATACAAATTGGCGAACATCCAATATAGCGGTTTTGGAAATGTGTTTTATCAGTCTGGTTATACTAATGTTTGTAACGATTGAAACTTTCTTAGACTTCTGGTAGAGTTACATGAAAGAACGAAACCGGTTTATTCTTGTAAAAAGCAGAAATATGCTATCGTTTATACTAAGTAGGGAACTTGTAACATCAGATTGTGCAGTTGTAATTCTTAGTTGAGGTTGAGCGATAAGGCAAAACAACGTATTGCATACTCATTCATGTACGCTTTTTATTTTTTGTGCTGTGGAAATGTATTTACGCACTACAACCGGTGATAGTCGGGAAGATTTGTGTAGGACTCGCCGGCCACTGCGCGACCGGAAAACCCAGTAAAACCACAGCGGCTCCTTTCGCGCTTTTACGGAGTACGGCAGAGATCTTCTAATGTTATACAATAGCCTGACACCAACGTATGGCCATCTAGCCACGTCCTGTTGTCATTCAATGCGGTGGTAGGAGGAGAGCATATTGGCGACTCCACTTCTTTAGTTGCCGCCGTCGGAGCGAGTCAGCGGACGCAAGCGTCTCGCGTTCCCGCTCTGCAGCTTCCTTCCTTGTCATGACGGCCTCACAAGATGAGGCCACCGACGACGATATTTATAAAAACTTGTTTTGTGAGGGAAAAATGATTGCCACACGTGGGATTTTGTACCCACACCTATTGGAAATCCATTTCGTCTTACAAATTAGATGAGCACGGGTCAACGTAACCAAATTCTCGTTCGTATTGTCTTTTTTAAGGAATGGCTTCCACACGCCATCTATTGGAGAGAGTTTATACTTTACGATTGTATATTGTTCTTTCTGTTATTATTTTCTAATTAAATCTGTCGTCCCAAGACAAAAACGTTTCCCGAGACTTAATGAAGGTCATATTGGAGACAATTGTGTTGGTATCATTGCAGAGACCATTGTTGATTCTGGCTAATAGTAGCTATAGTAATGGGAATGGCTAATAGGAGCTATAGAATGGGGAGCTTAATCCCACATGTAACGGCCTGTTGCCGTCAAATGTTGGACTTAATTAAGTGGGATAGTATCATAATCCCTGTACCTGATTAAGTATTTGGTGATTGCAATTGGTGCTAAAAGATTCCTAAGAGAATGTTGCTCGCCATTTTTCTAGCGGTTGGTCCTGGTGATCCTTTTTACGTGAGCCTTTTTTATGACTTCTATGGGCAAGTTATGTGTGGTGATACATTGTATTTTTTAAACCTTATCACAGTAAATACAATATCAGAATAAATATTTGTGGAATATTAGAAAAAATTGTCCTGTTTTGTAATTAAACCACTATTGACATGGGCAGTTGTTACTTGAACCAATAAGCTATTAATGCAAATTACCAAAGAGCACAAGCACACTCCCTGTTCACGTACAGCGACTTGTTTATTTTGCCCACAAATTTGTTTTTATATATCGCGAATTAAATTTTATCGTAAACGAAATATTTTTTTTTCTCGCAACACATGGTTGATCAATTGGTTCAAACAAACATATCTACAAAGAATCCGACAATTATTTCTTGGAATCCATAGAGAAAATGTTTAAAGCGAATGTTTTTACATCTTAAAAACATTCCTTTGGTATTCTAAATATCTAGATTTTTGTTTTTATAAGTAATTTGTTAAGTTTGATATGTTGTAGTTATCCGGTTTAAGAATATATATCCTGATGCTTTTATACTTAGGATGACTGAGGGATCATCATCATCATCGTTCAGCCTTTTGTCATCCACTGCTGGACGTAGGCCTCCCTCATATTTCTCATAAAGGAGTTAAAGCCGCAATCACCATGGTTGGCAGGTGGGTTGGCGATCGCAGTGTGGTGTTACACGTTTGCTGCCCATTCTTCTGGTGGACCAGTAACTGATTTTTACAACGCCCACGGGCAAGTAAGTGGCCAGGACAATACGGAGAGGGAGATTAAGGGATACAAATTGATAATTTCATTATTATTACTATCCTGCTTTTAAACTACTTATGCATTCGGTGTCGACTCTTATACTACCTAGCATATTGCAAAAGTTTTGACATAGGTTTTATGACCGACCGCCGGCCCGTCAACTTGCCTAAGAAATGTAATTGTTGACCAGACAGCATCAGATGGAATTGAGGAAGTGAGATTTATGGATGAAGATAGAAAATTATTATCGTCGTTATCAGTGATCTTATCAATAATAATAATAATAATAAGTTCATATATACTGCGTCCGAGTCACCTTCAAACCGGTAGAGAAATTGACCTATATCCTACGCGAGTTAGATGGGTTCTTATAGAAATTACTAACTGAAGATACTTAAGGACAAGAAACGGAGTGGTGAATTGTTTTCTCACCTTTTCCCAAAGCAAGGAGTGTGTTGATATAGGGACGTACATCACCTAAATACAAAATAACACGAAGTTTATTCTTGTTAAACTTTCAAATATTGTTTTAATATAACGTCGAGTTGATTTTTTTATTTATATTTTTACGATTTTTAGTTGATTGCTTCCCTTCCGTCATCGTTTTATTGTCAGTAGAAATATTTCATATAATATGTGGCTGTAAAGAACAATAAAAGATGTTTGTTCATTGTTTTTCTTACATTATTCAGATTATCAACGTCCAGTGGAGTGTAATTTTCTTAAGAGAGTGATGATACTGCTCATTTCCGTGGTGATTACTTAACTGATTTTTACGACTCCTACGAGAATTTAAGTAGAGATAATAAATTGTATTCTAAACCTGTCACCATATACGTTTAAAAATTTTAAATAATTGATTAGTTAACGTAACTATATTACGTAAATTCTTTAGGTCTTAGTCGCACTAGAACAAAATTGGGTCTTTTCCGTATACATTTCGGGTTGCCGAGGTGTAGGGGTTTTTTTTTAATTAATCACCTTTTAATAGTGGTAGGACCACGCTGTTGACAGTTCTCTGTGTACAGCCGCGGGTCGGTCCGTCCGGGGTAGTACCACACTCTCGTAAAAGATCGACGTCCGAGTAATGGCAATGTGCTATTGAGCTTCGTTCGGTGAGCGAGATAGCCGGAAGCCCAACTGGGTGGGTTTGGGGTTTGTATTGGTAGGCAGCGGCCTAGATAGCTATAGGCAAACGCATAGGTCCTTAGTATTGCAAAGGTCCATGGGCGGCAGTAACACTTACCATCAGGTGTGCTGCTTGAGCGTTTGCCACCATAAGCAATAAAAAAAACCTTTTACAAAAACAATTTTTTGGGTCGCACAAAGTATTGTCCTGCTTGAGAATCGAATCTACTACATCTGGAAAGTTAGGTCAATGTTTTAATTGCTACGTAGTCTTTGCAGTCGACCTAATAAATTTAATCTAAACCTTTGATAAGATTTTTGTATAAAATTCATTTATAAATCGAAAAAAATATTATAGACAGGACTTGACGCTACATTTTCATATACCGCACTGGACGTTGTCCAATAATGGATGTAAATGTATAAAATAGGGCGCTATTAAGCGGATCTTTAGCGCCGTGGGATTAGCATTAGCCTTCGGTGGCCTTCCCTATGGATTTCTCTTTATCGTCCCGACTTAGTGTCTAATTCCTGTAGTCCTCATCGCCTTCTTGTTATATTTGACTTAAATTCGAGATGTGAAATGTAGATGTGCTGTTTCTTTGACAGCTTCTTAGGGAATAAAATTAAGATGTTATATGAGGTGAGCTTATTGCTTATTGGTTGCTATTAGTATTGGTATTTTAAATGTTCGAACCTGAGAAATCACTATTAATATGTAGGTGACTTCTACGTCTTGTTCTATAAAGAAATTAGTTTTGAGTTGCGGTTTGCATTCATTCGTTCATCCATTAGGCAGAATGAACTACTCCACTACTAAACTTAAGGCTTCCAAGGTCATCAATATACTACTTCACTATTAAATTTAAGGCCCCAAAGGTCATCGATATACTACTTCACTACTAAATTTAAGGCTCCCAAGGTCATCAGTATACTACTTCACTACTAAAGTTAAGGCTTCCAAAGGCTTTCAATAGGCTACTTCACTGAATTTAAGGGTCCCAAGTTCATCGATATGCTACTTTATTACTAAATTCAAGGCTCCCAAGGTCACCAATAGACTACTTTATTACTAAATTTAAGGTTCCCAAGGTAATAATTTTCACGTTTGGCAGTCGTGCTTGGTGTTATAAATTTCCAGCAGGGTACTGCTCCCTATTCTCCAGGTGATTCTTTAGTCGGTTTTTACAACTCCTACTGGTATTGTGATCATAGGCTGTTCCCATATGAAGAATTGTCTCTTCACAAATGTTAATCCTGGCAAAGAAATGATTCTATAACACTAAAAAATCCTTATTATCCAAAATAATACTATTAATATGTAAGTTTGTCTATTTGTGCGTTTTCACGAATCTTGAAATTAAATCTGGTTTTTTATGCAGAAAATAAAAACTAATCTTCCTGCAGCAGAAAAATATTGTTTGATATACATATGAATGTAAATCAAACAATATTTTTCTGCGAGTGAAGCCACACAAATATATAGTCCACTATAAAACTATGCAACCAAGATTGTTCCTCAATTTGAAGACAGCACAAGAATAACAGCTTAAACAAACAGCCATTAACATCAAAAGCATCCTAGGTATACATACAAATAATACTAAATTAAATCTTCAGATATATGAGCAGAAGTCAGAAGTTTATGGGCTACTGAAAGTCTGCGGACACGACCACGACACGCTGAAGAAGGTCATCAAATGCGTCATATCCAAGGTGAAACATGTTTACGGCTGGTACTGATATAACGACTTTGCTTCACTACAATTAGACCGTGTTAAATAGACGTTAGACATTTTGTATGTATATGTGTTATTGATTTCACCATGTGGATCACCACATTCGTAGTAGTACCCCTAGTAATCTTGAAATTACTACTACACCCTCCCCTAGTTCCCCTTATCTTGAGATTACTACTAATACTCACAGAGGTGAGTAGTTACATCACTATCGCCATCCATCCAGCCATCCATCAGCCCGTAGACGTCCACTGCTAGATATAGACCTCCCCATGAGAATGCCACTCACAACGGTCCTGTGCCACTTGCATCTAATGCTTTTCTACGACCTTCATAGTGTCTTTAGTATACCTAGTGAGAGGTTGTCCTATGCTACGTTGTCCGATTCGTGGTAGCCACTCGAGAACCTTTCTTCTTCAACGATTGTCGGTTTGTCGAGCGATGTGGCCTGCCTATTGTCACTTCAACGTGCTAATTCTTCGGGCTATGTCGGTTACACTCGTTCTTCTACGGATTTCCGTATTCCTGATTTTATCACGCAAAGAAATACCGAGCATAGACCTTTCCATAGCCCGCTGAGCGATTTTGAGACTTTTTATGAGGCCAACATTTAGAGATCACATGTCAGTCATCACAATCTATATTTAAAAAAAATATCAACTGAGAATTTATTGCTGTAAATCCTGATCACATAATTCATCACCTCCTTTCTTACCCGCGAGTGACGTAAAGATGACTAAGGAATATACTGTAAGGAATATACTGTATGTAAATAACATCTATGCATAAGAAAGAAAACTTGAACTAAAACCCTATAACAATCCATCGATCCATCTGACCAGCGTGTTTAATAGGTCAATTTTACTACATTGTGACTAGAATCTAGCAGTGGGACATAGTTGAGATGAGAATGACCCTGATGACATGATAATTACCTAAGAACTATTGAAATTAGAGCATAAAGAGTTTGCGAAACTAAACTAATATATATTATAAGAGACTAGAAACCATTCTGCGTAATATTTTTAGCTAACTTATGTATACTTTGCGAAAGTAATATTGCAAATCATATGGTGTCTCACAGGGAGCCCCCTTAGGCCCCGTAGCCTTGCGCTCATATACCAGTCCCTTTTTTTTGGTAGGTATTGATCTGGACACACGTCGTCCGTTCTGTCCGAGGTGACGAAAGGGCGGCGCGTGACCCTCTAACCCGTATTCCCTCCCCATCGACACTGGGTCGGCCACTGGTACCGCTTCCTTGACATCCGTGGTCAAACTTACCAGAGCTAACGATAGATCAGCATTGGAAGTTACTTATAGCCAACATATTGCTGAGTTAGGACCGGGTTGTGACAAAAATAGGAACTTTATGTATGATGTGTTAATGATTCTTTCTTAAGACTTGATTTGCATTTACGTATTCTAATATATTCTAAGAGCCATAATAGATATTAATATTAAAATCTTTATAAGTGGGAAAAAAAAACATGTCACTCGATGAGGGTTTTGGCTACGTTTTATGCCTAGCTACTCGTCTGACACTAATCGTCGTTATGAATATTTTTATTGGTGTTAATGGCCGCACGTAGCCGTGTTCTGATTTTCAAATTTAAAGTGAAATTATGAAATATTTAAGCACATTAATGCATTGAACAATGGGTTAGGAAAGTTGCCAAAAATTTCAAGGTTGAATCAGTGCAAATGCAGGCGTCGGCTTTTCCGTTTCTTAAAATTTTATTGCAATTGCTCTGTGTATATATATTTAAAAATTACATAACCTTAGCAACAGATGGACTTTTTGGAATATCGAGGAATTATGTTTTTCATATCTTTCATCATGTCAGCTCATATACGTCCCACTATTGGGGTCGAGCCTCTTCCAAACGGGAGGAATATTAACACTTTTTACACCACGTTGGTCAGACGTGTTGGTATAGGGTTTTGTTTCGTGTTTTTCTTCTTTTGCATACATACATACACACATATAATCACGCCATATCCCTTGCAGGGTAGGCAGAGAGAACAAAGTGCCAGAGAACTCTATCTTTGCATACTTCATTCGCTACTTCAACATTCATAATTTTCTTTATACACGCTCGCCCGTTTCGGAGACTCTTGACTCCACCTTCTTTCAGTACGTGACCAATCTGGTCTAGGTAGGTTAGTCTCAGTCTACCCCGGTCCCTACATCCTTCCACTTTCGCATTGTATATCTTCTTAACCAGTCGTTCGTTCGGCATTCTTTCCACATGTCCGAACCATCGGAGCATTCCCTTTCGCATCTTTACACCAATACTCTCTTTCATACCTACTCGCTCTTTTACGTCGTCGTTACGAAGGCGATCGGTCAGCATTGCATAGATATTACGAGTATATGCGTTTTATATCCCTTAGTCATCTTTTACGATGCTCACGAGCAAGAAGGAAGGTGGTGAACTGTAATCTTACCGTCACCACACGAGAATCAAATTTAATTATAGCTCAAATTAACTAATGCTGTGTAATATTCTAAAGTACATGTTCTTTTAAATAAAAAAAAAACGATTTATAATTTTGCGCTCATTGCGCTCATTGTCATGATGACCATGAAGAAAATTCTTTACCGGACTAATGGACTTTGAAACGATATCTCAAATGGCCTATGAAATTGCTTTAATCTATCAGAAAGTACCGTTTTGTAATTGAATATGCGTATAATTTTGCACATCGACCGTTGGAAAGAAACAATCGACTAATTTCGGCTTTGTAGAGCGCTATCCCTGTCCCATATGCTCGATGCACTAACAGTCTGGTATCTATTACGTACTGTTAAATCAATAATGATTATTAAACAAGATACAAATTATTTGCGGGCTTTAATTCTACATTTTTGCGGTTTTGATAATAATAGATAGAATGGGCGCAATTTACACTCTCTAGCGCTTATACAACGACAAACAAACATAGCACAGGTAGTATCTGACAGACGCTCTACAAAGCTGAAATTAACCGATAGTAGTTTAATTGTAATTTTACCGCTGTATTTACATAATTTCACATATAATTATATATTTAAATGAGATTTCAAGAGCGTCTCGACAGTTCATTCTGAAGTTTATTGTTTGCACGGTAAGGATCCAGATTGCAGCTGGCTAAGAACTTTTGTGTAGTGATTAGTGTTAGCTAAATGCAAGACTCTTGCGAGTATCGCAAGTCTTGCAACTGTCGTTGTTAAAATAACACATAGTCACTTGTTTTGATGGAAATGAAAAATCCAACAAATTTAATGAAATTCCATTCATATAGTGGCACTAACTGTACAACTATCAATAATTAAGAACATATCACTTAACGGGAGTGGCGCTATAATCACACCTATCTATCATGAGACTGTTTAAAATAACATCAAATTATTTCCCCGTGTACTGGTATTAAGAATATAAAATGTTGACAATCCCTTCTTTGCCAAAGCAACCGTAAAATGCTGTCTAAGGGAGCACTGCGAGATTCTTGCAGTGAGTCTTGGTCTTGCATTTGAGCAACACTAGTAGTAATTGATTATGTAGTGTCTCAAGTGATTTGTATACATTGTACAATGATCTTAATAAAATTAAGAAAAATTCAATAAATGCCTGTTATATTACAGCATAAATTATCGTAACTCTTAATTCGGTCGAGGATGTAAAATAAATTCGTAAACATCGCTGAAAATTAGTCATTTCCGCCGCTAGAAGTAAATAAATATATTGAGAGAACTCGCCTTTGGATGGTTTTTATGATAGTTGAGTACTTTGATATCGGATAGCCCTATAGTTTTATTTGTAGTTGAACGAATACTTGGGCAATTTTTATTAACACATAATTCAACTCAACGGGAGATAATATCAGAGTTCAGGAATTTCACCAAGTTTTCTTTACATATAGGTACGCGTGATAAATCTAAAAAAAAATCCGTATTGTGACGGAGTAAGAATACACCACCCCCCTATGTTACCCGTGGGTGATCGTAAGAGGCGACTAAGGGATATAAAACGCATATAATATCTATGCAAGAGATGGAAAACTCGAAACGGAACCCTATATCAACACGTCTGACTAGCGTGGTATAGTAGGTCAATTTCCCTCCTGTTATGGAGGAGGCTTGAGCCTAACAGATGGTATCATAAAAAAATACTAAAGGATGTGTGATGTGATATGCCTATAACATCTGTGGAATACGGTGCGTAATGGGGCCACGCGGCGCCCTTCCATCTCCCGAGACAGAATGGACGGCATGTGTCCAGACCATAGCCTGTCAAAAAAATGGTATGAGGGTTTTTTTGAAGTTTCTCTTCTTTTTATTATCTGCATATTATATCCTTTAGTCGCCGTTTACGACTCCCAGTGATCCACGGGCAAGAAAGGTGGAATGAATTGTATACTTATTCCGTAACCACACGGTTTATCCGTGTGGTGACGGAATTATAGTATATTAAATAGGGGTGTGCGAATAATTCGAACTTACGAATTATTCGTTCCGAATCGAATATTAATATTCGATTCGAAACTCGAATCGAATAATTCGAAATTTCGAATTATTCGAAAGTGCCCGAATAATTCGAAAAATCGAAATTCGAATAATTTCGAATTATTCGAATAATTTCGAATTTTTCCGAATTATAATATTATTCGCAAATTTTTATTGTATTTTAAATTCGGAGTTTGTTATGTTCGATATTCAAATATGACATTCAAATTGTGGGAACAATAGAAAATTCAATGATATTTCGATAATTCGCAAATTGTTCAAATTATTCGAAATTTTTAGAAATTTTTCGAATTATTCGAAATTTTTCGAATTATTCGATTTTTTTCGAATTATTCGTCGAATTTCGAATAATTCGAAAATTCGAATTATTCGATTCGAATTTCGAATCGAATATTAATATTCGATTCGATTCGATTCGAACGATATTCGCACACCCCTAATATTAAATGTTAAAACAAGATTATACTTAAAGTATGTAACAGTAAATATATATATTCGTTGATTATATGAACTAATTAATAATTTTGAGTAGTGAAGTTAACAAAAATAAAATTAACTAACATAAATCCCACCCATACACAGCATAATCATTTGAGAATTAAAAATTTCTTCACGATGTAGAAATGGAAATTATATTAGCAATATGAGAGGTCGCTCTACGCTGTTTGTGTAATAAATTGCGAGGGAAGATTGAAAAATTAATTTATTGTGAAGACATTACTTTTTGTTAGGAAAGTCACATACTCACCTATAAACTCGACTGTCAAAATTAAGTTGTAAATGATTTCTGGTCTCACGATTTTTCGACGTTCAGATATCATGTAATAAGATAATTCAGAATTTTTTTCAGCATTTAATACAAATTTTACATAAATATTTTTGTTTCAGTCGCCTTTAATAAAATCAGCAATGATGGATGTTACTGGTAAGCTTATAGATGGTGTGGTAAGTTTAACAAAACTAATGGCACATGGAGCTATGCACGAAGCTTGTCTAATTGAAGTAATTAAAACTACAGAAGATGAAGCTTTTGTAGTTATTGAAGAAGTTAGAAAATGTGCGTATAATAATACTGCATTTACAGCAGAAGTAGATTTTTACATCAATCAGAATAACGCCACAGTTATTGATGTGTTAGATAGGCAAGTACGTGCTAAAGATGATAATAATAACATTATTAAAAAAGAAAATCCAATGGATATGAAAGAGATCTTAAGAAAAATGTTAGCTAAAAATAAAGTTGACGATTTAGATGCGACGTTTAAGAGTAAGCTATTGAAATTAACTGACGAAATAGCAGTTAATGCTAATGAAATTGAGAAAAATATTAAGAATGATTAATAATATAATAAGTAAATTAAATTGTTTTATTTTATACATCCATTCATCCAATAACGCTATAAAATTATGCTTTGCGAGTGTGGCAATCGCATCCGGTGTTATACATTTACCAAGAGATTGCTCCAGCATATTCTCCAGATGATCCCTCAACTGATTCTGTAATACCACGAGCAAATAAGCGATGATGCTACATTATTCTTAACCCATCACCAAGCGAAGATTTAAGCAGTTAATTACCCGATTAATTATTAAAGATGATTTAATTATCTCAAACATCAGATATGCCAGGTAAAATCAAACATCTGAGCAGTTATTAACAACTTTTGTAAATAATTTCACACGATTTAAAAAAAAACAATTCAAAACTGAATTGTGTGGTATAAACAAAATCTGAATTCTTAACTCTAGACGATATGCAAACATTTAAAATAGTTCACTTACGAAACCGAAAAGTGTTTACGATAGAAAGATAGCTGCCGTCGGTTATACGCCTTTTTGTTTACTTGACCGGATGAAGGGGGGGGCTGAACATCGTATGTGCGGCCAGTGTGGAGGAGTGGAGTGTTGAAATGATTATAATTTAGGTTGTATTTGCAAATGAAATGAGTGTAATGTCGACTATGATTTGTGGTTTAAAAGAATCTGTAGTAGAATTTAAGATACACAATAAAAATAGATGTAGAAGTACATGAGAAATATGTTTTGCTTTGATGATTGCCGGATCTTCGTAAGTAGGACAGTTATCTTTTGATAATTTTGTAAAAGAGGTTACTGGCCTGCTTGTTTTAATTGAATTGGATGATATTTGGCGGAAATTCTCGTTTTAAAGCAGCAGGCAAGCTCACTAATGAATATTGTGAAAGAATTGCCAACATGAATTTAAAGTGCTTCAGTCAGTTTTTTAACATTTAAAACCGTTGTAGTTTAAAATATATCTAATGTAAGCATTTGATACGAAGGTAATAACTTTTGTAGAATTATCTATATATTTTTACATATATGCTGACTACTTCATGGAGAGGGCGACACTGTCAACATGCTGCAATACCGGCAACTTGGAATCCATCAACGATACTATAGAAAAATATGGCGTTGAATTTTAAAATACTGATAATTTGTTTTTGTAGTCAGTTATTTCATTTTACTAGGGCATTGGTAGAGTTCGACGAGGGTTGAACTACTATCAGTTCAACGTACTCCATCATAATGTTGCTAAGTATAAGTTCCTTTTGTTGTAATAATCCTAGTAATAAACTAAATTCTATCAAAACAGAAAAATAGTAGCCAAATTCAAAGTTAATAATTATTGTTTGGTTGTCGACTTCATTGACAAAATAACTGAGATCGAAGTGGGTACCAAGTTATATAGAAAATCTTAAAATTTATTTATTAGAAGAACGCATTCTTAAGTAATTTTTTGGCGTCGGGCTACGGTGAGGTCACGCCGCGCTAATCCGTCTGGGGCGACGGGAGAAGCGGCGCACGAACCGTAGACCCGCCCTATAACCTCTCGACGCCGTGAGGGTGGGTCACTGGAACGTGTTAATTTTTGTACAATTTATTTTTATTTATTACAACTTTTTAAATTCTTATAGTTGAATTATTTACATAAATTTAATATAAGTTATTAGTGTATGTGAATTGTATACTTACTCCGTCACCACACGGATTTTACTTCTTCGCACTAAATCAATATCTTTACCAAACTATCCCTACTCAAAACGTTAGTGTGAGCGTAAAAGATTTACACTTAAAATTTATTATTAATAACAAATCTGGCGTTAAATAGTTTGTGAACGAAATTTCTCATCTTATATAATGAGGTGAACGAAAGATTATAATCAGAAAGATGTGCAAGCTTCACATCTAACAAGCTAGAAATATAACACGTTGCTGATATAAATTTGCTAAATATCATCTTAGTTCGTATACGTCCCACCGCTGGGCTCAAAACCTTTACAATTTTTTTTGTTGAATATGCCAGTCTTTTTGTTGGGTATTGCTGGACACATGCCGCCCGTTCCGTCCGGGGCGACGGAAGGGTAGCGCGTGGCCCCATAACCCACCGTATTCCCTCCCCATTGCCATTGGGTCGGCCACTGGTACCGCTTCCTTGCCATTCATGGCCAGCCCGGCAAACGTGGGGGGTACGTACGTCCACTAAGGAAATAATCCTTGTATTGCGGATGATTTTACAAACATTCAATTAACGCAGACAAATAACATCCAGACTCAGAACAATAGTTTGGGGATCGCACAAAGTATTGTCCTGCGTATGAATCGAACCCTCGCCACTAGTACGGCAGATCGGTATTATAACCACTTTTAACCACACGCCATCTGAGCAGTCAAATTGCAGGAAATTGATTTATAATACCACGTACGAACATAATTTTGAGTTTTCAGTCTCTTACACAAATGTTATATACAAATAATCTCCTTCAGTCTTCCTTCTCTCCTTCAGTCCATCTTTTACGATATCCATGGTTAACATAGGGTAGGTAGTTAATTGTATTCTTACTCAGTCAGGAGGAAGTAATCATCTCATCTCATCTCAGCCCACATATTTCCCACTGTTGGGCTCGAGCGTCCTCCATAGTGGGAGGGTTATTAACATACTATACCACGCTGGTCAGACGTGTTGGTATAGGATTTTATTTCGAGTTTTCCTTCTATTGCATAGTTGTTATATGCGTTTTATATCCCTTAGTCGTCTCGTACGATCACCCATGGGTAAGATATGGAGCGGTGAATTGTATTCTTACTCCTTCACCACACGGAAATGACGGACTAAGTAAACCTCGAAATAAAACTTTATATCAACCCTTCTAGGGCGGGTCTATGGGGTCGCGTGCCGCTTCTTATGCCCCGGACGGATTTGGCGGGGTGCCGCTATTCCATAACCCGCTGCCAAAAAAAAAGAGAACCAACCCGTCTTGCTATCGTTACAGTATATGTTCAATTTTCTATATGAGCTGAGGTGATGATTTGTAAATTTTAAGCCTCTTTCATTCATTCACCAATAATATAATTAAAATATATCTTTTAATGCAAAAGTTCTAAGCTAAGCTCTATTGTATATATTTACGGCACACTATGTTCACTAATTGTTTTTTTTGTATGAAGCACTTAGAAACAAAAACAAAAAATGAATGTAAATATGTATTTGTTAATCATTAGAGGGGAATAATAATATTCAAAAAGGCGTAAAAAACAGTGCAATTGATGTAGTATTCTGGGAGATGTTTGATAATGACGAAAAACACATCTGAAAAATTACATATACCCATAGCTTTTATCAATAATTCTTTCGGCACATTTTTTACAGTGCGTCCCATGATATTTGCGCGCAAACAAATAAATAAAAATAAATTACATAGGTACATAATATACATTTAATAATATGAAAACTTATGAAAATGACATAATTGTCAATAATGATCACTAATCATATTGAGGTGAATAACCTTTAGATTTTTTTTAATTGCTTTTTTTTATTTGGCATTTCGCCAAATTCTAATGCGTGAACATCTGGTATGTTTGTTACGTAGGAAACATGGAATATGTGGCTATGACTATATTAATGACATTATTTATGCTGGTTCTCCGTCTTTATTTAAAGCATATATAGAAAGTCTTACAGTAAAGTTTATCCGTGTGGTTACGGAGTAAGAATACAATTCACCACCCCCCCTACCTTATCTGTGAGTGACCGTAAAAGACCACTAAGAGATTTAAAATGCATATAACATCTTTGCAAGAGAAGTTAAACTCAAAACAAAATCCTATACCCACACGTCTGACCAGCGCAGTATAGTAGGTCAATTTCCTTCCTATTACACAGGAGCCTCGAGCCCAGCAGTGGGACATATATGAGCTGGGATGAGATGGTAAGGTTTTATAATCTGCCTTTATTCCAGAGAAAACTTTTTGTAGATTAGCTATCGCTTTAACAAAAACGGTCAATTACAGATAATGGATTTAAAACTAAATATCATCATCATTCTCCTACTCATATCCCAATTACTTGGGGTCGATACAATATGTACCCTTCTTTCATGGTACATATAGTAAAAGTTATTGGCAGTAGTTTTATGACCGGCCGCCTACCAGACGTCAATCCTCCTTGGATTCCCAAGGAGGATCGACGTCTGGTAGGCGGCCGGTAATTGTTGACCAAACGGCATCAGGTGGAGGTGGCCCAGGTCTTTATAAGGCTCTTAGTCGTATTTTACGACATTCACGAGCAAAGTAAGGGTTGATAGTATTCGTAGCCGCTACCACACAGCAGGATTTACAACTACATACATACATATCAACACGCCACATCCCTTGCAGGGTAGGCAGAGAGAACAGAGTGCCAGAGAACTCTATCCTTGCATATTTCACTCGCTTCCACACATTCATAATTATTTTCATACACGGTCGCCGGTTTCGGAGATTCTTGACTCCACCTTCCTTCAGTACTTGACTAATCTGTTCTAGGTAGATTAGTCTCGGTCTCCCACGGTACCTACATCCTTCACTTTCGCATTGTATATCTTCTTAGCCAGACTTTCGTCCGACATTCTTTCCATATGTCCGAACCATCGGAGCATTCTCTTTCGCATCTTTACACCAATACTCTCTTTCATACCTACTCGCTCTCTTACGTCGTCGTTACGAATGCGATCGGCCAGCCTATCTCCACAGATTTTCCGTAGAGATCGCATTTCGACCGCATTAATTTTACTTTCATGCTTTTTTCTGCATATCCAACTCTCGCTTCCATATAGTAATGTAGGGAAAAGCACTGGGTTATGCTATATATTGCTACACGTGCTTTCTGATTGATTCTTCTATTTAAAACTAAATATAGGTTATAACAATAATTAGAAAATATATTTACGCAACATTATCAACAATGGTTTATGTTATTAGCTAAATAGATCTATCCGGAAATATGTCATAGTTTTTTACTATTGGCAAGCGGTTTGGCGACCAAATGTAATTAGTTGCTAATTACCAGAACTAAGACGGAGTCAATTCATTCATAGTGAGCATGGCTACATTTTAAAATTTTATTTTGTGTTAGTGTTTTGTGGGGCACCCTGACACATATTTTTACGTCCAATTACCTAAACTGAAGCCAACAGCTAATCGAAAAACCTAAAACAATTCTCTGTTTCGGGTAATGCGCGTCTAAGAAGGTTTAAAATAATTGTGCGTTGAATATTTACCAAATAATTATGGTGTGAGTTGTACAGGCTTACAGTATTATTTGGTTATAGGATAAAGTCAAAATGAGAGAGGATTATTGGTTTTTTGGAGCCCACATAGCTACATCCCATTGCTGAGTGTCTGCCTTCTTCAAAATGAGATAGAAATGGCGACTTTTCCTGCTTTCTTTAAGGTACGCCCAAACCTGCGCGACCAAAGCGACTAGGCAGCGGGAGCGTCAGCCCCGGGACAGACGCTACCGGACGCTACCCGTGACATCTTATGGCGCCATGCACACCTAAGCGACCACGGCGTGGGACTTATTGTACGCGTTTTTAGACGCTCGCGTTTTGCGTCCCGCGTGTTGGACGCGCAGGTTTGACCGTACCTTTAATTTTCCTGTTTATATATTACCTACATACCTGATCTCACTCTCGTTATACAGCATAATGAAATATAAGTACAGTCTTCGCCTTCTTTCTTTTAGTAAATAGACTAAGGCTCAATGTTTTATTGAGTAGACCGACATATTTATTCTTCTTCCGTACGATGGCATGTCCAAGTACCAAGGATGCCATAATCGTCATCGTTGCTGCTCTTCTCCTGGGATGCCACAATTGGTTCGATTAACGAAATATTTATTATCTGAAGTATATTTTTCATTACCGAAAGTGATATTATCGTTGAAATAAAACTAATTTTACCGATTCTATCACGTTTGTATTAGATTTTTAATTTCCCGCTGTTTCCAACCCTTTAGTAATCATGGTCACGGGAGGACTAAGGTGTCTTACGTCCAATACGACATTGTTATTGCAGATATTTATATCTACCCTACATCGCATTATGCTACAGTATCAGTTATTAAAAGCAAAGTTCCATGGGCGGCAGTAACTCTTGCCATAAGGTGTGCTGTTTGCTCGTTTGCCATCAAAAGCAATAAAAAAAAACTTTGACATTTGTTAAATATGAACATGAAATAATTTCTTGTACTGCATTCGTTGTCATGAAATTTCCTTGCTAGATTTAATTAATAAAAAGTACCAATATTGCTTATTTAACCACTCAACTCGTAAATGTCACCTAAAAGATAAAATTTAGTGTGGCGCTTCCGTCTTATTATCATCTGCTTGTGCCAAGAATTTAAAAAACTCCCACTTGCATATTTCTTAGATAGATGCTAAGATTGTATTCTGCCAAATTGTTACGTTCAAATCTAACTAGTATTAATAATTATAATTAAATTATATTATGTAAAGAAATATGTTATTGTTTAAAATTTATTAACTTTGTGTCACTAACGCTACCAATCCTTAGATTGTGACTGGGTACGACTAAAAAAGGACTAAGGGCTTTACATCAATCTGGGCCAATTCCAAATGATAGCGTCGACTCAACAGTTACATTCCCAAAGATGGTTGACGTCAGGCAGATGACTGGTCATAAAACGTTTGCCAATTCTTGGCAATATGTACGATGGAAGAAAAGAACATATTTCATTGACCACGAATCGAATAATTGGGATCAGAGCATGGTGACTATTGTAAAAGTCATAATTAGTTCTATATTTTATTGCCAGTCATGCATGTATCGAATTATATTTCCAGTTAGAAACTAAAACGTATATTGAATTATTAAAAATCATCAATTAGTTCGTTCGTTCGAACGAACGTCTGGTTAAGAAGAATTGCAGTGCGAAAGTGGAAGGATGTAGGTACCGGGGGAGACCTAGACTAACCTACCTAGACCAGATTGGTCACGTACTGAAAGAAGGTGGAGTCAAGAGTCTCCGAAACCGGCGAGTGTGTATGAAGAGAATTATGAATGTTGAAGAAGCGAGTGAAGTATGCAAGGATAGAGTTCTCTGGCACTCTGTTCTCTCTGCCTACCCTGCAAGGGATATGGCATGATGATATGTATGTATTAATTAGTAACAAAACTTGGGAAACCTTTTTATCACCTCAAAAATATTGGAATTCATATTACTGATGGTGGCAAACAAGCAAGCAGCACACCTGATGGTAAGTGTTACTGCCGCCCATGGACCTTTGTAATATTAGAGGTACAATTAGGCCACTGTGTACTATTGAAAATTTCAAAACCCATCTAAAAAGTTGGGTTGCCGGGTCTCTCGCTCACTGAACGAAGCTTACGTAACAACATATTGCCACTGCTCAAACGTCGATATTCTGCGAGAATGTATTACAAACCCGGACGGACCGGCCTGTGATTGTAGACTGAAAACTGTGAACAATGTAGTCCTACCATTATTATTTCGATAGTAAAATTATTCACATTCGTTAGAGTTATTTAAAATATATTGGGGGGCATAGTCCAGAGCGTGCTCGTTCGCGTCCCCTGCCAGTCTAATTAGACTGCTAATCCGGCTCGATATGCGTACCGCAATGCGGGTTAGGGCGTCCCCCGGAGGCGACGCGTACCGACCCGCCCCCGTCGGTACGAACTTCGGCAGTTGCGGCGATGGGGGCCGCCACCCATCACGCCTTGCCCAGTCAGGCGGGTCGAGGAGAGCAGAGTGCCGGGTGGGCACGTGGAATGTAAGAGGTTGTGTGGAAGGTAAGTTGCACGAGCTGATATCCGTCATGGCGGACAAACAGCTAGACGTGCTCTGTGTAACAGAGACCAAGCGAAGGGGCAACGACGCCTGCGATCTTCCTGGTGGCGAGATGGCTCTGTGGTCTGGTGTACCACAGAGCGATCGAGCCAGTATGGGGGTAGGAGTGCTGTTGTCCTCTCGCTTGGCCTCAGGTGTGAAGGATTACGGAATGTATGATCCCAGACTTCTTTGGGTCCGTATAAAACTAGGTGTCACCAAGGTATTCATGGTTGTAGCATATGCTTCCGTAGGATCCTCGGTGGCATCAGACCTAGAGAAGTTTTGGGATAATGTTAGGACAGTTCTGGATATGGCAGAAACCAGTGAACGCGTGATTGTATGCGGAGATTTGAACGGATGGGTGGGGACCAAGCGTCCTGACTATGAGGACGTACTTGGTCCATTTGGTGATAAGAGAGTGAACGACGCAGGTCAGTCAGGCAGGACAGTCGCCTCCGAAGCAAAATATTGGACGCAAGAGCCTACAGGGGCCCCACAGTCGATACGGACCACTATCTCGTTATTGCGGTCTGTTCAGAAAGTGGAGGCAATGGCGAGAGTGTGTCCACTTCGGAGGGCTTGAAAGAATAAAGGTTGAAAGGTTGCAAGAAGAGTGTGTAAGAGAAAAGTATGCAGAGGGTATCCGAGAACGGCTGACGATGGCAAGCCAGCCGCAATCGGACATTGAAGAATGCTGGAGAGTATTGAAAGAGAGTATGGTAGATACAGCGAAAGAAGTATGTGGAAGTTCAAAGAAGCATAGAAAAACAAATGGTGATGCATGATGGGATGCGGAAGTGGCAGCTTCTGTAGAGCAAAAGAAGAAAGTGTGGCTGGACTATGTCTCTTCTTTGAATCTGAATGACAGTATGACTGAACAGAAGAAAGAAATATATCGGCAATGTAAGAATGACACCAAGGCCTTAGTGAAAGAGAAACGTGATAGAGCAAGTATGAGTGCAGAAGATAGGCTGACTAAAAACTTCGAGGGTAACACCAAACTCTTTTGGAGGGAGGTGAAGAAGTCTCGGGGTGGTTGGTCAGCCTTCAGAATGAATAAAATAAGCTAAAGGTGGAGACATTCTTACACAAACACAAGACGTGTTAAGCCGATGGAGTGAATATTTTGGCGATATGTATGCGGATGCTACGGTTGGCGCCGGTGTTGCATGTGGTTTAGTAGATCAACATTCGACAACGGCGTCCTCCGATGGCATCAGTATGGATGAAGTTGAATGGGCGATAAGAAGTTTGAAAAATGGTAAGGCAGCGGGCATTGATATGGTGTCTGCCGAGATGATCAAGCTTGGTGGCTCCTGTGTCTGGGAGGCGTTCCTGTTGCTCCTCAATTTATGTTGGAGCTCGGGAATGGTTCCCGGGGACTGGAATAGCGCAGTCATCGTGCCTTTGTTTAAAAACAAGGGTTCACGTTATGACTGCGCAAATTACAGAGCCATAAGCTTGACCAGTTTGGCAGCAAAAGTGTATGGTAAAATTATTGAAAGGAGAATGAGGATGGTGTCCGATGGTTTACTGTGTGAGACACAAGGAGGTTTCAGGAGTGGAAGGGGATGCATGGATCAAGTGTTCTCTCTGCGCAACATTGTGGAGAAGCATCTGGCTCTAGGTCAGAGGGTTTTCTGCAGTTTTGTGGATCTGGAGAGAGCATTTGACACGGTTGTACGAAAGGAACTTTGGGACATTTTACCGGGGTATGGTATTAACGGTAAACTGCTACAGGTTGTGCAGTCCAGTTACATGGGCTGTAGAGCCTGTGTGCGGCTGGATGATGGAATGTCACCTTGGTTTGACGTCAATATCGGCGTTAAGCAGGGGTGCGTTCTGTCAGCCAGGCTGTTTATAATATATCTGGATAAATGTCTCCAAAGGTTGAACGATATGAATGTGGGAGTCCAGATGGGCGACTCAGTGGTCACTGCTCTGCTTTATGCAGATGATGCAGTCCTGCTGGCACAGTTAGGGACTGACCTGCAGACCCTAGTCGACACAATGACAGAAGATTGTAAGAAAAGGGGTCTACGCGTGAATGTGAGCAAAACCAAAATAATGGTCTTTGAAAGAGATGAAGCCAGAACAGATGTAAGAGTAACAATAGGTAATGATGTACTAGAGCAAGTGGATGAATTTATATATCTTGGATGTGGATTTAGCCGAGATGGAAGGTACGCCACTGATATAGAGCAAAGAGTGAATGCGGGAAATAGAGGGAACGGAGCGTTGGAGCAACTTCTCGGCAGCCACCACCTCAGCCAGAAAGCACGTGTAGCAATACATAACACAGTGCTTGTCCCAACATTACTGTATGGAAGCGAGAGTTGGGTATGCAGAAAAGAGTATGAAAGTAAAATTAATGCGGTCTAAATGCGATCTCTGCGGAAAATCTGTGGAGTTAGGCTGACCGACCGTATTCGTAACGACGACGTAAGAGAGCGAGTAGGTATGAAAGAGAGTATTGGTGTAAAGATGCGAAAGGGATTGCTCCGATGGTTCGGACATGTGGAAAGAATGCCGAACGAACGTCTGCTTAAGAAGATATACAATGCGAAAGTGGAAGGGTGTAGGTACCGAGGGAGACCGAGGCTAACCTACCTAGACCAGATCGGTCATATACTGAAGGAAGGTGGAGTCAAGAGTCTCCGAAACCGGCGAGCGTGTATGAAGAGAATTATGAATGTTGAGGAAGCGAGTGAAGTATGCAGAGATAGAGTTCTCTGGCACTCTGTTCTCTCTGCCTACCCTGCAAGGGATATGGCGTGATGATATGTATGTATGTATTTAAAATATATCTGCGAAACACTTTACCTTGTAATGTTATGCATCTTAACCGGACATTCATATTAATTATTGGTAATATTACCAGGAAATCGTATTCAAAATATGATTGCATTCAACTAAAGAAAACAACTGGTTTACATTCTGATAACCCACACAAGAAATAATAATGTTTTATAAGCGCTAATGTTTACGTTTACATATGTTTTAGAATAAACTTGAAAAGTAAATTATGATCGCACATGATCTGAAAGTCATGTCGAATTGCAATTTTATGAAATAAATAAAATATAAAACTCTTATATTTTAATTTAAAACTTGCCAAGATAATTGAGAACCATAACAACCAAATAGATTTTTATCCTGACCATAGCTGGTTCAGATGCGAAATACGTATTAAATATATATATCTACAGTTCTGTGAGTTCTATGGAAAATTTGAAGTTCTGGAGGTTGCTCATTAAAAAGGAGTAAGTTTCTCGTGTGGTGACGGAGTAAGAATACACTTCACCACCCCCTGTGAGTGATCGTAAGAAACGACTAAGGGATATAAAACGCATATAACATCAATTTTTTTTTACTGTGGGCTATGAGCGTGGTCGCGCCCCGCCAAATCGGTCCGGGGCGACGGAAGACGCGGCGCGCAACCTCATAGATCCATTTCCCGGTGCGATCACCCGAGACCTCGGCTACAACACCGTGCCTAGGCCTCTTCAGCCGCGTAACCCAACGGGCGATGACGTTTCTGCGGGCGTCCTCGCGCCAGGTGGCTATCTCGCTAAGCGATGGGGAGCCACTCTTGTCGCGCACTGAGGGAACCCGCCAGTAGAGGTCAGAGAGCATCTCCGCCTCTAGGTCCCACGGGTGTGTCCCGGCCAACACGCATGCCGCCTCGATCGACACCGTGCGATATCCGCGGATGGTTCTGACCGCAATGGCTTTCTGTGGGCGCCATAGAAAAGCCCTGAGCTGGGCGTCGTCAGAGACCTTGCCCATCAAATAGTAATTTGTAATTTCTTTAGTAGCCTCAAGATACAGGTCTCAAATGAAAGGACTTGATGAGCGAAATGCAATAAATGAGAATGACGTTCTTCTAAAACAATCTTTTATTTTGTTACAAAAAGAATTAAAAATACATAAATAATCTATTACCAAAATAATAGCGTGTTAAGGTAGTGTACGGTTATTAGCGACCGCGACGCGCGACTGCGATCATACAACTACGCAGCCGTGGTCGCCTGTCGCGGGATGACTGCGAGCATTCTGATATCGGCGAAACGACAGCGACTCGCCTATTTTTACATAGTTATGTGTCGTACAATTTCTCCGCAGCTAGAAAAAAAAGTTATTCAGCAGATGTTGGATAATGAAAAAGATGATGAAATGATGATATGTTAGTGTCATTTCAAGATATGTTAGTGTCTATTCCTTCGGAAGAAAGGGAGAAGATCTGCTCAATTTTCACATCGCATGAAGACAAGGGTTGCTTTCAAACATTCATAAAACGCCTCCATTTTTATAAATTTTTCGCCTGCATCGCGTGACTTCACCGCCTCTGTTGCAACCGGGTTGCGGTCGTCGCGCGATTCTCTGGCCACGTCCAACGGTCGCTCGAAGCGGTCGCCGTATATGTTTAGTGCTCTATATAAATTCATAAAAGCAGAGGGTCGCGGTCGCAGTCGCGAGTCGCGATCTGCTGATGAGTGATGCTTTTAAAATGATTTTTGAAATTTATTTTTGTGTTATTAAAACGGATAGGCGAAATCTAATGAGATTAATAAAATACCAGCAATGAATAGTTTTGTTCTTATGTCATAGGTAAGCAGACATTAGAGCGTCACTGTTATAAATTAAATCTTTGTTTTATGAACTCATGCGTATATATCTGAAAGCGTGGGCAACAGTGTAATAAATATATTTTAAATAAATACTATAAGTTTTAGCACAACTGTAGAATTTATCGATAAACAGCGGCTTGAACTTTAAAATTAAAACAATGTATGCATCACTTTATAAATAATCCACGGTATGTTGTTCAAATATATCTTTTTGTTAAATTGTAAGATTTAGTTCAGTGTTTCAAAACAGGAAGTATTAAATTATTTCACGAATGATTTTAAAGTGTAAAATCATCATTTCCAATCTACTTCGATATACGTGTAATTTTTTTTTTGGTGTTTATGGCCTGGTTACTTAGACCTTTAAGCCAAATTTTGTTTTATAAATTAACTTCATTTAAAGTCATAGTCCGTCAGTAAGTTCAATCGTTGCCTTCAATATTGCTATGGCCACACTTTTAAAGGTATCTTTTGGGAATTTTAGTGGAAAGCGAAAACGTATGTAAGGCACTGTTATATCATATTCACTACACCTCAGTACTTTCTGCGCATCAAATTACATAAAATGCCATCAAAATTATTTAATATAACATGTTGAAACACTAAGATATTGAATATTATACAAGACCAGCACATGACACTTTTCCTTTTCCGCTAAAACTCCACATAGGTGTAATGTTTTTTTTTTAAATCACAGATTAGTATTTGAAATTTGTTTTTTGTATTATTTGTACATAGTATTATCTAAATAATAGGTACCCTGTAAATAAGCTTTTTAATATTCACCAGTAGCATATTACTTAATATATCATCATCGACATAATTAGGCGGGTCTGACTGATAAAGTTTTATTTCGAATTTTCCTTCTCTTGCAAAGATATTCTACATAATATTCTTTAGTAGCTTTTTATGACATTTACGAACAAAGAATTGTGTGGTTAATCATGGTCTTATTTCGTCACCACATGGAGTTATGTATATAAT
The DNA here is from genome assembly GCA_905163515.2 of Lymantria monacha. Lineage (NCBI taxonomy): Eukaryota > Metazoa > Arthropoda > Insecta > Lepidoptera > Erebidae > Lymantria > Lymantria monacha. The sequence continues at coordinate 1,435,762 of LR991091.1, read as the reverse complement.
TAAGTTTTTAAGTTTTGAAAGAGACATTCGTTTTTTATTGCTTATGTTGGCAAACGAGCGAGCAGGACTCCTGATGGTAAGTGTTACTGCTACTCGTGGACCTTTGCAATATCAAGGGTACAGCTAGGACATTTTTGTGCTTTAAAGCAACAGTGGTAGTACCACAATGTCGCAGAAAATCGATGTTTGAGTAGTGTCAATGTGCTGCTGCGCTTCGTTCGATCAGCGAGAGAGTTGGCAGCTGAACTTTCTGGGTGGTTTTGAGGTTTCTATTGGTAGGCAGCGACCTCGCTTTATCTCTGCTATTGCAAACGTGTTATCACCAGGTTTGCTGCTTGCTCGTTTACCATAATATGTAATAAAACGTTCTAAAAAAGATGGTATTGGTTTTCTTGTTTTTCGTTCGTCATCATTTGGAAGGGACATTGCTTTTTTCAACGTTTAGGGAGCGATTTTTCAATATCTACAATCACAGCGTACCTATTTTTAAAGAATATGAATGAAATAGAGAAGCAGTACCATCGTATACACTTACACCTTGTCTCCTATAAAAATATTTTCTGGAGTTATTAAAATTTAATAATAATCATTCAATAGGTAAAAAATGACTTTGAATCTTCAGAGTATAGGCTGTTTTATATATAAAAATTATTGCATTGTTACAATGCAGGTAAAAGATTAACAAAATAAAACCCTATTACATTTGCATTAGGGTAAAAAGCATATCATATGTTTTCTAACGCATGTAAGCTATGTAAAAATCTATTTTACGGATTTTATTTCGTTTATATGTATTAAATTTTGTTTCCCGACGTTTCGAAATTGCGTTCGTTTTGTTTAAAATGTTGGGCAAAGAAAAAAATACATATAAACGCGATAAAATTCGTAAAAATTGTTTTATTTCACTCGCAGAAATCAGGAATAAAATCTTTAAAGATGGTATGTTTTTCGATTTTTCTATTCTGGCAGGTTAAAAATAAGAGAGAAAAGACTCCTCTCTTACTTATCCATTCAAGCATATTACACCGAAGTTTACAGTTTATAATAAAAAGTCTTTTTCAAAATACAATTGGAAATGATATAAGAGTATGACGAGTTCCTTCATAGAAACCAATCAATATAGCGAATAAAAAATATATAAGAATCAATTGATCTCAACAGCTGCGTATTAGCGTGGCTATTTCAGTAATATGGCGCACACGTTCGTACAGATTTGTCGATATAACTATTTATTGTTGTGTATTTATTGGCAAAGATTGCACGTCATTAAAAGCCTTGACATACATTTATATGATTCGCGTAATATTTATTTGTTAATTTATATGAAACTAGCGAATTTGGCTAATTAGTATCATTCTATTCACGGTTATCTTAAACTACAAGTATGCTGGGAAACTTGTCATTCCCACACAGGACAATACTAACGTACGAACCACAAAGTGTTGTTCTGAGTCTGAGTAGTGTAATTTGTCTGCATTAATTGTATGTTTGTAAAGTCAAAAAGGATTTCATTAGTAGGTAGGTATTAGTATTGGTCGGCGCTGCGTCCGCCCTTACGTGGCTTATGCCGAATGTGGGCGGACCGTGCGCTACGTGCCGACAGCTGTACGCGGGGGTCATCCGGTCGATGGCCCTGTACGGCGCCACGGTGTGGGCGGGGTCCCTGACCGTCCGACTCAAGGCTCTTCTGTGGCGACCACAGAGGGACATGGCGGTCAGGGCCATACGCGGGTACCGCACGGTGGCGACGGAGGCAGCGTGCCTGTTGGCCGGGACTCCCCAGGGGGACCTGGAGGCAGCAATGCTCGCCGATTTGTATCGGCGGGTGTCGGGGGTGCGAGCGGAGGGCGGTGTGGTCTCACTGAGGGAGCTCACCGCCTGGCACATCGACGCCCGCCGAGACGTCATTGCTCGTTGGGCAGTCCGGCTGGAGAGGCCTCGGTTCGGTGTGCAGACCGTGGAGGCCTTCCGGCTGGTGCTGATGCAGTGGTTGAAATGGCGGCATGGGGTGCTCTCCTTCCGACTGGTGCAGGTTTTAACGGGGCATGGAGATGCTTCGCCAAATACCTGTACACGGTCGTCAGGAGGGAGAGTGCACCGTCCTGCCACCACTGCGATTGCGATGAGGATACGGCGCAGCATACACTCGAGGCTTGTGCCGCTTGGGCAGAGCAGCGCCGTGAACTCGTCGGAATCATCGGTGCCGACCTGACGCTGCCGACCATCGCCAGGGCGAGGCTCGACAGCGTCAGGAACTGGGACGCGGTCGCAGCCTTCTGTGAGGCAATAGTCTCGCGGAAGGAGGCGGCGGAGGGCGTGCGCGAGGAGCGTCTCCTCGACGACGCAAACCGCCGCCGGCGACTGGGGCGGCGTAGGCGCGATTATCTGCGCCTGATGCCGCCCTAGCCGAGGCCGCGGGTGACTGGACCGGGGAATTAGTCCGTCACCCGCCGAGAGGCTGACCGCATGAGGAGGGACCGACGTCCGCACCAGGTCCCCCTGGGGTGGACGTCGCTCAAGGAGAGGGTACCCTTCAGGGGATATTCCGTCGGGCCGGCCACTGACGACAAGTTCACGCTGCTCCGGTGGCCGGTCCAATGACGTAGGCGAGGTTCATGGGTGGGTTACGGGTATGCGTGCGTACGACCCTCTGTCGCCCCGGACGGAGTGGTGCGAGAAAAGGGCCAACCATAACCCACCTCTAAAAAAAAACAAAGGGTTCGGGTTTTGGATTTTCGTATATCAAAGCTTCTAAAAGAAAATTTAAAAAAGAAACTTCGAGCAGTTTTAATTCAAGTTTTCCTTTTAATTACCATGATACAGGTAGGTAGGTAAGCTAAAACTTAGAACAATTTTAATTCAAGTTTTCTTGTTGGTCAACATGATACAGTGACTGACTGTGATGTAGAATCGTCCTCAATGTTGAAAAACATAAATTGATTTCAAAAACAGATTAATCTAGTAAAATATGTTTTTTACTTTTATTTTAACTTATCAGAATCTTAGATTAAAATAATAAGAGTTTTAATTATATTCATATTGTATTTTCCCTGTAATGACGCAGTTAGAATACAATTCAGCACTGACTATCTTGCCTATAGCGCTGTAAAAGATGATTAAAGTATATAATATCAAGTCAAATAAAATCATTTACTGTGCATAATGTCACTTACATATGCCCCATGAGGACACTTACATATGTATTGTAAATTTTAATAACATTTGTTTTAAATTAATCTGCCATCGGATCGGAAAGCGGCCATAAACTGAGAAGATCCGGCAAGAAGTGGGCTCGTCATTTTTAAATTATATATTTTAATCAAGATGATTGGATACATGTTTCAACTGTATTATGCATACAACATCTATGCAAGAGAAGGGAAATTCAAAATAAATCCCTTGACGAAGTCATTTGACTAGCGTGGTATTGTATGCCAATATCCCTCCAAATCCGAAGACGGTTCGAATACAGGAATAGGGACGCATATGAACTTAGATGAAGACGACGGTTGATTAATAAAAAAAATAGATGCTATTTTGATGCAGAACTATTTCTAACAATGAAACATATGTATGTGGGTTGTAGTAACGATGTATTTTCAATGTAACTATATTTATGGCGCCAGTCGTAATACGAATTTCATTATGCATCTGGGTCTATATTAATATATTAATGAAATACAATATAATCATCATCATCATCATCACAGGCCATTTATGTCCCGCTGTTGGGCTCGGGCCTCCTACGTAATGGGAGGGAAATTAACCTACTATACCACGCTGGTTAGACGTGTTGGTATAGGGTTTGGTTTCGAGTTTTCCTTCTCTTGCATAAATGTCATATGCGTTTTATATCCCTTAGTCGTCTCTTACGATCATCCACGGGAAAGATGGGAGGTGGTGAATTGTATTCTTACTCCGTCACCACATGGATAAATAAATATAATAAAAACTAATAATAATATACTAACCGCTTGAAACTACGCCATACGCTGTGTGATGGCGCTACGGTTACTCATCATCATCATCATCATCATCGTCTCAGCTTATATAGGTATGTCCCACTGCTGGGCTCGAGCCTCCTCCACAGTAGGAGGGACAATGACCTACTGCATCACGCTGGTCAGACATGTTCATATAGGGTTTTGTTTCGAGTTTTCCTTCTCTTAGAAATACTATCAACTTATATTGCTTGTGAGTATCGATATATTAAGAGCTTAAAATCAACCTAGGTCAATTCCATCTGATGCCGTCTGATCAACAATTGCATTACCAAGGTGGGTAGACATCAGATAGGTAATAAAACTATTGCCAATAACTTTTGCAATATGTATGAGTACATATTGCGTCGACACCAAATAATTGCGATAAGAACAAGATGATGATGTGAGTTGTGGAGTAGGCCTCATAGCGATGGTAGTTAAAATTTATAGTTTATTGTCTGTGGCAATCGTACCGTCAATAAAATGTCTGGCGTTTTGGCAGCAACGTAAAATTATATTCAATATTTTAGCGTTTTAAAGTGTTATATAAAATAATTTTGATGGCTTTTATGTGGTTTAATGCAGATGAAGTGCTAAAGTGAATTGCATATGAAATAGCAGTGTTTTACATAATTTTACGTGCTTTATTCTATCTAAATTCTCAGAATACCCGATTAACAGTTGTGGGTAGCGATTTAACCTAATAGCGATTATTTTAATTGAAGTGGTCATTCATAAATACGGACTAAGCATAAAGGTCTTTGTGACCATGCTATAAAATTCCTTTAAAAACAAAAGTGTTAGTATATGCTTTTATTTTTCCGTCGCTGTAATGAAAAGTAGTGCCTATTTTTCATAATAAAAATTACAAAATATTGTTTTTATAGAAGAAATAATAAACATTCAAAACTATTTTATGTTTCAATATACCTATTGCGTTTTGAATTAAACTATTTTTACTATTCTGTCGCGTTTGTATTTGATTTTTAATTGCGTGACGTAGCAAACATTTTACAGCGTTCATGACCAGGGGAGGACTGTCTCACGTCCAACAAGTTATCGTTATAGATTTATATCTACCCGCTGCAGTACCAGTTATGAAATTTCGACCCACATTTTTAATACAAATTCATTGTCAGTACAAAAAGAAAATATTTCTATATATAAAATTTTATATTGTTATTATTAAACATTAAATTTATGTTAATTATTATATTGTTGCAATTTACTAGCTTAAAAACTAACAAAACGAAAACGTGGGCAAATTAAAAATCAAATATAAACGCAATAAAATCCGTAAAAATAGTTTTATTTCAGATGTGTAATACTCGCATAAACATCAGAAATCATTATAGCTCGAAATGCGTACCGCAATGCGGGTTAGGGCGTCCCCCGGAGGTGACGCGTACCGACCCGCCCCCGTCGGTACGAACTTCGGCAGTTGCGGCGATGGGGGCCGCCACCCATCACGCCTTGCCCAGTCAGGCGAGTCGAGGAGAGCAGAGTGCTGGGTGGGCACGTGGAATGTAAGAGGTTGTGTGGAAGGTAAGTTGCACGAGCTGATATCCGTCATGGCAGACAAACAGCTAGACGTGCTCTGTGTAACAGAGACCAAGCGAAGGGGCAGCGACGCCTGCGATCTTCCTGGTGGCGGGATGGCTCTGTGGTCTGGTGTACCACAGAGCGATCGAGCCAGCATGGGGGTAGGAGTACTGCTGTCCTCTCGCTTGGCCTCAGGTGTGAAGGATTACGGAATGTATGATCCCAGACTTCTTTGGGTCCGTATAAAACTTGGTGTCACCAAGGTATTCATGGTTGTAGCATATGCTCCCGTAGGATCCTCGGTGGCATCAGACCTAGAGAAGTTTTGGGATAATGTTAGGAAAGTTCTGGATATGGCAGAAACCAGTGAACGCGTGATTGTATGCGGAGATTTGAACGGATGGGTGGGGACCAAGCGTCCCGACTATGAGGACGTACTTGGTCCATTTGGTGATAAGAGAGTGAACGACGCAGGTAGGCTCATAGCGGATGTATGCATGGAGAGAAACCTTATTGTGTCAAACACATTTTTCCAACATAAGGACATCCATATGTATACATGGAGAAGGAATGAACAGAAAAGTATAATAGACTTAATTTTGGTGGACAGTTGCCGCCGAAGCAAAATATTGGACGCAAGAGCCTACAGGGGCCCCACAGTCGATACGGACCACTATCTCGTTATTGCGAGATTTAGTGGTCTGTTCAGAAAGTGGAGGCACTGGCGAGAGCGTGTCCACTTCGGAGGGCTTGAAAGAATAAAGGTTGAAAGGTTGCAAGAAGAGTGTGTAAGAGAAAAGTATGCAGAGGGTATCCGAGAACGGCTGACGATGGCAAGCCAGCCGTAATCGAACATTGAAGAATGCTGGAGAGTATTGAAAGAGAGTATGGTAGACACAGCAAAAGAAGTATGTGGAAGTTCAAAGAAGCATAGAAACACAAATGGTGATGCATGGTGGGATGCGGAAGTGGCAGCTTCCGTAGAGCAAAAGAAGAAAGCGTGGCTGGACTATGTCTCTTCTTTGAATCTGAATGACAGTATAACCGAACAGAAGAAAGAAATATATCGGCAATGTAAGAATGACACCAAGGCCTTAGTGAAAGAGAAACGTGATAGAGCAAGTATGAGTGCAGAAGATAGGCTGACTAAAAACTTCGAGGGTAACACCAAACTCTTTTGGAGGGAGGTGAAGAAGTCTCGGGGTGGTTGGTCAGCCTTCAGAATGAATAAAATAAGGTCTAAAGGTGGAGACATTCTTACACAAACACAAGACGTGTTAAGCCGATGGAGTGAATATTTTGGCGATATGTATACGGATGCTACGGTTGGCGCTGGTGTCGCATGTGGTCTAGTAGATCAACATTCGGCGACGGCGTCCTCCGATGGCATCAGTATGGATGAAGTTGAATGGGCGATAAGAAGTTTAAAAAATGGTAAGGCAGCGGGCATTGATATGGTGTCTGCCGAGATGATCAAGCTTGGTGGCTCCTGTGTCCGGGAGGCGTTCCTGTTGCTCCTCAATTTATGTTGGAGCTCGGGAATGGTTCTCGGGGACTGGAATAGCGCAGTCATCGTGCCTTTGTTTAAAAACAAGGGTTCACGTTATGACTGCGCAAATTACAGAGCCATAAGCTTGACCAGTTTGGCAGCAAAAGTGTATGGTAAAATTATTGAAAGGAGAATGAAGATGGTGTCCGATGGTTTACTGTGTGAGACACAAGGAGGTTTCAGGAGTGGAAGGGGATGCATGGATCAAGTGTTCTCTCTGCGCAACATTGTGGAGAAGCATCTGGCCCTAGGTCAGAGGGTTTTCTGCAGTTTTGTGGATCTGGAGAGAGCATCTGACACTGTTGTACGAAAGGAACTTTGGGACATTTTACCGGAGTATGGTATTAACGGTAAACTGCTGCAGGCTGTGCAATCCAGTTACATGGGCTGTAGAGCCTGTGTGCGGCTGGATGATGGAATGTCGCCTTGGTTTGACGTCAATATTGGCGTTAAGCAGGGCTGCGTTCTATCAGCCAGGCTGTTTATCATATATCTGGATAAATGTCTCCAAAGGTTGAACGATATGAATGTGGGAGTCCAGATGGGTGAGTCAGTGGTCTCTGCTCTGCTTTATGCAGATAATGCAGTCCTGCTGGCACAGTCAGCGACTGACCTGCAGACCCTAGTCGACACAATGACAGAAGATTGTAAGAAAAGGGGTCTACGCGTGAATGAGAGCAAAACCAAAATAATGGTCTTTGAAAGAGATGAAACCAGAACAGATGTAAGAGTAACAATAGGTAATGATGTACTAGAGCAAGTGGATGAATTTGTATATCTTGGATGTGGATTTAGCCGAGATGGAAGGTACACCACTGATATAGAGCGAAGAGTGAATGCGGGAAATAGAGTGAACGGAGCGTTGGGGCAACTTCTCGGCAGCCACCACCTCAGCCAGAAGGCACGTGTAGCAATATATAACGCAGTGCTTGTCCCAACATTACTATATGGAAGCGAGAGTTGGGTATGCAGAAAAGAGTATGAAAGTAAAATTAATGCGGTCGAAATGCGATCTCTTCGGAAAATCTGTGGAGTTAGGCTGACCGACCGCATTCGTAACGACGACGTAAGAGAGCGAGTAGGTATGAAAGAGAGTATTGGTGTAAAGATGCGAAAGGGAATGCTCCGATGGTTTGGACATGTGGAAAGAATGCCGAACGAACGTCTGGTTAAGAAGATATACAATACGAAAGTGGAAGGATGTAGGTACCGAGGGAGACCGAGACTAACCTACCTAGACCAGATCGGTCAGGTACTGAAGGAAGGTGGAGTCAAGAGTCTCCGAAACCGGCGAGCGTGTATGAAGAGAATTATGAATGTTGAGGAAGCGAGTGAAGTATGCAGAGATAGAGTTCTCTGGCACTCTGTTCTCTCTGCCTACCCTGCAAGGGATATGGCGTGATGATATGTATGTATGTGTATGTGTGTAATACTCGCATAAACATCAGAAATCATTATAAATTGCGTTTATGAACTGTAATCGATCATAAAAATATTACGAAATGAGATTCAGTTTAGATCATAATGTACCAGCTTTGTAATCCAAGCGCGTTTATGGTCTATATAAACTTGCAATCATCAAGTTTGAAATTACACTTCAAGTCCGGATTCGGTCCAAAAAATAACATCAATTTTCTTGTCTTTATTTTTCGAGAACTTTTCTATAGTATGATCGAAGGTTGAAACTGTTTTCAATAATTGATAATAGACTCTCCAATCATAGTGTTTTAATTCACCAATCCTTGAAAAATGTATTGGGAAATATAGATCTTTTATGCTTGGCTATTTTCCCCTTCAGGGATAAATTAAGATGAATACATAGAATATTGTAAAAAATATATAATATAGAAAGAATTTCGCTTCATCACAATTATATCTGTGAAATAATTTTTTATGGTTTTGCTTAATATACATACCTGCATCTGTGAAAAACGCAGAATGTCTATTGGGGCTCGAGGGTACGGAAGCAGATGCGGATGTGAGGAATGCCCGTTTGACTTTGGTCCACTTGGAGGCACGGGGAGGCCGGTGTTGTGGAGGGCGAGCGCCTAACTCCAGGGAACGCTGTTTGCGAAGTACAGGATGGGAGGGCTCTGATTCTGCAATAAAGATTTATTATGAAGCTACTAAATAAGTGTGGTGATGGAGTAAGAAGTAAATTCATCACTCTATCTTACCCGTATGTGTCATAACAGTCGAATTAAGGAGGTGATATGCCTGTAACATCTATGTAAGAGGAGGAACACTTGAAATAAAACCTTATACCACACCGTATCACCAGCGCGTCATAGTCTCATTCGCGGAACTTTATGACTGAACTGTTATTACTTGAATCACTGTGGCGGTGTTCATGTATGGACTAATATAAAATTTTATTTTAAGACATAGGTATTATTTTAATTTGTTTTATTGTTTTATGATAATTTTTACTAATATTATAAATGCGAAAGTAACTCTGTCTGTCTGTCGCTCTTTAACGGCAAAAGTACTGAACCGATCTAAATGAAATTTGGTACAAAGATGGTCTAGAGCCTGATAAAGGATATGGGCTACTTTTTAATGCAAAAAAAGGGTTGTAAAGGGGAATGAAAAGTTGTAAGGAAGTATGGTCATTTTTAAAGCCAGATGCTTGAAACTTAGTTTTAGGCTATTGATTAGATATAAATAATAATGACATTAAAATTTTGTAAAAAAATTACCCTTAAGAGGTAAAATAAATATAGGGGATGAAAATCTTTAGGAAAGTAAACTTTTACGCTGGCGAAGCCGCGGGCAGAAGCTAGTATTTATATATTTGTATGAATTGTATGTGTTTATAATGACGACTCTTTCTCTCTCATTCTCTCTGATTATATGTTAAAAAATATACCGTCATTAAAAGGCGTAGTAGATTTATGTGATATATATTATTGTAAATTTAAATTTGTATGGGGATGTTTTAATTGTAAATAATTCGCTAAATGTAATAAGCGATTCTGTTTGTAATGTTACTTTGTTTAATGTTTTATGCACAGCTCAGATGGATTTATTTTTCAAAGAAAAAGTATTGCCCTTAAGTGAGAGGGAACTTTAATTAAAACATGACATAATTTTTTTTGCTCCAGCGACCGTTTGAAGTTTATTTAGGCACCTTTAAAGAATTGGGTATATTATTGTTGATTGTAACCTTACCAAGTTCTTCGGAGGATGGTATAGTGAGAGTCAGTACTGGTGGTGCATCACTGTCTCCGCCATCACTGAGCGACCTTCGTCTCTTGGGCACCACGTCCGGTGAACTCTTGGAGCCCCTGTTGGACTTCTTTTTGACGGATTCGCGATGTGTTTGGATAATATCACGCATCTTACCCCACGGGCTTTTGTGGAGTTTATTTGGTGACGGTGAGGTGGAACTGTCATCCTTTTGAACAATGAGTCATTGGTTACTATTTTTAAGAAAATTTGATTGATAGATTAGCTGTGTGGTAGCGGCTACGAATACTACAAAACCTTACTTTGCTCGTGGATGTCGTAAAAGACGACTAAGAGACTTATAACGACCTGGGCCAACTCCATCTGATGCTGTTTGATCAACAATTACATTCCCAAGGAGGGTTGACGTCTGACAGGCGGCCGGTCATAAAACTATTACCAATAACTTTTACAATATGTACTATCAAAGAAGAGTACATATTGTATCGACCTCACAAGTAATTGGGATAAGAGTAGGAGAATGATGATGATTTGATTGATAGATTTTTTTTTTTTTTTTTTTTTTTTTAAAAAACACCTCCCTGCACTAAGGAATATAATCCTTGTATCGCGGGGGACTTTACAAACATGCAATTAACGCAGACAAATTACACCCAGACTCAGAACAATACTTTGTGGATCGCACAAAGTATTGTCCTGCGTGGGAATCGAACCCACGGCACTGGCACGGAAGGTCGGTATCTTAACCACTACGCCATCTGTGCAGTCATTGATTGTTATGCTAATGCAGTTGTGAAGGATGATATTAACTCGCTTAGTCCGAGAATGGGTAAGCAGGTAGTGGGAGAGAATCCATTTATTTTATATATGTTTATATAAGTGCACAATGTAAGCAGAGTACATATTGCGTTGACCCCAAGTAATTGGGCGAACATCAAGAGAATGATAAATACAGATAAGGAATTAATATTTTATGGGGACGCCATAGACTATTTCTATACAGACGAAGTTGCGGGCAAAATCTAGTAGTTTATGTAAATAAGCTTCAGTCTGATTGTAAAATATATGTACTTACTTGTGGGGGAAGGTGAAGGAATGTGTTGTCAGCGTCGTCCCTGATACTCTTGCGGGTACCTGGAAATGATAGATAGTGGAAAATCTTTTCTTCGGAGCAGATAGATTGCCCACTTTTTGTCACAAGTTTCAACCTTCATCATCATCATGTCAGCTCACATAAGTTCCACTGCTGGTCTTTAGACTCCTTTACATTAAGAGGGAAATTGACCTACTATATTGAGCTGCTCAGACGGATCAGTATAATTTTGAGTTTTCCTTCTCTTGCAAATTACAAATATGCATATTATATACTCTAGGCGTCTTTTAGGACACCCACAGGTAAGAAAGGGGTATTGTTTTTGTACTTCGTCTACATGTCCAGACTTCCTTCTTAATGGAGGAAAATTGGAGAGAAGGTGAGCTACCATCTTCGATTACAGAAACTATCTTTAAAACATCGTACTAGTTTTAATGGAGAAAGAAAAAGAATAAGGTTGACCATCTCATCAATATATACATATATTTTTTAATGGTAGGACCACGCTGTTGATAGTTTTTTTTTTGTGTACAGCCGCGGGCCGGTCCGTCCAGGGTAGTACCACATTCTCGCAGAAGATCGACTTATGAGTAATAGCCATGAGCTATTGCGATACGTTCGGTGATCGAGAGAGCCGGAAGCCCAACTAAGTGGGTTTGGGATTTATATTGGTAGGCAGCGGCCCAGCTATATCCTTGGTATTGAAAAGGTCCATGGACGGCAGTAACGTTTACTATCAGGTGTGCTGCTTGTTCGTTTGTCACCAAAAGCAATAAAAAAATATATCAGCTCATATATTATCTGCTGCAGAACTCGAGTTACCCCACAGTGAGAACGAAATTGAGCTATTATATTACGTTGATCAAATGTACTGATAAGAGTATACAGGTTTATTTCAAGTAATCTTTCTCTTATAACGATGTTAGCTGCTTGCGTAGGATTCTTATTTTCACAAATAACATCTTAATTTGAAGTATTGCCTCGACATCTATGAAACTTATGAGACGGAATCCTATATTAATTGGTATTATGGTCCTAATAGACGGAGCAAGAATACAATTCACCACCCCCTATCTTATCCGTGGGTGATCGCAAGAGACGACTAAGAGATATAAAACGCATATAACATTTATGTGAGAGAAGAAAAACTCGAAATAAAACCCTATACCAGCACGTTTGACCAGCGTGGTATAGTAGGTCAATTACCCTCCCATTACGGAGGAGGCTCGAACCCAACAGTGGGACGGGACATATATGAGCTGAGATGATGATGATGAAGAATCATTTTTAAATAAATAATCTAGTACTTTCCTAGTGTTCCTTTATTAGGTTTTAAAATTCAAAGGAATATTTTATAATTCATAGGAATGCATATATATATTATATAATTTTTATGTTTTTTTAAATTTTAATAGTCTCGCGAAGCTTTCTAGGTAGGTATCGGTGTTCTTTTGCGAGGATTTTAGTCCTCCCGTGACCATGATCACTGTAAAGTGTTCGAAACGTCGGTAAATTAAAAATCAAATACAAACGCGATAGAATCCGTAAAAATAGTTTTTTTGTCAAACGTTATAAATACTCGCATATACATCAGAAACCATTAGATTTTTACATATTTATAAGCTCATTTTCTTTTAATGTAATTGTCCAAGTAAATAACTAATTTAATATATTTTGTTCATTAGGAAAATCATAGTTTAGTTTATTGTTATGATATGACCACTATATTTTTTTTTTATTAAAATGAATAATAGCTGTCACTTTTTCATTTGCTATCTTGAATATTGAAAAAAAGAATTCTAAACTTTTGTAACACAGTGATACATTTCTTAGTATGTTGTGTTGTGGTATTTCGATCATAATTCAATCACTTGATTTGCGTCGATATGTAGCAATAAACATCGAGTTATGAACGATTAAAATTGTAATCACACTCGAGTCCGGTGGGGCGGTGGGGCAAGAATTAGGCGTTAGTTTAAGAATACATAACTCAAACAGAACATTCCGCGGCGTATGTTTATCATCACATACAAAATCGCTTACTGAACGTGAACGCTAAAGATCTATTTTTACATTTATTATTATTATTTTTAATGTATATTGTGATAATTTTACCACACTAGAGGAAGTATGAAAGTTGCGCCAGTGACGGAAATGTAGAGGAGTGAACAGCTGACATGGTATGGACATGTGATGAGGCGGGATGAAAGTAAAGTTGTGAGAAAAGTTTTAAGTAAGAATGTTGAAGGCTTTAGGGTTAAAGGAAGATCAAATAAAAGATGGATGGATTGCGTGAGGCATAATATGGATAGTCTGAGAGTGACTGCCGAGATGACGTTTGATAGGAATTTATGGAAGAAGATGACATATTGCGTAGACCAAGTAATTGGGATAAGAGCAAGATGTTGATGGTGACAAACGTTTTTATAGGGTCTACCGTACGTATTTGTATTTGATTTTTAATTGCCCGACGTTTCGAACACTTTACAGTAATTATGGTCACGAGAGGACCAAGGTGTCGTTCGTCCAATATGTCATTGTTATTATAGAAATTCATATCTACCCGATACACTGTCTGTAATAACTTATTACTCGCCTGTTCTAAGATCTTAGCGCTTCCACGAATGTTTTTTGAAGTGAAAACTTCTTTAGGCGCACCGCACACAGATTTTTTCGTGGGTTGTATGTTAGGCTGATCCGTCATGCTCTGAGGTGAAACGCTCGATCGGGTGAACTCGAGACCGCCGAGTGTACCCGAGCGAGAAAGATACAGTCAGTTGCTCTTCGCAGTTGTATCGCTGTATTTCGTAAGATCAATTCTCACGTCTTAATTAATTGTCTTTATTAAATTAATAGTTATAATTGATACGTAATGATAATTATTATTATTTTAACAACTATCTGTTTTACATTGTGAGGTTAGTGTGTGTATTTAGCGGTTTGGTAATATTGAAAAATAATACATTTTGGAAAAATAATATACCTATATTGAAAAAAAAAATATAAACAATAACCGTTACATAAATCATAATTATTGTTATTGATATTATATAAAGGGATTCGATCGTATAGGTAAGTCACCTGATGTTTATATTATATGCGTATATATAAATGTATGTATGTGAAATATAATTAAAAGTTAACATAACTTTTATTTTCTGTGAACTTTTACTTTGCCATATTTTCTTAGTTTAGTTATCACAAACCGATTGTATCATTTGTAGAATACGATAACGAAAATAAATAATTTGATTTATATAAAATTTAATAAATATTAACTTTAATTTTTGACTTGTTTCTCAGTCAATCTACGAACACGATCCCTAAATTCCCTAATAATACTACATAATACATAATATTATTTACTATATATATATATATATATATATATATATATATATATATATATATATATGTATATAAGTTGATTGGGATTGGCCAATGAAGTTTTCACTTCTGCCGTGCGGTCTTAAGCGCACACTCTTTTTTTTTTGCAAGGAATCCTCACACAAAATCAAATACAAACGCGATAGAATCCGTAAAAGTAGTTTTATTTCAAATGTGTAATACTCGCGTAAACATTAGAAACCATTATGGCCTACCGTAGTAAAAATTTGATGTTTTTATAAGAATCTCTTTAATTACTATATGTGTATTTTTTTGTTTCATACATTTTTTCATTTAATATGATATATTTTTTATTAAAAAATGCTAATTAAAAGCTATATTACAACAGGCCGTCTGATGATAATGGATACAATTTAACTAATATATTATAAATAATATTCAGAAAAAATAAATATCGCCATTGGCAAATCTAGTAAACATTACCATTTCCCTAAAAACTTACGTAGTAATTGTAAATTAAGTAAACAGTTACAGATATAGGAATAAAAACTTAATGACTTCTATAATGACTTCTAATGTTTACGCGAGTATTACACATTTGAAATAAAACTACTTTTACGGATTCTATCGCGTTTGTATTTGATTTATAATTTCCCGACGTTTCGAACACTTTACAGTGATCATGGTCACGGGAGGACTGAGGTGTCTTACGTCCAATATGTCATTGTTATTACAGAAATTTATTCATATCTACCCTATAGGATATTAAATTTTGACCCACATTTTTATACAAAATTAAAATGAATAAAATATATTTCAAATGAATAAAAACTTGTTTTGCAAGTGAAAGTGAATTACCTCACTTGGGATTTGAACCCTCATCTACTGGAAATTCGTTTCTATTATCTTATCAAATTGGACTAGCGTGGTCTCACGCGTAAAAACAAGTTTTCGCCTGTATCTTCGTTGTTATTGAGACATTTCGATGGTAAAAGGTTTTATAAATAACTTAGCATGTTAAAAATCAGTAATATAGCAATAAAAGTTACCCATCTAGTGACAGAGTAAGCACACAATTGGGTTTTAAAGTTTTATAACAAAATTAATTTGTATTTTTTTTTTCGCAGTAATTAAAAAGTTATATCAAAATAAAAAAATATTTTTGTATCCAGTACTGAAGACCCGCCGATAACTCCCGAACGTACTCGAGCGCGTGTGACGTCATAATGTTAGTTTTCACCCATTGTAGCATACGGATATAATAAGTACAATGTTGGAATTCCTTTAACATTATGACGTCACAAGTGTGGTGACGAATCATGACGCGTTTATAGTCACGTGATTTTTGTTTAAGTTTTATCAATTTTTAATTGTTTATAATTAATTTGTGTTTTTTTTAAGTTTTCCGCATTAAATATCAGTATAGATAATAAAAAAAAATTTAGGAAAAGTAAAAATTATTTTTTTTTCGTATTCCCAATTGACCATTTCTTATATCGTTCATGAAACTCGTAAACGACTTCTAGGAGATTAAATATTCCTTCGAGTATAGATGATACTCGAAGGAAAAATCGAAATGACATCCTTATACAAACCCATCTGACTAGCGTGTTGTAATAGATCAATTTTTCTCCTATTATGGAAGAGGCACAAACCCAGCAGTGGGATATATTTGAGGTAAGATGCTGGTGATGAAAGTTAAAGGTAATGTAAAGAAAGTTAAGGTAATTTTAAAACTATGCAAATTATTCTGACTATTAATAATCAAGTTTCACATTTATACTAACTCAATACAGAATTATGTTTTATTAAGGATTGCATCCCACATTTAACAATAAAATCTTGTGTTACACCGATTTTAAGAACATAAAATTGAAAGGACATAAATAACTGTTTTGTATCAAGACTGAACTCACTTAGCAAAGGCTCGCCATTTAAACTACTGTCAGTTAGCAATTGTAAGAATTTGTATATCCACATTTCCTCATCATCATCTCAGCTTATATACGTCCCACTGTTGGGCTCGAGCCTCCTTCTGTAGGAAGGATATTGACCTATACACTATTG
Organism: Lymantria monacha; assembly: GCA_905163515.2. Taxonomy (NCBI): domain Eukaryota; kingdom Metazoa; phylum Arthropoda; class Insecta; order Lepidoptera; family Erebidae; genus Lymantria; species Lymantria monacha. Next base: position 1,418,991 of record LR991091.1, on the reverse strand, counting down.
CTATTTTCTCCTTCATGGATAAATTCGGATGAATACATAGAATATTCTTAAAATTTGGTACATAGAAAGAATTTTTTCATCTTAATCTTTCCAGCTCATATATTTTCCACTGTTGGGCTCAAGTTCTCTCCAATAGGTGGCAACTGCACAGATGGCGCAGTGGTTAACATATCAATATTCTGTGCCAGTTGCGTGGGTTCGAGTCCCACGCAGGACATTACTTTGTACGATAGATTAACTGTTGTTGTGAGTCTGTGTGTAATTTGTCTGCGTTAATTCCATGTTTGTAAAGTCCCCCGCAATACAAGGATTTTCTTCTCAGTGCTGGGTGGTGTCTAAAAATAACCTACTCTGTCACCACACAGATTAATCTAAATTCAGTTGTTATTCAGTCATTTTATGTCCTTAAACTTCGGGGTAAAATTGTGATACGAATCTATTGCTGTTTGCCGGGCAATGTTCCAGATTCCAGGCTACCGAGAATTTTATGACGGAGAAACCAAATAACGTTCGATTATGCAGATATTCGAGGAAAATAAACAAAATATTGAATTACTTGCGCGTGTACTTTTCGTAGAAAATTATATATTAACAAAAACAAAAGCTGTCAGTTGAATGTTTCTTTTGCAAATATTTCAGTAATTTGTCTTTTATTTGCATTATTTTAAGATGTTTTAAGTTGTTTATTTAACAGCGTGTTGTAATTCATTCGGTACATTAAAAGTGATTTTATTATAATATAAAAAACAATCTCCATCAATCTATTACTATGTCATTAATAATTACTAAAATCTTTGATGAAAGAATAGCAGAAATAAATATAAAAGTTATACTTAAGTTTTAATCAACTGTCAATTTCAGTTAGGCTATTATTAGTTCCCGTGTGGTTATGAAGTAAGAATGTCATCATCATCATCATCTCAGCTCATATATGTACCTGCTGAGCCCAAGCCTCCGCCATAATTGAAAGAAAATTTACCTACTACACCACGCTGGTCAGACGTGTTGGTATAGGGTTTTGTTTCGAGTTTGCCTTCTCTTGCATAGATGTTATATGCATTTTATATCCCTTAGTCGTCTCTTACGATCACCCATGGGTGAGATAGGGTGTGGTGAATTGTATTCTTACTCTGACACAACACGGAAAAGTAAGAATGTATTCTTGGTGAATTGTATTCAGCCGCTTTATTGCCTATGGGTGCCGTAAACGATGCCTAAGGGATATTATTAATTCTCCTACTCTTATCACACTTACTTGGGTTCGATACAGTATGTACTATTGTTTCATAGTACATATTGTAAAAGTTATTGGCAATAGTTTTATGACCGGCAGCCTGCCAGACGTCACTGCCTCCGTGGGAATGTAATTGTTGACCAAATGGCATCAGATGGAGTTGGCCTCGGTCGTTATAAGGCTCTTAGTCGTCTTTTACGACATCTACGAGTAAAGTAAGGGGTGGTAGTATTCTTAGCCGCTACCACACAGCTAGTAGGTTAGCCTACGTTGTAGATTCCTATGTAGGTTGTTGGTTTTGCATTTGGGAAACACCCATGTAGGGTTATAAGTTAGGGTTCCAAAACTGTCCTGAAATAATATCGTCGTCATCATGTTGTCTGATGTTTACGCGAGTATTACACATTTAAAATAAAACTATTTTTATGGATTACGGAAACGTGATAAACGTTTGTAATTTTAATTTCACGATGTTTCGGAAAAAAAGTATGGTCGCGTGATCGTGTGCCGATCCGATGGTAGCTTAATAAGTTTTCTTAGTTTTTTTAAAATAGTAAATTGTCACGATATAATAATTATCATAAATTTAATAACAAGTGATCATAAATCCTTACTAATATTATAAATTCTAAAGTAACTCTGTCTGTCTGTCGCTCTTTCACGCCAAAACTACTGAACCGATCTAAATGAAAATTGGTACACAGATGGTCTAGAGCCTGACAAAGGACATAGGTTACATTTTATTGCAAAAAAGGGTTGTAAAAGGGGATGATAAGTTGTAAGGAAGTATTGTCATTTTTAAAGCCAGAAGCTTGAAACTTATTTTTAGGCTATTGATTAGATATAAATAAATACGACATTAAAAATTTGTAAAAAATATCCCCTTAAGGGGTAATATAAAAATAGGGGATGAAAAATTTTAGGAAAGTAACCTTTTACGCGGCCGCGGGCAGAAGCTAGTAGTATATATTTTTTTTTATATAGAATATTTTTTTGTACTCTTTGTACTGGTAATCAATTATATAGAAGATTTTTTTGTACTTTTTGTACTGGTAATTAATTTTCAGCAAAAATGTAGGTCAAAATTTAATAATTAATACTCTAGTATTAGTTATTAAATTATATATAAACTCGCGCTAGTGGATTAAAATCATCGTTATCATCATTACCAACTTCTTATATAATTGGCATCCCATCATTGGGCTCGTGCCCTCCACAGTGGGAGGCAAATTTAACTACTCTACCACTAACACGCTGGTCAGACATGTTGGGACAGATTTTTATTTCGAGTTTTCCTTCTCTCCATATTTGTAATAAAGAATTAAATGAAAATTTCGCAGTAAAATTGCTAAAATAATAACGTCTATATATTTAATACACTTAATAGTCCAAATACGAAGCTCCTGCATAATTGTCGTGAGTTCGATCACTACAGAAAAGAATTCTTTGCCGGATAATAGTTCTGCAATCGTGTATAATTTTTGTCTTTTAAATGTTTAAATATCTGTCTCCTATGGTGACAGATTAAGAATATAACAGCTTTTCTTTATTTCCTGTGGGAGTCTCATAAATCATTTGAGAGATCACCAGGAGAAGTAAAAATAGCACTGTCCTAGGAAACCAACTAAGATTGCCAATCTGTTTGCCAAGCGTGACGCATCTAAGCATTATTCCCTTTCCCACCACCTCGATATGGAAGTTTACGTCCAGCAGTGACATCTATAGGCTTAACATCGAACTCATTACTTTAACATACCAGTATCCACTCTCAACTCTTCACAGGAGGAGTTTGGGGTGAGTGATATCGCGCTTCCTGGTGTGAGGCTGGCAGAGTCCCTCGGTTCAGGGTTGGTTAGCGTGGCTGTGGAGGGAGATGAGCCAGCAAGTGCCACCGCTCCCACCATTGCTCCAGCTGCCACAGCGCTTGCGGCACCACTGATAGCCACCGCGGGCCATTGTGCTTTCTCCCACCTGGAAAATGAAATTCCTATTAAGATGTTTTAGTGTTCAGACTGCAATATAACTCCTACGTAAATATTTGTAGAGTTTATTTTGTTTGTATGTTAATAAAGTTTTCACAAATCAAAACTACATTGGACTCCACAGGTGACTTAATGATACCGACCTACTATGCCAAGTGTCCTGGGTTTGATTACCAAACGATATTATTTTGTCACAAAATGTTGTTCTGTTGTAATTGGTGTCCTTTAATTATATGTTGGTAATTAAATAAATGATATGTAGATATAAATATTATTTTTGTAAATAAAATTATACTTTGTTTTAAAAAAAGACTTTTTAAAAATTAAATTATATTCAATAAAATATAATTGGATGTGACATAAAAACTCATTATCATCATCATCACAGCTCATATATGCCCCACTGTTGGGCTCGGGCCTCCTCTGTAATGGGAGAGAAATTAACCTACTATACCACGCTGGTCAGACGTGTTAGTATAGGGTTTTGTTTCGAGTTTTCCTTCTCTTACGTATCTATATATATATATAAAAGAGCTTATGTTATATACGTTTTATATCTCTTAGTCGTCTCTTACTATCACCCATGGGTAAGATAGGGGGTGGTGATGTATTCTTACTCCGTCAACACACTTCTGGATCACATGAAACTATTTTTACATATTCTCTCACGTTTGTATTTGATTTTTAATATCCCGACTTTTCCAAAAAAAATAAACAGCGTTCATGGTCACTGAAGGGCTTATGCGTTTGGGATATTAAAAATCAAATACAAATGTGATAATATCTGTAAAATAGTTTCATTTACAAATGTGACTCGCTTAAACATCAGAAATCATTGTAATTGAAATTACTGAAATTTAGCATTTAATATGCTTAATTATTTATAAAACCCGATTACGAAATGAAAAATAATAATAATTAAGCATATTAAATGCTAAATTTCAGTAATTTAAATAACAAGGTTGTGTCATCGTTTAATACAATTCTAACTGTAAAGTTTGAAGTATTAAGCCTATAACAATGTGTAAACATTGTCGGGTAGATAGCATACCGTCACCTTAAGACGTAAATATGATACGAAGTGAAATTGGCATGTCCTACAATTAGTCACGGTGGTGTAGTGGCAGCACGATTGGGCCGGAATCCCAATAGGCGCGGGTTCGAATCCCGCTTGTGACATCATTGTAATTGTATTAAATTATGAACTTAAAAGTTGTTGAGTATGTACCTACCTAGTTTTTTTTTATTGTTAGAGGTGGCAAACGAGCAAGCAGCACACCTGATGGTAAGTGTCACAGCCACCCATGGACCTTTGCAATACCAAAGGTATAACTAGGCCGCTGCCTACCAATATAAACCCCAAACCCACCCAATTGGGCTCCCGGTTCTCTCGCTCACATTACCATTACTCAGACGTCGATCTTCTGCGAGAGTGTGGTACTACACCGGATGAACCGGCCCGCGGCTGTAGACAGAGAACTGTCAACAGCGTGGTCCTACTACTATAAGTGTGATGATGAAGCGAAAAATAATTGTCATACTTGGGATATGAACTCACATCTACTGGTAATATATTCCAATCGACGAATCAACTTAGACGAACTTGGTCACGTGTAACAACCAAATTTTTCGTCATCATAATATATATAAATTACGTGTCACGTTGTTGGCTGCGATGGACTCATAAAGTACTTAACTGATTTTAACCAAATTTGCACAGCAAGTGTAGTTTGATCCAACTTAAAAGATAGGATAGCTTAAATCTCAATTTATAGTAATATTATTTTATTCCAAATTATATGTCTAATATTTGACAGTCAAAATCATATGTTATATCAAAAGGGTTTTAGGACTTATGACGGGAATTTGAAAACGTCATGTGGTGCTCTTGTATTATATTCGATATCTTAGTGTTTTAACGTGTTATATTAGATAATTTTGATGGCATTTTATGTAATGTGATGTGCGGAAATACTGGGATTTAGTGAATATCATATAAAAGTGCTTTACAACGTTTTCGTTTTCCATCAAAATTCCCACAAGATACCATTAACAGTGTGGCCATTGCACTGTTAATGGTGACAATTTGACTTAGACAACGACTGACTTGAAAGACTAAAAACGTGAAAATATTTATAACTTGACACTGGCACCAATAGCTCGTATATGTAGCTGATTGCCAATACATAAGAAGAAGAAAAGGATTTTAAAAGATGGCGGAATCTGTTGACTGGATTCAGTAAGTATTTAATAGATGGCGCTATGTTAAATGTACAAACGTTTCATATAAGCTAAAATTTGTTAGAATAAACAAAAAGTTTTACTGAAGCTAACCTAAGCCTAAAGTTAGTAGAGTATTTGAAATAAAACTACTTTTACGGATTCTATAGCGTTTGTATTTGATTTTTAATTTCCAGACGTTTCGTACACTTTACAGTGATCATGGTCACGGGAGGACTGAGGTGTCTCACGTCCAATATGTCATTGTTATTACAGAAAATTTAGATCTACCCTATAAGATATTAAATGTTGATCCACATTTTTCATACAAATTAATACAAATTCATTGCCAGTACAAAAATAAAATTATTCTATATATAAAATTTTATATTGTTTATGATTTGTTATTATTAAAGCATTTAATTTATGATGATTATTATTATGGCAATTTACAATTTTAGATAAACATCAGCAATCATTATGTTAGTAGAGTATTTATATACTGCCAAGATGATCAAGCTTGGTGGCTCCTATATCTGGGAGGCGTTCCTGTTGCTCCTCATTTTATGTTGGAGCTCGGGAATGGTGCCCGGGGACTGGAATAGCGCAGTCATCGTGCCTTTGTTTAAAAACAAGGGTTCACGCTATGACTACGCAAATTACAGAGCCATAAGCTTGACCAGTTTGACAGCAAAAGTGTATGCTAAAATTATTGAAAGGAGAATGAGGATGGTGTCCGATGGTTTACTGTGTGAAACACAAGGAAGTTTCAGGAGTGGAAGGGGATGCATGGATAAAGTGTTCTCTCTGCGCAACATTGTGGAGAAGCATCTGGCCCTAGGTCAGAGGGTTTTCTGCAGTTTTGTGGATCTGGAGAGAGCATTTGACACGGTGGTACGAAAGGAACTTTGGGACATTTTACCGGAGTATGGTATTAACGGTAAACTGCTACAGGCTGTGCAGTCCAGTTACATGGGCTGTAGAGCCTGTGTGCGGCTGGATGATGGAATGTCGCCTTGGTTTGACGTCAATATCGGCGTTAAGCAGGGGTGCGTTCTGTCAGCCAGGCTGTTTATCATATATCTGGATAAATGTCTCCAAAGGTTGAACGATATGAATGTGGGAGTCCAGATGGGCGACTCAGTGGTCACTGCTCTGCTTTACGCAGATGATGCAGTTCTGCTGACACAGTCAGCCACTGACCTGCAGAACCTAGTCGGCACAATGACAGACGATTGTAAGAAAAGGGGTCTACGCGTGAATGTGAGCAAAACCAAAACAATGGTCTTTGAAAGAGATGAAGCCAGAACAGATGTAAGAGTAACAATAGGTAATGATGTACTAGAGCAAGTGGATGAATTTGTATATCTTGGATGTAGATTTAGCCGAGATGGAAGGTACACACCACTGATATAGAGCGAAGAGTGAATGCGGGAAATAGAGTGCACGGAGCGTTGGGGCAACTTCTCGGCAGCCACCACCTCAGCCAGAAGGCACGTGTAGCAATACATAACGCAGTGCTTGTCCCAACATTACTGTATGAAAGCGAGAGTTGGGTATGTAGAAAAGAGTATGAAAGTAAAATTAATGCGGTCGAAATGCGATCTCTGCGGAAAACCTGTGGAGTTAGGCTGACCGACCGCATTCGTAACGACGATGTAAGAGAGCGGGTAGGTATGAAAGAGAGTATTGGTGTAAAGATGCGAAAGGGCATGCTCCGATGGTTCGGACATGTGGAAAGAATGCCGAACGAACGTCTGGTTAAGAAGATACAATGCGAAAGTGGAAGGATGTAGGTACCGAGGGAGATCGAGACTAACCTACCTAGACCAGATCGGTCATGTACTGAAGGAAGGTGGAGTCAAGAGTCTCCGAAACCGGCGAGCGTGTATGAAGAGAATTATGAATCTTGAGGAAGCGAGTTAAGTATGCAGAGATAGAGTTCTCTGGCACTCTGTTCTCTCTGCCTACCCTGCAAGGGATATGGCGTGATGATATGTATGTATGTATGTAGTATTTATATTTTTATTTTATAAAAAAACACCACCCTGCACTAAGGAAATAATCCTAATCCTTGTGTTGCGGGGGACTTTACAATCGTATAATTAACGCAAACAAATTACACCCAGACTCAGAACAACAGTTTGTGGATAGGTTGTTATTTTTTCCCAAATTTCCCCTTTGATTTTTTCTCTTACAATTAGATTTTAATAAAAAAAAATTATTACCTATAAGTATTGAAATAATGTATCTACCTTTTTTTATTGTGCATGATGTGGCACCTTTAAAAATTGTGCAACTAATCTAGTTTATTTTTATTTTTTTTATTATGTTTATGTATGTAATTGTAGCAATTATTGGTAGTCGAAATAAATAAATAAATAGTACAAAGTATTGTCCTGATTGGGAATCGAACCCACGCTGGCACGAAAAGTCGGCGTCTTAACCACTACGCCATCTGTGCAGTCAAAGTCAGTATTGAATGGGAACAAAGTTCTAACGCTGCTGCAAGAGGTGTCAGCCGTTCTTTTATATCAACTTGCTATGATGAAAATATTGATGATGATTGGTGTTAGTTTCTTAGTGCTACTGATCACTTTACTAACCAAATTACTGAAATTTAGCATTTAACATGCTTAATTAGTTACAAAAACTTGATTACGAGCGAAAAATTATTGTCACACATGGGATCCCGTTTGTGACAATCATTATTCGCTCGTAATATTTTTTTTATCTCTTGTGATGACGGAATTAAAATACAATTCACCACCCCCTATCTTACCCGTGGGTGATCGTACGAGACGACTAAGGGATATAAAACGTATATAATATCTATGTGAGAGAAGAAAAACTCGAAAGAAAACCATATGCCAACACGTCTGATCAGCGTGGTATAGTAGGTCAATAACCCCCCCAATGTGGAGGAGGGTCGAGCTCAACAGTGGGACATATATGAAATGAGATGATGATGATTATGAATATTTTTTTTATAAATAATCAAGCACTCTTCTAGTGTTCCTTTAATCGGTTTTATAATTCAAAGGAAAGCAAAGGAACAGAATATCTTAATCCATCAATAATCTCCACAGATGCAGTAGTGGTTAAGATACCGTACTATACCTGCCACTCCAGTGTAGTAAGCTCGATTCTTACACAAGATAATATTTTATGCGACCCTACTAATACTAATTATATTCTACTAACTACTACTAATTTATATTAACTAACTAATTTATATTTTAACTACTAACTAATTTATATTCTGAGATTCAGAGTAATTTGTGTCTATTATTTTTATATTAGTAAGTTCTCTGACAATAGAAAAATAATCAGTGATATTGTCTTTTCAAAAAAAAAAACACTACGAGAAAGCATTACACGTTAGAGAAATGTAAATTCATTCCTTAGTTGAATTTTATCACCTCATCATCTCAGCTCATATATATCCCACTGTTGGGCTCGAGCCTTCTGAGGGAGGGAAATTGATCTACTATACCGCATTGGTCGGGTGTGTTGGTATAGGGATTGTTTCGAGTTTTCCTTTTCTTGCACAGATCTTATATGCGTTTTATATCTCTTAGTCGTCTCTTACGATCATCCACGGGTAAGATAGTGGGTGGTGAATTATATTCTTACTCCGACACCACACGGAAGAGTATCTAAAACATTTTCAATAAAACTGTGTCATTATTCCGTTACTATTTAGATCAAAAAGTTAAAATTACTAATATATACAGATTGACATAATGACTATTCAATCATGTTAACGTAGAGTCGCCCAAATACACATTTCCTCTGTTACTTTGAAAGAAGAATTATTATTAAATTCCTTTGAAGATGCGAAAGTTATTAAATCATATAAACGCATTTATGAGTGTCGTTTCAATAAAAGGATTTACCCCATGAATTTTAACGCATTTTTTATTTTTTTAATTTGCGTTAGTATATTTATTGACATCATAATGAATGACTACATTTCTTCACTTTGATTTCTAAATGGGCACGAATATTATAATATAAGTAAAAGAAGAATGACGTAGAAATATAAAATCTATTTCGTTTGAACAGAACTGTATAGCGAATTAATTTCTCTGTCATTACTCAGAAGACTTGCGCCTTAAAGTGACGGGTTGAGAGCCCTCAGAGCTCACCCACAGTCCGGGTAAAGTTGTCATAGCCATCTGAGGCTAACAACTAAGACACACACAAAAAATCTGAGCTGTCATGGGACGCCTGGCAGATGTGAAACATCGTGTGTGTACAAGTAATATGCATAAAAGATAATATTATTACAGGAATTAAATATAGCCTAATGAAAAAATGAAGTATTACGAATTTCTTACAGAAAATGGTAACTTTATTTAATAAACATTTATTTACATGTGATATAAAAATTCGATATTAATATCAAGTGGCCACAATTTAAATATTTTCATCTGTGACTTCAGTAAGACTTGGTAGTATGCCATAGTGTAGTTTCACTTTCTTTGCACAAGGTTGATCACTTTGATCTTCTGAGTTATCACTATCACACATATTTTATTGTCAAAAATTAAAATATAAATGTTTCACATCAAAATTAAATAAAACGCAGGGTATGTGTACCGTAGTAAACAACAACGTCAAACTGAGTGAGAAGCCACACCGTACACTCTACTACATATAAAATATATATATATATATGTATACCTCAGTATAGCGTGGCGACCCGTCGCCACACCGTACACTCTACTACACATAAAATATATATATGTATACCTTAGTATAGCGTGGCGACCCGTCGCACGGCAAGCGTCGCCACGCCAACAATTCGGTTTATAAGTGAGCCTATAGATGTTTCACATCAAAAAAAAAGAAGAAGTCTTAAAGTGCAACGTAGAAGGTTTCCATCTCAAACAAATACAAAATAAAAAAAATATTTTATCTAAAAATGACAGTTTTTAAACCAGTACATATATACATACATATCATCACGCCATAACCCTTGCAGGATAGGCAGAGAGAACAGAGTGCCAGAGAACTCTATCCTTGCATACTTCACTCGCTTCCTCAACATTCATAGTTCTCTTCATATACGCTCGCCGGTTTCGGATACTCTTGACTCTTTAAACCAGTATATTGTCATAATATAATAATTACCATAAATATTATGTTTAAAATCGAAAAATGCTTGAAAAATGCGTACCGCAGTGCGGGTTAGGGCGTCCCCCGGAGGCGATGCGTACCGACCCGCCCCCGTCGGTACGAACATTGGTAGATGCGGCGATGGGGGCCGCCACCCATCACGCCTTGCCCAGTCAGGCGAGTCGAGGAGAGCAGAGTGATGGGTAGGCACGTGGAATGTAAGAGGATGTGTGGAAGGTAAGTTGCACGAGCTGATAACCGTCATGGCGGACAAACAGCTAGACGTGCTCTGTGTAACAGAGACCAAGCGAAGGGGCAGCGACGCCTGCGATCTTCCTGGTGGCGGGATGGCTCTGTGGTCTGGTGTACCACAGAGCAATCGAGCCAGCATGGGGGTAGGAGTGCTGTTGTCGAGGGGAGGTTGGTTCTCCTGCCAAAGCCGGGACGGCCCCCGGATTCGCCGTCGGCCTACAGGCCCATCGTGCTCCTCGACGATGTGGGTAAGCTGCTGGAGCGCATCCTCGCTGCCCGCATCGTCCAGCACCTGGAGGAGGTGGGACCCGATCTGTCGGACGCTCAATTCGGTTTTAGAAGGGGGCGTTCGACCATCGGGGCCCTGCTACGACTGAGGCAGACGGCCGCGGAGGCTGTCACCGGCGGGGGAGTGCTGTTGGCGGTGTCGCTGGACATCGCCAACGCATTCAATAGTCTGCCATTCAGCTGCATCAGGGAGGCGCTCCGATTTCATGGGGTGCCCTTGTACCTGAGGCGGCTGGTGGCGGACTATTTGGAGGGGCGCAGTGTCCTCTGCGCGAGTCCCGCAGGGGACATTGTGCGGACGTCCATGTCGTGCGGCGTTCCACAGGGGTCGGTTCTGGGGCCGACTCTGTGGGACATCGGGTACGACTGGGCGTTGAGAGGGAGTCTCCCCCCCGGGCTGAGCGTGATATGCTACGCTGACGATACGCTCGTCACAGCCCGGGGCAGGACACTCGAAGAGGCGGCGAGCCTGGCCACTCTCGGCACCGAGGAGATGGTCGGGCGAATCGAGGCGCTGGGGCTCAGGGTGGCCCTAAATAAGACGGAGGCCCTATTGTTCCATGGGCCACGCGTAAGGCCGCCAATCGGCGTCTCGCTAGTCGTCAACTCCGTCCACATCAGCATCCAGGCCCATATGAAGTACTTGGGTCTGGTGCTCGACGGGCGATGGTGGTTCCGGGAGCATTTTCGCCGAATTGCTCCCCGGCTGGTCGGCGCGGCGTCCGCCCTTTCGCGGCTTATGCCGAACGTGGGCGGACCCAGCTTCGAGGGCCGACGGCTGTATGCGGGGGTGATCCGTTCTATGGCCATGTACGGCGCACCCGTGTGGGCGAGGGCTCTGAACGTCCAGCTCAGGGCTGTTCTGTGGAGACCCCAGAGAGTCATGGCGGTCAGAGCCATTCGCGGGTACCGCACGGTATCGACCGAGGCGGCATGCCTACTGGCCGGGACACCCCCGTGGGACCTAGAGGCGGAGATGCTCTCCGACCTCTACCGGCGGGTGACCTCACTGTGCGACGAAGGTGGCTCCCCATCGCTGAGCGAGATAGCCACCTGGCGCGAGGACGCCCGCCGAGACGTCATCGCCCGTTGGGCTACGCGGCTGGAGAGGCCTAGACACGGTGTCGTCACCGTCGAGGCTCTCCGGCCCGTATTGATGGAGTGGATGGAGCGGCGGCACGGAGTCCTCTCCTTTCGACTGGTGCAGGTGTTGTCGGGGCACGGATGCTTCGGCTTTTACCTGCACACGGTCGCGTGTAGGGAGTGGACTTCGTTCTGCCACCATTGCAGCAGTGACGAGGACACGGCGCAACACACGCTGGAGGCGTGTCCGGGCTTTGACCGGCAGCGCCGTGACCTCGTCGCTGTTATCGGTGCCGACCTGACGCTGCCGGCTGTCGCGAGAGCGATGGTCGACAGCGTCAGGAACTGGGACGCGGTCGCCGCCTTCTGCGAGGCTGTCATCGCAGTATGACTGAACAGAAGAAAGAAATATATCGGCAATGTAAGAATGACACCAAGGCCTTGGTGAAAGAGAAACGTGACAGAGCAGATATGAGTGCAGAAGATAGGCTGACTAAAAACTTCGAGGGTAACACCAAACTCTTTTGGAGGGAGGTGAAGAAGTCTCGGAGTGGTTGGTCAGCCTTCAGAATGAATAAAATAAGGTCTAAAGGTGGAGACATTTTTACACAAACACAAGACGTGTTAAGCCGATGGAGAGAATATTTTGGCGATATGTATGCGGATACTCGAGTTGGCGCCGGTGCCGCATGTGGTTTAGTAGATCAACATTCAGCACCAGCGTCCTCCGATGGCATCAGTATGAATGAAGTTGAATGGGCGATAAGAAGTTTGTAAAATGGTAAGGCAGCGGGTATTGATATGGTGTCTGCCGAGATGATCAAGCTTGGTGGCTCTTGTGTCTGGGGGGCGTTCCTGTTGCTCCTCAATTTATGTTGGAGCTCAGGAATGGTTCCCAAGGACTGAAATAGCGCAGTCATCGTGCCCTTGTTTAAAAACAAGGGTTCACGTTATGACTGCGCGAATTACAGAGCCATAAGCTTGACCAGTTTGGCAGCAAAAGTGTACGGTAAAATTATTGAAAGGAGAATGAGGATGGTGTCCGATGGTTTGCTGTGTGAGACAAAAGGAGGTTTCAGGAGTGAAAGGGGATGCATGGATCAAGTGTTCTCTCTGCGCAACATTGTGGAGAAGCATCTGGCTCTAGGTCAGAGGGTTTTCTGCAGTTTTGTAGATCTGGAGAGAGCATTTGACACGGTTGTACGAAAGGAACTTTGGGACATTTTACTGGAGTATGGTATTAACGGTAAACTGCTACAGGCTATGCGACTCTGAACTGGACTCAGTTACATGAGCTGTAGAGCCTGTGTGCGGCTGGATGATGGAATGTCGCCTTGGTTTGACGTCAATATCGACGTTAAGCAGGGGTGCGTTCTGTCAGCCAGGCTGTTTATCATATATCTGGATAAATGTCTCCAAAGAACCTTTCATTCTATACATATCTTTGAACGATATGAATGTGGGAGTCCAGATGGGCGCCTCAGTGGTCACTGCTCTGCTCTATGCAGATGATGCAGTACTGCTGGCACAGTCAGCGACTGACCTGCAGACCTTAGTCGACATAATGACAGAAGATTGTAAGAAAAGGGGTCTACGTGTGAATGTGAGCAAATCAAAATAATGGTCTTTGAAAGAGATGAAGCCAGAACAGATGTAAGAGTAACAATAGGTAATGATGTACTGGAGCAAGTGGATGAATTTGTATATATTTTTTTTTATTTTTTTTTTATTGCTAACGGTGGAAAACGAGCAAGCAGCACACCTGATGGTAAGTGTCACTACCGCCCATGGACCTTTGCAATACCAAGGGTATAACTAGGCCGCTGCCTACCAATATAAAACCCAAACCCACCCAATTGGGCTTCCGGCTCTCTCGCTCACCGAACGAAGCGCAATAGCACGTTGCCATTACTCATACGGCGATCTTCTGCGAGAGTGTGGTACTACCCCGGCCGGACCGGCCCGCGGCTGCTGACAGTGCACTGTCAACAGCGTGGTCCTACCATAATAATATATATCTTGGATGTGGTATATCTTGGATGTGGATTTAGCCGAGATGGAACCCACCACTGACATAGAGCGAAGAGTGAATGCGGGAAATAGAGTGAACGGAGCGTTGGGGCAACTTCTCGGTAGCCACCACCTCAGCCAGAAGGCACGTGTAGCAGTACATAACGCAGTGCTTGTCACAATATTACTGTATGGAAGCGAGAGTTGGGTATGCAGAAAAGAGTGTGAAAGTAAAATTAATGCGGTCGAAATGCGATCTCTACGGAAAATCTGTGGAGTTAGGCTGACCGATCGCATTCGTAACGATGACGTAAAAGAGCGAGTAGGTATGAAAGAGAGTATTGGTGTAAAGATGCGAAAGGGAAGATCCGATGGTCCTCCTCCTCTCCTCCGCCTCCGATGGTTCGGACATGTGGAAAGAATGCCGAACGAACGTCTAGTTAGGAAGATATACAATGCGAAAGTGAAAGGATGTAGGTACCGGGGGAGACCGAGACTAACGTACCCAGACCAGATCGGTCACGTACTGAAAGAAGGTGGAGTCAAGAGTCTCCGAAACCGGCGAGCTTGTATGAAGAGAATTATGAATTTATGAATTGAAAATTATGAATTTATGAATGTATGAGGAAGCGAGTGAAGTATGCAAGGATAGAGTTCTCTGGCACTCTGTTCTCTATGCCTACCCTGCAAGGGACATGGCATGATGGTATGTATGTATGTATTATGTTTAATTATAACTGATCATAAACAATATACTTAGTCTGACCATAAATACTGTTACAATTAAAAATAAACAGAATATTGCATTTGAATTTGGAATCTATCATTTTTATATAATTAATCATTGTGTTTTCTTATTTTGGCGCCAATATATTGTACAATATTTTGCGATATTAGAATGGAGTGGGGTGATAAAGAGAACCAAATCGCTATGATTGCATTACACAAAGGATCCACCCAAATGCAATTTTTGAAACTCTGTATGCGCTTCGTATTAGTAAAAACGTTTGTGTACTGGGTTATTAATAGGTACAGTGAGACCTCCTCTGTTTGTGACAGAAAAAGATCTGGCCGTCCACGTAGTGTTCGTACGACAAAGGTGGTCAAATCAGTAAGGGAAATAATTCGAAGAAATCCTGTCCGAAAGCAAAAGATTTTATCTCGAGAGATGAAGATAGCACCTAGAACCATGTCGCGTATTTTAAAAGATAACGTAGGACTAGTCTGTAAGAGAGGTACTGGTCATTTCTTAACTGATAATTTAAAAAAGAATAGGGTGATTAAATGAAAACAACTACTAAAACGGTACGCAAAGAGAGGTCACAGAAAAAAATTGTTTACGGATGAGAATTTTTTTACAATTGAGCAACATTTTGATAAACCTAATGACCGTATTTATGCCTAAAGCTTTAAGGAAGCTTCTCAATTAGTCGACAGAGTGTAACGTAGACATTATCCGACTTCAGTGTTGGTTTGGTGGGGTATTTAGCTATAAAGGAGTGCCTGAGCCATACTTTTGTGAAAAAGGTATCAAAATATCGGCACAAGTGTATCAAGATACCATTCTTGAGTAGGTAGTGAAGTCTCTTAACAACACCATGTTCAATAACCAAGAATGGTCCTTCCAGCAAGGCTCGGCATCGGGTCTATTGGCCTATTAGCCAATTTTGCTTCATGTCTCCCGCTTTGCATAGGAAGGAAGTGAAAATTCTTCAATTCCTATTTTTCTTTTCTAATAAAATTTGTTGCGGGTCCCAAGACAATTAAAAGCGTTTCCCTGGACTTCCTGAAGGTCAAACCTCAGTGTCTCTTATGGAGACCATTGTGGACCCTGGCTTACAGGAGTCACAGTAGTGGGAATGTGTGGTGGGATTAGTCCCAAAAAAAATACTATTTAAAGAATTATAATATTATAATGCCAAAACTACATAATCATTGGCCGGAAATAGATTTTATTAATATTTTATATTGTTGACGATATACTTTTTTTTCTGGAGTTTATGGTTTGGTAACTAAGACCTTTAAGTCAAATCTTTGTTTATAAGTTAACACTTCATTTAAAATTACTGTTCTTCAGTTAGTCAAATCCTCACTTTCGACAGTGCCATGGCCACACTGTTAATAGGAATTTTAGTGTTTAAAGCACTGTTATATCATATTCACTACACCTTAGCACTTCCATCACCATGCCATCAAAATTACTTAAAATGTTGTGGTAGTGGTGACGAATCCTACCAACCCCTACTTCACTCGTGGATGAAAAAAAGGACGACTAAGAGCTGCATATCAATCTGGGTCAACTCCATCTGATGCTGTATGGTCCACAGTTACATTTCTAAGGTTGACGTCAGGCAGGCGGCCGGTCATAAAAAATTTGCCAGTAACTTTTGCAATATGTACTATGGAAGATGAGTAACAAAGAAGTGAGGACATATTACGTCGATAAGTAATTTGGATAAGAGTAGGATATTGATGATGATGATGTTAAAATATTAAGATATTGAATACAATACAAGTACAAAACCAACACAAGACACTTTCCTTTTCCCGCCCAAAACTTTGACAATATGATAATTGTATGTAAAATTTATGCTGTTATATTTTATTATAGTTATTTTTTTTAAGGAAATAATCTTTGTGTTGCTGGAGACTTTACAAATATATAATTAACGATGTCAAATTACATCCAGACTCAGAACAACACTTTTTTTTTTTTTTTTTTTTTTTTTTTTTTTTTGGTGGACCATGGATTAGTCTCGCCCCGCCAAGTCGGTCCGGGGTGACGGAAAAGGCGGCGCGTGACCCCATAGACCCACCGTAAAAACTCCTCTCTCTTCGCCGTGCGAGCGGGTCACCGGGACCCGATTTTTAACTTCGGTGGCCCGCCCGGCGGTTCACCCTCGCGGGTTCCTCTCGTCGACGCCCCGACAGATTTCGCCGTCGGGGCGTCGCCCTCACGCGGTGGCCTCACGTCGGGTGACCGGACAATTCCCCGGTCCGATCACCCGAAGCCTCGGTTAGGGCGGCATCAGGCGCAGGTATTCGCGCCTGCGCCGCCCCGGCCGCTGGCGGCGGCCCGGGGCGCGGGAATCCTCCCTTGCCCGTTCCGCCGCTTCCTTCTGCGAGATGACAGCCTCGCAGAAGGCGGCGACCGCGTCCCAGTTCCTGATGCTGTCGACCATCGCTCTCGCGACGGCCGGCAGCGTCAGGTCGGCACCGATGACAGCGACGAGGTCACGGCGCTGCCGCTCCCATCCCGGACACACCTCCAGCGTGTGTTGCGCCGTGTCCTCGTCACTCCTGCAGTGGTGGCAGGCCGGAGTCCACTCCCTATACACGACCCTGTGCAGGTACAACCCGAAACACCCGTGCCCCGTCAATACCTGCACCAGCCGAAAGGTGAGGACTCCGTGCCGCCGCTCCATCCACTCTATCAATACGGGCCGGAGGGCCTCAACGGTCTCCACACCGTGCCTAGGCCTCTCCAGCCGCGTAGCCCAACGGGCGATGACGTCTCGGCGGGCATCCACGCGCCAGGTGGCTATCTCGCTCAACGATGGGGAGCCACCTTCCTCGCGCGCTGTGATAACCCGCCGGTAGAGGTCGGAGAGCATCTCCGCCTCTAGGTCCCACGGGGGTGTCCCGGCCAACAGGCACGCCGCCTCTGTCGACACCGTGCGGTACCCGCGAATGGCTCTGACCGCCATGGCTCTCTGTGGCCTCCACAGAACCGCCCTGAGCTGGGCGTTCAGAGCCCTCGCCCACACGGGTGCGCCGTACATGGCCATCGAGCGGATGACCCCCGCATACAGCCGTCGGGCCTCAAAACTGGGTCCGCCCACATTCGGCATGAGTCGAGAAAGGGCGGACGCCGCGCCGACAAGCCGGGGAGCAATCTGTCGGAAATGCTCCCGGAACCACCATCGCCCGTCGAGCACCAGACCCAAGTACCTCATATGGGCCTGGATGCTGATGTGGATGGAGTTTACCACTATCGAGGCGCCGATGGGCAGCCTCACACGGGGCCCATGGAAAAGTAGGGCCTCCGTCTTGTTTAGGGCCACCCTGAGCCCCAGCGCCTCGATCCGCCTGACCATCTCCTCGGTGCCGAGAGTGGCCAGGCTCGCCGCCTCTTCGAGTGTCCTGCCCCGGGCTGTGACGAGCGTGTCGTCAGCGTAGCACACCAAGCTCAGCCCGGGGGGGAGACTCCCTCTCAACGCCCAGTCGTACCCGATGTCCCACAGAGTCGGCCCCAGGACCGACCCCTGTGGAACGCCGCACGACATGGGCGTCCGCACAATGTCCCCTGCGGGACCCGCGCAGAGGATACTGCGGCCCTCCAAATAGTCTGCCACCAGCCGCCTGAGGTACAGGGGCACTCCATGGAACCGGAGCGCCTCCCTGATGCAGCCGAATGGCAGACTATTGAATGCGTTGGCGATGTCCAACGACACCGCCAACAGCACTCCCTTCCCGGCGACGGCCTCCGCGGCCGCCTGCCTCAGGCGTAATAGGGCCCCGATGGTCGAACGCCCCCTCCGAAACCCATACTGAGCGTCCGACAGATCGGGCCCCACCTCCTCCAGGTGTCGGACGATGCGGGCAGCGAGCACACGCTCCAGCAGCTTACCCACATCGTCGAGGAGCACGATGGGCCTGTAGGCCGACGGCAAATCCGGGGACCGTCCCGGCTTTGGCAGGAGAACCAACCTCCCTTCCTTCCAGCACTCAGGGAACCGTCCAGACGTCAGACAGGCGTTGAACAGCTGCCTGAGGCGAGGCTCGAAGTGCTCGAGGAGCGACGTCAGCACCCGGACTGGAATTCCGTCCGGGCCGGGGGCCGTGGTGGCGGAACGAATCTTCGCCACGACCGCCCCCACTTCCGACTCCGTCACGGGCGGAACACTCTCGTCGTCGTCGGCCTCCCGGTCCTGATCTGGCGGAGCCATGACCGGGGGCGTGTGTTCCGACTGCCGTGGAAACAGCTCCTCGACCACCCTACGAAGGAAGTCGGGCTGGAGGGTCTCGGTGAGGGGGGGGGCCCGCGCGCGAAGCTTGTTCAGCGCCGCGCGATATGGGCGACCCCAGGGGTCACGGTCGAGACCGTCCAGCATCTCCCGCCAACTCGCGCCCTTGGCGGCACGGATGGCCAGCCGAAAGGCAGTCCGCGCACTGCGGTACGCCTCGTACAGCTGGCCCTCCCGCTCGACGTCGCGGTGACGCCGCCGGCTGCGGGTGTAGGACCTTCGGGCACTGATACACGCCGCACGAAGGTCCGCCAGTCTTGGGGACCACCAGTAGACCCCCTGCCTCGGAGGTGGACGCCGCCGCACTCTGGGCATGGCCGCATCGCAGATCTGCGTTAACGCACTGCGAATGCGGACAGCCTCAGCGTCCACTCCGTCCGCTGGGGGTGGTGAGGACAGCCACGTGCTGACAATGGCCGCCTCCGCCAGTAGATCCCTGTCAAGACGACCCACAGCCCACCGCGGAAACGCGGGAGCTCCGTCCGCCCTGTGACCCCTACCGGGTTCCCGGGGGGAGACCTCCATCCGGATGTACCGGTGGTCCGACAGGGTCTCCGCCTCCTCCAGGACACTCCAGTTCCTCACCCGTGGCGCGACAGCGGGGCTAGCGAACGACAAGTCCACTATCGACCCGCCCTGCCGCCGCACACACGTGTTCACCGAGCCTCTGTTCAGAACACAGAGGCCCAGTGAAGCCGCCCACTCGTTGACCGCCCGCCCGCGGTCGTCCGTCATAGGGGACCCCCACGCCGTGGATTTGGCGTTAAAGTCCCCCAGAACCAGGACGAGGCCCGGTGCCAGTCGCCGTATCGAGGCCTCCAAGGTGGTGAGTGAGGCCCCGAAATCGTCCATCCTCCTAGTGGGGGAGAGGTATACGCTGTAGAGCGTGACCCCTCCCCACTCCGCCGCGACAAATTCCTCGCCCCTATCCAAAAGGGACAAGGACGGGAAGTGCCGCTGCGTTGAGACGACGATTGCCGCGGTACCGTTTCGACTGACCACCCAATTGGGGCGATCAGGCACGGCGTACGGTTCCGCGACTACGGCTGCACCAATCGACCACTCCGCCATGGATTGCAGGAGGAGATCCTGCGCTCCGGCGGAGTGGTTGGTGTTGGCCTGCAGGAGGAGGTGCATGGCTGGTGTACCCATTATCGGGTTGTGTCCATGACCTCCTCGCCAGCGGGCGATCGGACCGCGCTAGGAGCGGGAGCGGCCGTGGTCGTAGGGCCGCCCCGCGCCTTTGGGGCCGAAGCTGGAGGTTTGCACGCCCCAGAGCCCATGCGGTGCTTGGCGGGCTTATTGCCCGCCGCACACGCGGGGCAGTGGGGCGGGGCGGCGCAAGATGCCGCCACGTGCCCGGTCTGACCGCAGCGGAAACACAATCCGCCGCAGTCGAAGCAATTAGTGCACGTCGGTCGAGTGTGTCCGACCGCCATGCACTTGTAGCACCTCGCAGGCCGGTGCTCAAGCACGGTTACCCGCGCCGAGCTCCAGCCCACGAGGAGCCTGCCTGAGCCGGCCAGTTGCCTGACCGACTCCACCGGGCACTGCGCCCAGGCAGCACCTACGCCACCCGGACCGGGACGAATGACACCGACCCGGACGGTGTCTATGGGACACCCGGTTTTCGAGGCAATAGCCTCCCGGATGTCTTCCACCGTCACCGAATCGTCCAAACCCGAAATGCGCATTTCGGCGCACTTGACGGGCCTGGCGATCTTGATGCCACCCTCCTCGGCGAACAAACCTCGCAGCTTCTCGGCCACGCTGTCGGCCGTCTTGGCGCCCTCGGCCCCTGGGAACTCGAGAATTCGAGCCCCCGTCCGGGCCTTGCGGGTCCTGGCTTCGACGCCTCCAATATCGGAGACGTCTAGCTCCCGCCGGGCCTTCCTCAAGACGGCCTCGTAGCTGAGGCCCTTCTCGGCCGCCTCGGGCAGCACAGTGATCACCACTGCGGCCGTCTTCGGCGACTTGAGCCCCTTGCGCGGTCTCTTCTTCCGTCGGGCTCCTGCCTGTGGAGCGGGGACCTCAGCGGCGCGCTTGGCCTCCGCTCTCCTCCTTTGGCCGCGACTCCTTCTGTCGCGTTCGGCTACCTGCCAACCCTGTTCGGGTACGGCAGTCGTGCCAGACGCGGAAGGCCTCGTCGCAGCCTCGCTGGTCGTCGCCGGCGGTGTTGTTGCGGGCGACTTCAGCGGTCCGGCAGGAGCCGGAGCCGTCTTCCTCCTCAGGGCGGGTCCCTTCGGAGCTGGGCCGGGGCCTTTGGGCTTAGGCCCGGCCGCGGCCGCGGCGTAGCTCCCCACGCGGCCACCCTGACAAGGCAGCGGGGCGGGGGCTGGTGCCACATGCGGCCGCTTATCCGCGGCTAGAGGCGGCCGGACACGTGGTTCTGGAGGCAGTCTTGCCTCCAGAACGGCCACACGCGCATCAACGAGTTTGCCAACTGCGTTGATGATTTTGGCGAGGGCCTCGTCCGACAAGCCTCCCACATCCAGCGTCGGGGTCGGCTGAGCCTCTCCAGGGGCCCGCTCCGCGGCGCCTGGCGGCTTTGGCGCCGCAGGGGCGCTAGCCGGCGGCAAGCGGTCCGCGGGGAGAGGCGTCAACCTCACCACCGGGACGGGGAGTTTCGCCGCGGCGACCGCGCCAGCGTCAGCCGGCGACGCGCGCTTCGCGGCGGCAGGCGTCTTCCTCGCCGCGGGGACGGGTGTGACGGAGACGCCATCACCCAACGTCGTCGGCGCCGCAGCGCGAGGCGGCTTTGGCGCCGCAGCGGCCGCTGAGTAGCCGGCCCTGGCCGATGGCGCGGTTGGCGCGGGTGACACGAACAGCGCCACCTGCGCCTTGAGGTCGGCCACGTCTATCAATAGCTGGCGGTTTGCCCGACGCATTTCCGCCAGCATGTCGCCCAGGTTCCGGTTTCGGGTCCGCAGGCCTGACATCTCGCCTCTAAGGCGGACATTTTCGGCCTGCAGATCCGTGGCCTCGCCGGCGCGGACAGCGACCGCCGCCGCCCTTTCCATGGCCGAGGTCCCTCGCCCTCTTCGGGAGGCCTGGATCTTGGGCGGGGGCATGTTGGCCACGCTCCCCTCAGTTTCGGCGCTCGAGCTGCCTCCCTTGCTCAGGGGGCGCTTTCGCACCTGCGAGGGGAGGGCCCCCTCCTTCTTAGTCGCGGTCGCCGGCGGCGTCTTTGCTGCTAGACGCGCCGACGACCTAGTGGGGCCTTCACCAGCCGACCCGCTGTCCTCTTTGGACGGCCCTGCGGGAATATCACCGCCCTCGTCCATTCTGACGGTAGATCCGCCGCCCTCGTCTTCGGACGGCTCTGCGACATCGCTGTCGCCCTCGTCCGTCGACGGCTCTGCTGCGAGTCTACCGTCCTTCTTCTCTTCAGCGGCGGCAGCCTCCCTGCGCGCTCGCCGCTCCTCCAGCCGCCTCTTGTGGCTCAGGCCGTTGCCCCGAGACTTTCGGGGCGACTTCCTCTTCTTCTTTTGGGCCTCCACGGTTTGTGCCGGGCCCTCGGCGGACGCCTCAAGTCCTGAGGACGAGGCGTCGTTGTCAGTTTTTCTTTGGCTTGACAAGGCCGTGGTGTGAGAATCACACAGATTCCCGTCGGTGTTAAAAAGGTTTTTTAAATTTGTATCCATGAGATTCCCACGAGTAGGGGAGATACACAACGTCGACCCGGGCAGAGATCCCTTTACCCGGGCAAGCCTACATTTACCAACCAGGGGGGCAGCCGGTACCCTGGCTGGAGCGTGCTAAGAACAGAACAACCCATCTGCCATGCATCTTCTCGCCGCACGCCAGAACTTAAGATTCTGGGTGATTTCCGAGTCCGAATGTTACTTCGAACTCTTTATAGAGGTTGTCTTCCTCGCGGTCCGGGCGGTTAAGCCAAGACCCTCGCTCCTGATACTACGCCTCAAGACAACGTGTCTTGAAGCAAGATACCAGGTTTACGATGTGTGGGCGGTGGCATGTGCCTGCCCAGCCCTCAAATGAATGAGTGACTGAGCCCATCCCAATATTTCGCGTCCTATACCCTCTACTACGACTGTAGTAGAGTAAGGAGCGAAATCGCGCAGATATTCGCTACGGACGACAGTACAACAGAAGAACTGGGGACCGCCGCCCGCACCCAGGGTACACCGCGTGGAGGTTTCTGGGATAGTACCCCACTCAGAACAACACTGTGGGGTTCATAAAGTATTGTCCTGCGTAAGAATCTAACCCACGGCACTGGCACTGGAAGGACGGTATCTTAACGTGAGTCTTTATTTATATACAGATTTATATTGAAGATAACTGTAACTTCCATCTATCGTACATTTAAAGTGAATAAATGAAATTCAATTGATTTGCATTTATCAAATTGCTACAGCATAATTGACATAGATAATTTTATTAATTTTCAAATAATAATAATAATTTTGATTATATAGCTGTGTGGTAACGGCTACGAATACTACCAACCTTTACTTTGCTCGTGGATGTCGTAAAAGACGATTAAGAGCCTTATAACGACTTGGACCAACTCCATCTGATTCCGTTTGGTCAACAATTACATTTCCAAGTAGGGTTGACGTCTGACAGGCGGCCGGTCATAAAACTATTGCCAATAACTTTTACAATATGTACTATGAAAGAATACATATTGTATCGACCCCAAGCAATTGGGATAAGAGTAGGAGAATGATGCATGATTAATTTTTATTATAACTACGTGCTGTGACACAGTTATAGAATAATTCATCTACTTACTTCATTAGGGATATTATAAGATCCGCATAAGCCTAGGTTGACATCCCGTAAGCAGATCTATATGGGTAGCCAGTCCAACTAGCGACAAGGAGATAATATAGCTTTATAAGGTCGCACTTCGATCTCTCAACGTTGCGGATAATTTAGGCCAAGTGTATTCAGAACATAGCGTGTTAAAAACAAAAAGAAAAAGCGACGTTCACAGATAGCATTATTAGAAGAAAATGAAAACACGAACTGTGTTATGTCCATCATCTGCCCAATATTATATATTAGATTAATTTCCTTGTCATTATGGAGGAGGGTCGTTTTCATTAGTGGCACGTATATACATGATGAAAATGGAACCAAATCACTAATAACCATATAACCAATGGAACATGCCATAAATTTATTCTAGAAGATGAATTTTGCATAATCTAATTTTATATTATAGTATTAGTAGTATATTTTAGTTACCTAAATGCAGCTTTTACTCTCGTCCATTTGGAAACTTTAGCTTTTTCCATTTCTTTCAAGAAAATACCTTCAGATCTCCTTCTTAATGGAGTGCCTGGGGCAGCATCACTCTCGTCTCCACCTGCTGAGCGAGATCTTTGCTTCCTAAGCAAAGAACCACCGAATCTCGAGTGTGATTTCCATTTAGAACCCGTTCTTTTCATACTTCTTCCACCGGTTATCATAGAATCGAATAGAACCTGGCCATATTCACATTCCAATTCCACATCCAAAGCCTCATTTATCTGCTCTATTTCTCTACATTCGTTCTTCAATATTTCGTTCTCATGATCTATTTTCTTGTAAGCTGAATGTAACCTTTTTAAGTGATTGACATCTTTCAATCTCCTCAAGATGCGAGCATTATGATCCTTCAAGCTAACGAATTGATCAAGCAGTTCCAGCAGCTTCTCCAATTGATCCAAAGTTTCCACCGTGTCTTTTGTTCGATGTGCAACTTCTTTTCCTCTTTTTGATATGGCATCACTCTGGTCTTTTAGCCTTTGTAGCATGCGTTCACATAATGCTTCTGGATCTGGTGTTTCTGTATCTAGACCCCAATATTGATCAGGTGGACTAGGACCAGCTGTACATGGAGAAGAACCTTCAGCGTCTGAAGGTGTCTGTGGTGATTTAACTGATAATGATTCAGGTGGCTCTCCTCTTCGCCTTTTATGCAATGAAGTACCAGTAGGCGGCAATTCAGCCAAATCTTTCGGTTCTTTTCGTTCATTTCTTCTACTTTTATCTTCATCTGTCACGCTGATAGTGACGTCACTGCTTTCTTTGGATGACGTCATATTGCAGGAGCAAAATGTCGAATTGTGTCTAGACTATTTATAAATAAAAATAAAGACACGTGCATCGTCCGGTAGCATGATATTAAAAGTTAATAAGGAATGCATATTTTGTGATATCTATTGATACAATCTTTCTATCTGTCTGTACGTATATTTTAAATATTTAGCACACAATTTATCACCTGACACTCTAGTAACACACATTTAATAACGCACTCGCACACTTTATAATTTTAAAGCACTTTTTTATTAAATTAACCTGTACATTAATAGTACTTTTTAACTTATTGTTAATTTATTGTTTAATTTAAATGATATTATGTTATTTATTATATGAAAATTAACTTTTAGTTTACACTGAACGCCGCCCAGAGCGTAAGCGCATGTTCGGCGGGCGGGCGGCCGCGCACTGACGAACTTCGTCGATCGCCGACGGAAACACCCGAAAGTTTCCGACCAAGTATTTTTAACTTTAACATTCCATACAATGTAGACGATTTAAAACCACCCTTATTATAATGATATAAGGTATATACACGATGTAAAACATATCTTTGTTATAATAATACATTCTTAATGCTAACGCCGCGCTTCCGAACTGTAAGCCCGTTAACCCATTTATGAAAAAGGGATTAAAAAACTCATTTTCTCATTTTGTACGCATTTTAGTGAGTGATTTTCATATTAATGATATTTTAAAATGATTTTGTTTAAAATGTACCGATTTGTGATGCCTATCCATTCGACCTATCAATGTTCAATGTTGGACTAATCTGGGGTGGATAATGCCATAATCGACATAGTCACAAGGATGTTGATGAAGGCAGCTGGTGTTATAAGTTTTATAAAAGAGTGCTACCTATTCTACGGGTAGCCCTCTTAGCTGATTTTTACGACAGGAAAGGAAGGTGGGGAAACGATTGTATTTTTACTGCATCATCATCATCACAGCCCATACATGTCCCACTGTTGTACTCTGACCTCTTCCGTAATAGGAGAGAAATTAACCTACCACGCTGGTCATACGTGTTGGCATAGGGTTTTGTTTCGAGTGTTCCTTCTCTTGCATAGATGTTATATGCTTTTTATATCCCTTAGTCGTCTCTTACGATCACCCACGGGTAAGATAGGGGGTGGTGAATTGTATTCTTACTCGGTCATCACACAAATCAATATTATCCTGGTCTTATTCCAATCACTGGTGGTCGATACAATATATACACTTGTACCATTGTAAAAACTATAAAAGTTTGGCTATAGTTTAAGACTAGCCGCTTGCCTGAAATAATTGTTGACCAGACGTACACTGTAAGGACTGGTAGTATTAACAGACGTCAATAGGATGGATAAGATTATATATTAGTACTATATATATATATATATATTTGCTTTTTTTTATATACATATAATTTCTTAACGTTTAAATACTGAGGTTTTTTTACCGGCTCTCCCTTGGTGTGGCTGCGGTGTAATCCGGTGGTTCATTGTTTAAAATTCAAATGTTTAGTAATTACTGACCACATTTATGGACGTGCAATGAATTTGTATAATAAATGTGGGTTAAAATTGAATAACTAATACTTTAGGAAGTAGATATAAATCTGACACCTTAATCCTTCTGTGACCATGAACTCTGTAAAGCGTTTTAAACGTCGGGAAATTAAAACTCAAAAATAAACGCGATAGAAACAATGGCAATAGTTTTTTTCAAATGCCCATAGAACGTTTCGATCTCTCTCAAGATTTCAGTTTGAGATGTAATGATAGTGCTATCATCGGTCTTCAGCTTAGTGAATTTGGTTATGCCCATTGGACAAACATAAATATTTATAAAGCCACGGTTTCGCTCTATGATTTTTCTTAAAACTAATTGTATTATATCGGTGTATATCGTGTCGCATAGACTTGGAGATCTATGTTTATTTAGCTGCCTATATTCGGACCTATCGTCTCAAGTCTGTACTCAACTCCATGAGCTGGATAGACTGATCAGAAAGATTTTAGATATATCAGTGTGGCGAGCTTTGAAAACCTTTGGCCCATACGCGTGGACAGTTTCCACGAACCTTTTGTTCACACCGTTCGATAATTCGTGTTTGTCTAGAAATTTTATTATGGAGCTCAATGTGTAAATATTTAGTTCATATACATTTAAATTTAAATAATAATAAAATTCATTTAGTATAACAAGAATAGTTAAAATTAGGCAATTTTAAAATTAGACTTGTATGCATAGTTAATGTCAATATTAAAAGTATTTATTTTTATAATGTCATATAAATTCATCATTTAAATATTCGTCAATATTGTAATAACATTTCTTGATCAATAATAATTTTAGTCTTTTTTTTATGAATGGTATCGAGGGACTTCGTTTCTTCTTCGTCATAAACTCGTGGAGCTATACCTAAGATACTTTTTCTTGCTTAGTCTGTTTTGTATTTAAAAGTAATTAGCAGGTTTTTATACTAATTACGTAATTGAACATTTCTTGAAGAAAACTATTCAGCAAATATACCTAGGTTATTTTTCACAAATACCCATATTTAAAATATAGAAAGAGATGGCTCTTTTTTATGGCAGATAGTTATGGAGTGGCCACCCCGCTAAATCCGTCCGGGGCAACAGAAGAAGCGACGCACGACTCCATAGACCCGACCTACATGTACATTTCTACGCCAAGCGAGCGGGCCGCCGGAACCCGGTCGTTGTCTTCGGTGGCCCGCATGGCGGTTTACCCTCGCGGGTATCCTCTCGAGTTGATGCCACGGCAGCTTTCGCCGTAGAGGCGTTCCTCATGGGCACGCCCCGCCGCCTCCTTCTGCGATGATGACTCGCATATAGAGAGATGGTAGTGTTCAAATATTTTAAATTTTAAATAATGTCATAGAATTTTCATTTGATTTGAGGTAATATATTGCTTGCACCTTTTTTGTGCTTTAAATATAATATCTTCATTTGTTGAATTACTCCAAAACATATATTATCAATGTCATCTATAAAATAATCATTAAAAGTATTCGCTACGTGTTGAGGCTTAGTTAAGATTAAATCTTTATTTTTAATAGTCGCTATTTGTGCTTTTGGCCTGTTATTGTTAGGTTTGTATACTATGTGCCACGTGGCTTTAGATTTATTTATTGAGGACTTTATAAAGTAGTCATTTTATGCCTTATGGGTTAATTTTATGATGAAAATTAAATTTCAAAATAAACACCACGTTATATAATTCTTATGTGTATATTTATAAATTTTATTTTCACTTGTTTAGTAGGGTCAATTGAAATTCGGGGCGGCGCAGGCGCGAATACCTGCGCCTGATGCCGCCCTAACCGAGGCTTCGGGTGATCGGACCGGGGAATTGTCCGGTCACCCGACGTGAGGCCACCGCGTGAGGACGACGCCTCGACGGCGAAAGCTATCGGGGACAGGTCGACAGGAGAGGAGCCCGAGAGGGCATACCGCCGAGCGGGCTACCGAAGACAAAAATCGGGTACCGGTGGCCCGCTCGCACGGCGAAGAAGAGGTGCTTGGAGGGTGGGTCAATGGGGTTGCGCGCCGCCTCTTCCGTTACCCCGCACCGACTTGGCGGGGTGCGACGTCCATGGCCCACCGCAAAAAAAAAAAAAAAAAAAAAAAAAAAAAAAAAAAAAAAAAAAGGGTCAATTGAAATTGCCATAATAGCTGTCTTTGCTTTTTACTACATTTTTTAATGCAATGGGCAATCCACTTACATTTCTTTTCTGTTTTTATTTTCAACCATATAAAGGGAAAATATAGATTGTAGAAAAGAGAAAAAGTTTCATAAAATTTATTATAAGCTTCTTTTGGCACAACTTGTCTGTTAACGATTTGATAAATTTTCAAAGCTTTTTGTAAACATGTTTTTTTTATGACTTTTCTAAATTTTTTCATGTTTTCTTTACAATAATCTTTTTTCATCACTTGTTGCGTCTTGATTTTATAGAGTTTTTTAACAGGAATTTAATTGTGATGTATGATCTAAAAGGATTAGGTCAACTATTTTTGCTTTGCAGTCTTTTTTATATTATGAGCAAAATTATCGATGCAGGTGTTATTACTTAGTCGCGGCCTAATAATTTAAATCAAAGGTAAGCAAGAAATTTTCTAGTTTTAATATAATTTTTGCCCCCCCTGCGAAGATAAAATAAACGTCAATTTTCATGGCAAGTGGGAATTAAAAACGTGTTACCTACTCTGCGCAAAATGAAGTGTTGGAAACAAAACATCTTTTCAGTCAGATATTTTGATTTAATATTTTTTATCTATAATTAAATATTCTACAACATTCGATATAGTATACTGTTAGTGACGCAATGTAATTTAAATCTCCCGCGAAACCGTCGCATCTCGTAGTTTCCGCTCGAGACGTGATAATCAGAGCCATCTAGGATTAATGCCGAATATAATTTGGAGAAAACAACATCTAGCGCTAGCGCTATCTAGTTACGGACGACACTCGACAGTACTTTTTCCTGTAAAGAGAAATAGCATCAATTTATTTTATAATATACGGTCAATAGCGACATCTTGTATTGAATAGCAATACCACGAAGAACGTTCTAGCATAGACTATTCTGGAAAGGAAAGACAGTGATAGCAAGTATGAGACAAGGATGGAAACAGAGTCTAGTATTTTCTACGTATTTCGGGAGCGAGAATGTTTGAATATATAAGCGGGATCGTGAGGCAGAGCACTGAGCAAGTGTATTCAGTTCGAAATTTCGAATACAATTCAATTCAGTTCGGAGTTTAATACGAGCGAATATTTCATGCGCCATAATAGTGTCTTATAGTTTAGTTGCGGCGACACGAGATTTACGTTTACTGCGCAACAACTGGAAATATTACTCCGTCAAATGGATATTAGGAAATTCTTTGAAAGAGGTGAGTCAAAACAAAACACATATGTACCTAATATGATTATTTGATTTGTTTAAGGGGGGCTCTCTTGTAAGTGTATAGGAAGTAAATGATATTTGAATGTGATGTATTTATAGGTATTTTGATCTTTATTTATTACCACGTTTTTATTAGCTTTCTTGTCTGTCTGTGTGTCTGTTCGGTACAAATCTGGCAATTGATTTTAAACTAACTTCCCGATCTCCCGATGAGCTAGAGACTTAAAATTTCGACTGTAGGTCAGAAGTGGATAACAATACAATATTAGATTGTTTTCTTGTCTGTCTGTTTGTTTGTCTGTTCCGTACAAATCTTGTAATTGATTTTAAACTAACTTCCCGATGAGCTAGAGACTTGAAATTTTGACTGTAGCACTGTAGGTCAGAAGTGGATGTTTGTTCGTTTGTTTGCTTGTTTGTTTGTTTGAAAGTTTAAAAAACATTACACATTTTTTATGACTAAAAAGTATAACGAAAAACGTGGGTCGCAAGAAAAAAATAAAGATAGGTAATGATAAAAAGTGTAAAAAATAGCAGTCGTTGAGATTCCTCATGTTAGATGAGCTTTCTCATTGACTGCTACTTTTTATGCATATATATTTGCAGTAGAATAAAATTTGTAATTTAGGTATCTATCTATTTCATGCGCCCCACGTTTTTCGTTTTAAATTTATCAAGAATTTCTGTAACTGTTATAAATTAAAAATGCTTAGGTCAATTTATATGGCATTAGAAAATATTATTTTATACTTTTTAGTCCGTTTTAAAAACGTGGTATATTAATTTTTTTTTTGTTCTATGCCTAAACACCGTAAGAGTAATTATGTTTGTCCTTCCTTCCTCCATCCTTTTTTTAGGGACAACACGCGAAAAAAGAAAAAAAGGTCGGGAAAGTAGCAGTGGTGGAAGTGATGAAAATGACAACCGTGATAAAACTCATGTAATGCCAAGATCATTGCATGCTAACATTAGACAAGCGTCACATTCTCCAGCAGAATCTGTAAATATATCTGTTGCCGACTATTCTTCTCCATCGACATCCCAACAAACTTATGGCGTCAACGTCGATCCTGAAATTATAGTGGACGATGGCTATCATGAAAATGATCTGGGTCGTTATGTTGGGTTGGCTACTCAGCTATCGACGGAAAAGAAGAGGGAGTTGTTAAAAAATCCTTGGATCCCGCCCAGAAATTATGATTTTGAAAGTGATGCAAGCCATTTGAAAAGAAAATTTAATTATGCTTGGTTGGATCAATATGCACCATGGCTAGTATATTCCAAGCGACTAAAAGACGCTCTTTGTAAGCGTCTTGTTCACTCCGCCCATCAGCACTGTGAAAGGAATTTTGGGATCATTTATGGTCAGGCCATATATAAAGTTCAAAAATATGCATGAAGACTGCCGAAAGCATGCAACGACTAACCTTCACCTAACAGCGACAAATGCTGCAAAAAATTTTCTTGAAAATGTTCCTGTAGACATTCAACTGCAAAGTGGACACCAAAAAGCAATCGATGAAAACAGACAAATATTGTCATCAATTATTTCTTGTATAGTATTTTGCGATACACCTCTTAGGGGAAAACAATCAGATGAGGGTGTTTTATTAGATTTGTTGAGGTTGAGAATCAATTCAGGGGACGACAAATTAAAGAGTCACCTGGAAAAGGGCCGTCGCAATGCAGTTTACACATCGCCAAAAATACAAAACGAATTGATTAATTTATGTGGCGAAGTTATTAAGGAGAATATAATAAGTGAGGTTCAGAAGACCGTGGCTTACGCAGTCTTAGCTGATGAAACAGCAGACGTAGCTGGGAAAGAACAGCTATCAATAGGCGTGCGGTTCTACGACGAAAGCTAAAGGAGAATCAGAGAGGAATTTGTAGGGTTCGTTGAACTAAAAGCACAAAATGCTTCAGCAATTGCCGAAGCAATTGACAATTTCTTGATTAGTTCTAATCTCCCAACCGAAGATTGCGTAGGGTTTGGATTCGATGGCTGTTCTACAATGGCAGGGAAAGAGGGTGGCGTGCAAGCCATTTTGAGAAAAAAAATATCCTCGTGCTTTATATTTTCATTGCTCAAGTCACAAACTCAACCTTGTTGTGAATGATGCGAACGCAGTGCCAGAAATTAGAAATACTGTCGCCACTGTAAAGGATGTTATAACGTTTTTCAGAGAATCGACTACTCGTCGAAACTACGCTCCAAACCTATCACGATTGTGTGAGAGGAGATGGTCCGAAAAATATAAATCAGTCAGAAAGTTTTCGCAACATTTCCCAGAGCTTGTGAAATCTCTAGAAACGTTATCTGTAGAGGGAAATTATGCCACCAGAAAATCTGCATATCAGTTGCATTCAGCCGTTACAAAACCAGTGTTTATTGTTGCTCTACAAACAATAGCCAAATATTCAGCAGTTTTAGAACCAGTAGTTAACGCACTGCAAGCTAAATCGATCGATATGATCTCGGTGGGGGAACACATCAAAAATATCAAGGACATTCTCAGAAATGACCGCGAGTTTCCTGATAAAATAAGTAATGAAATGCTTCAAAAAGGGCGATCTGTTGCAATGGATTTGAACATAGAAATTTCAGTTCCACGTCTTGCTCACAAGCAAACACATAGAAGTAACCCGCCATCAGACAATGATAACGAAATTTGGCGGCGTTCCCTGATAATACCATACATTGATTCACTCATTTCATCGTTGAATATTCGATTCTCCCAAGAAAATACTCCGGCGTTTGCTTTAAGTAAGCTACATCCCTTGTATATGACCAAAACCAGCATTACAGACTTACACAAGAACACATAATCATTCCAAGAATTTTATAACCTGGATATCACCGGAGAACTGAACCTTTGGCATAATTTATGGGTGAAGAATGCTTTATCAGATAATCAATTAAGGGACATAGAAGTAGTTGATCTGTTCAACGAAGCCAACATTTTTTACCCTGCTGTCAGAAAGGCGTTAATTATTTTAAGCATTATCCCATGCACCACGGCGACCGTAGAACGGTCCTTCAGTACGCTTCGAAGAGTTAAAACGTGGCTTAGAAGCACCATGGGTGAAGAAAGGCTTACGGGTTTATGTCTGATGAGCGTACATCGCAATCATTTAAAAGAAAACAGTGAGTTTATTCAAAAGACTGTCATAGACAAATTTTCGGCAAATCCGAGAAGATTACTGTTAAATTAATATATATATATATATATACATATATATATATATATATATATATATATATATATATATATATATATATATATATATATATATATATATATATATATATATATATATATATATATATAAAATAAATATATATATATAAAATATATAAAATAAAAGTCAATTTTCATGATTTTTTGTTTCAATATACGCGACCGACCATCATGACCATCACATGTGTAATACTCGCGTAAACATTAGAAGTCATTATAATTTTGCTTCTTCGTAAAATATCAAATTATTAAATCGCCGCTTACGTTAATCATTTTTTGGTCTGTTTTTAAACATATTTTTCTTAATACAATATCAAATTTTCTAAGAATGCTATATTACTCGCAGAGTTATGTTTTGGTATCCTATAAATAAATAGAATAATAATAGAGCAAGGTATCAGTTCAATTGCACACATTTCAATAACACCAGGCATGAGTTGAATAGAAATTTCCGGTAAATCCTTAAAATTATGTCCGTTTTTGATCATGATACAAGTACCCCCCACGAAATTTTCCCCATTTTTAGACATTATTAATTATTTTTATGACTTACCAATTATCAGATATTAGTCATCTCATATTTAGTTATCTAATCAGTTTTATATAATATGAAAATTATTGTTCTTATATTGTAAATAAACGATATTATAATAATCTGGGCTTTTTTTTTGGGGGCGGGTTACGGTCGGCACTCTCCTCGCACCACTCCGTCCGGGGTGACAGAGGGGCGTAAGCACGCACACCCGTAACCCACCTGTGACGTCGCCTTCGTCGTTGGGCCAACCACTGGAGCAGAGTGACTTGACGTCAGTGGTTGGCCCGACGGAATACCCCTGAGGAGTACCCTCTCCTCGACCGACGTCCCCCCCTCGGGTAGGATGTCGGTCTTTCCTCACGCGGTCGGCCTCTCGGCGGGTGACGGACTAATTCCCCGATCCAGTCACCCGCGGCCTCGGCTAGGGCGGCATCAGGCGCAGGTAATCGCGCCTGCGCCGCCCCAGTCGCCGGCGGCGGCTCGCGTCGTCGAGGAGACGCTCCTCGCGCACGCG
This sequence comes from Lymantria monacha, assembly GCA_905163515.2. NCBI lineage: Eukaryota > Metazoa > Arthropoda > Insecta > Lepidoptera > Erebidae > Lymantria > Lymantria monacha. The sequence continues at coordinate 1,384,499 of LR991091.1, read as the reverse complement.
CTCCGCCGCCTCCTTCCGCGAGACTACTGCCTCGCAGAAGGATGCGACCGCGTCCCAGTACCTGACGCTGTCGAGCATCACCCTGGCGATGGTCGGCAGCGTCAGGTCAGCACCGATGATTGTGACGAGTTCACGACGCTGCTCTGCCCAAGCGGCACAAACCTCGAGCGTATGCTGCGCTGTGTCTTCGTCGCAATCGCAGTGGTGGCAGGACGGTGTACTCTCCCTCCTTACGACCGTGTGCAGGTATTTGGCGAAGCATCCATGCCCCGTTAAAACCTGCACCAGTCGGAAGGAGAACACCCCGTGCCGCCGTTTTAGCCACTGCATCAGCACCGGCCGGAAGGCCTCCACGGTCCGCACACCGAACCGAGGCCTCTCCAGCCGGACTGCCCAACGGGCAATGACGTCGCGGCGGGCGTCGACGCGCCAGGCGGTGTGATCCCTCAACGAGACCACACCGCCCTCCGCTCGCACCCCCAACATCCGCCGATACAAACCGGCGAGCATTTCCGCTTCCAAGTCCCATGGAGGGGTCCCGGCCAACAGACACGCTGCCTCCGTCGACACCGTGCGGTACCCGCGTATGGCCCTGACCGCCATGGCCCTCTGTGGTCGCCACAGAAGAGCCCTGAGTCGGACGGTCAGGGACCCCGCCCACACCGGTGCGCCGTACAGGGCCATCGACCGGATGACCCCTGCGTACAGCTGTCGGCAGGTAGCGCTCGGTCCACCCACATTCGGCATAAGCCATGATAGGGCGGACGCTGCGCCGACGAGCCGTGGAGCGAGTCTGTGGAAATGCTCCCGGAACCACCATCGCCCGCCGAGCACCAAGCCCAAATACCTCATATGGGCTCGGATGCTGATATCAACGGAATTGACGGTGATCGAGACACCGATGGGAGGGCCCATGCGGGGCCCATGGAACAAGAGGGCCTCCGTCTTGTCAAGGGCCACCCTCAACCCCAGCGTCTCGATCCGCCTGACGATCTCCTCGGTGCCGAGAGTCGCCAGGCTTGCCGCCTCCTCCAGCGTCCCACCACGGGATAATGATCTGGGCTAGCTCTATCTGATGCGGTTTGGCAACAATGACATTCCCAAGGAGGGTTGACGTCTGGCAGATGGCTGATCATAAAACTATTGCCTTTATTGGCTGGTCATAAAACTATTGCCTTTTTTTGTGTGTTTTTTAGCTGTTAGTCGCAGATGGCTTTGACAGCTTTACGCGGACTATAGGTGAGCGCTGAGGACTCTCAACCCGATATACTATTGCCTTTATTATTATAACTTTTACAATGTGTACCTACTATGAAAGAAGAGTACATATTGTATCGACCCCAAGTAATTGGGATAAGAGTAGGAGAATAAGAGGCTACTGGTCTAGCTGGTTATCACAAGCCAAACAGGCAGTAGATAAAGTCAGGATCCCACGCGGGCTGGACGCCAGATATTGCAATCTAAATGTAAACTAGACCAGACAATACTACATAAAAAATGGTTGAACAGAAAATGGTGTATACTGGCCTAGTCGAACCCTATTTATTTTCTTGCGGTGGACTATAGAGGTGGTCACGCCCCGCCAAATTGGTCCGGGGCGACGGAAGAGATGGCGCGCGACCCCATAAACCCACCCTGCAAAGCGCCGTGCGAGCGGGCCACCGGAACCCGATCTTTGTCTTCGGTGGAGTCCTAGTCCAACCCTGGACTATTGTGTTTACAAAAATTATAATAGTTTAAAATATCATCATTTATGTAGTAGAACAAGAAAAATTCTTTAATTAAGAATGTTGTAAGTATTAATATTAAATAATTTTTAAAATTGTCTACTGGTACTTGGCATCCATTTAGATCGTTTGTCAGCGAAGTCATCAAGCACACTCGCTAACATTTTTACATTTATATTTATGCTGAGATTCATTCAATCGATGTGCCGATCTACGTCTCTAAAATATTCTCGTTTCAATGTATATGATTGACTTTACATATAATGTCATTTGAATTATTCTTTCCATTTTACTTTGTTCTAGTACACTAACAATGAAGATTGTTATAAAAATCATACTTATAAATAAGATGCCATATGCTTCAGTTCATTTTGAGGTTTAAATAAAAATTAACTCGCCAGCTCGACTGTGATGTATCTATGGAACATTAGTCAGAAAAGCATAGTAATTTATTAAATAGTGTTTTACTTAAAACAGGTTAATAAAAACTTCGTCAAAGTATATAGGGCATACTACGGTACGGTGGATGTTATCTGAAATGGAGAGAGAATATGAACTACCTAATAATATAATTAATAATTATTAAAATTATTATATATTTCTTGTTGATTTTACAGTGCATGTAAAATATTGTTAATATTTTAATAAAATAGTTTAAATTTAAAAGCATACTCGATGCAGAGAAAGTACTTTAAAAAAAAACAAAATATACCTATGAACTTGAAACGCCTACAAAATTATAAGAGAGTCCAACGACGGCTTTACTTTGACTTTTTTCTGAATAGGTCTTTATTTCTGTCCAAAATATTCTCTTCTTTCGTGTCTTTTAAATATATTTTAGTAAATGTTTTGCTTGTCGAGTTTTAATTTATATACCTTGTTATCTTAATTTTTTTCTAATTGGTTCCTAGAAAAAAAAAAGATTCAGGAGCAGTATTTTGACATTTGACGGGAGTTTTGGCGCGAATGTGGAAATGTCATGTCACGCTCTTGTATTATATTCATTTCTTTAATGTTTTGTGGTGTTATATTGAATAATTTTGCTGGTATTTTATGCAATATGATACAGTTAAAGTGCTGAAGTGTAGTGAATATGGTATAATAGTAGTTTACTTGTATTTTCATATTTGCCCAAAATTCCCAAAGATAACCATTAATTAGGTTATCAGCGCCCGATTAATGGTAATGACTTGACTTACTGACAGATAATGACTATTAAGACTACATAATATGAAGAAATGATGAACAATATGTGAAAAATAATTAAATAAGACTTGGCTGTATGGGCTTTGATCTCTTTGCCTGTCCGAATGGACGAACAGAACCAAAAAAAAAAATGACATTTGACGGCCGCCATATTGGATTTTTTAAGATGTCATACGACGCCGCGGCTTTGCACTTGCGGATATACATAACTATGTATGTAGGTATATTAAATAATGGCTCATTGTTTGATTAAAAAAAAGTATTAATAAAAAAATATATGACTATATTAAAAGCGTGTTACTCTTAATGAGTGAGTTCACGGATTTGGTATACACTTGTAAGGTATGCTACAGTAATTATAAAACTTAAATAAATAGAACCACAATTCAATATTGATCGGTTTATTTTCATAGTAATTAACAATGATATATTATATAACATACATTGTTATTTTGTGGTTTTACAGTGTTGAAACTATTTAAAAATCTAACAATACAAAGTCTATGTGGTTATTATTAACTACCTAACCTAACTTACTTAGTCCGTTGAATAAAAATACGAAACTGATCGCCATTTTACAAGACTATAATAGTGCTGACAATGTAACTGTAGGCGGTGATAATAAATGTTCTAGTAAATGCTGCAAACTCTGAACACAACATTTAACACAGTCTAATTTATATTTTTGGGATTAGCGCCATCTATTTACTCAGTGATATTAATTACACTATGACAACAGTATATCGGGCTACATACAGCTCGCCGCGTCTTACCACTAGATAGCGTCGATATCAATTTCAATTGTTACTGACAAGTAAGTTATTCACATGTTTTATATCTAAATATGCCATCAAAACCTAAATACGGCAAATGGTACGTGGAGGACTTTTGACGGGAATTTGAAAACGTCATGTGGTGCTCTTGTATTATATTCGATATCTTAGTGTTTTAACGTGTTATATTAGATAATTTTGATGGCATTTTATGTAATGTGATGTGCGGAAATACTGTGATGTAGTGAATATCATATAAAAGTGCTTTACAACGTTTTCGTTTTGCATCAAAATTCCCACAAGATACCATTAACAGTGTGGCCATTGCACTGTTAATGGTGACAATTTGACTTAGACAATGACTGACCTGACAAGACTATAAACGTAAAAATAATTATAACTTGACACTGGCACCAATAGCTCGTATATGTAGCTGATTGCCAATATACAAAGAGAAGAAGAAGAAATGGTACGTGCCGAAATTGCAAGGCTGCTGCTAAGGGTTAAAATAAGTAAATTGTGTTATTTTAGCATTCAGACAGCAGTTATAATATTAATAAGACCATTTCTTTTGTATTAAAAAGATAATTTATTTTATAAAATAAACATGGTTATTCATGAAATGATCTGTGACCAAGAACTCATCATTAACCTACAGGAATGCTCCAGCAATGATGATGATAATAGTGACGATAAACTTGGATGTATTGCTTTCGAATATTAAAAAGAATTAATTAACATCTTTAGTTAAAATTAAATAAAATCCATTAATTTAAATGTAATAAGATTTTCATAGATTATTTTAAATTTATAATCAATTCACCCATCCATTTGATTGAAAATCAATAAGATTTTCATTCATTGTTTTTCAATTGCAGTAGCAAATAACTTTAAAAAATAAAGAATTATATCGACAAAAATACGGACTACATCGTAAGCGTGCGGCACTAGTGAGAACTGTCACAGAGATCAAGCTACATTTATAGACTATAGAAGTCAACTTACGTAACTTTTAATTAATAAATCTTCAAGAAAAACTCTCTTCGAATGCCCTAAAGTTTATATCTCACGTGATTGAAGAATATACGTCCATAAATCTTCACAAACTTTCACATTTATAACATGTAACATGCCACCAAAATCAATAAAACAATAGAATCCTACTAGGATTTTGGTGGCAGACGAGCATACAGCACACCTGATGGTAAGTGTTACTGCCATCCATGGGCCTTTGCAATATCAGAGGTATAGCTAGGCCGCTGCCTACCAATAATCCCAAACCCACCCAGAAAGTTGGGCATCCGGCTCTCTCGCTCACTGAACGAAGCACAGCAGCATACTGCCACTGCTCAGGCGTCGATTTTCTGAAAGAGTGTGGTACTACTCCGGACGAATAGGCCCGCGGATGTAGACAAAACAGTCCTACCACTTTTAATGTACATTTTTAAATACAATATAAAAATTAAATATATAAACTGAGATGAGTAACTGGCAGCGAATACAAGGACTAATCAGCGGTTTAGGAAAATAAATGAACTGACTCACGGTGCACACCGTGTCCAGTAATGGATTCCATGGAGCATTCCATTCCATTCCATGGAGTCCAGTAATGGATGGATTCCTTTACGTAGCTTCGTTGTATGATAATTTCTTTAAAATGTACTAGGTGTTGGCAGAATATCAGCGCTATTTTATAAAATAAAATAGCCAAAGCTGAGCCAATAGCCTTTTTGTTTCTCGTTAATGTCATTTTATACCAGAAGTTGTTTTCTTTAGTTATGTTTATTTTCATTCGTTTTTAACGAGAACAAAATAAATGTATTTCTTTCTTTCTTTCTAATTGCCTACTGCATCAAACGATCTCTTTCAGACACCCAACCTACTTCATAAGACCCTTAAACGAGCCTTTTGAGGTATTAGTTGAAGCTCTTGGCTATTAGACTGTTAGTCCAAATGACTATCGATACAACGATTGCAATGAAATATCCAACATATCGACAATTTAGTAAGCCATATCTTGATATCTGATCTATTTCAGCTTTCACGAGATTCCTGTTAATGAGGTAATGACATCGATGACTATCATTGCACTGCACTCTAGTTGATGTATTACCACATTGTCAGGCTTGTTGGCTACAGGGTGGGTCAATGGGGTTGCGCGCCGCCTCTTCCGTCACCCCGGACCGATTTGGCGGGGTGCGACGTCCATAGCCCACCGCAAAAAAAAAAAAAAGCTTGTTGGCTACGGTAGTACTATTAGTTCTGAACCCAGTACAATGTGGCACGAACATTTTTGGAAACCGGCTCTAGTATATACCTGTGATACGACACCTCAATGCTCAAAGGTTTGTACAACAAAACAAGTTACTAGAGAATGAGCTGATACTTAGTTATGTATTTCTAATTTGTTATTGTGGTGAGTACTGTGTGTTTGTTGGTACATTACTGTGTGGTAGCAGCTACGAATACTATCAACACTTACTTTGCCCATGGATGTCGTAAAAGACAACTAAGACTGCATGAGTTCCTAAGCGAATGCCAGAAAAGATGAGACTCGTCATCGAATAGCCGTCATCTACATGTATGTTTTTAATGTATTCGAGAGCGTTTAGAAAAAATATGGCTAGAAATTGATCACTATGTAGCACAATCTCTAACTGACCATGGGAATTTTAGATGTGAATTATTCTATTTTAAACTAGTAGCTTCACCATTTTGTCAATAGTTCAGATCTCACTGCAATTTTGAATAAACAGGTCACCACATCATCTGGAATTGCAGTTGCTGGCATAATAAGTATAATCTTATATTAGACAGTCTGTGCAAGTCACTTCTAGGTATATAGGATACTACTAGAATACTACACGGTCCTTGTAGCACTCCAGAAAATTTCCATGCGTTCAGGCGCTTCTGCCATACCCACTAATGTAAACAATCTTAAGGCTTACATATAGGCCCCATAAGCTCTGTCATATCCGTGGTACTACTGCGTTTCACGTATTAGTACATTTATTTATTTGGACAACCAAGAATTGCTACAACTACATATATAAACTTAATAAACATTGTTATGAAAAATAAAATAGATTAGTTGCACAATTTTTAAAGGTGCCACATCATGCACAATAAAAAGGTAGGTACATTATTTCAATACTTATAGGCAATTAAAATAAAATTAAAATTTAATTGTAAAGGAAAAATTAAATTAAAGTGGAAATATGGGGAGAAAAGAAATAGCTAAATTAAAAAATAATTAATACGTATTTTTTTAAATGAAGACCAGTCGTACATACACACACACACACATAATAAATACATAATACATACATTACACACATCTACATCCTAATGCGCATAACAAACAATTGATATTTGTATCTATAGATTCAAATTACTTCCAGTACATTCTCTTATCTATTGATCATTAGCCAGTTTTAACTTCATATCTTAAGCTTTGTCTAGGAGGGAAGTGGATTTTTTTCAATTCCTCTTGTTTTTCTTTTATAAATAAATTTGTTGCGGTTTCAAAGACAATTAAAACGTTACCCGGAACTTTCTCAGGGTCAAATCTAAAGGTACCTACCGGTCTTTTACGATTTTATGGCAACCATTGTGGATCGTAGCTAACAGGAGTTACAAAGGTGGGAATGTGTTGGTTTAATCCCAATAAAAACAAAGTTGTTTGTATAGAATTTAATTTTGAATTTGTTAAGATAGTAGATTTGGTAATGAAAAACAAATAGAAATATATACGTATACACATGGATACATCAAACTTATAGTGATCTCATTTTGAGTTGAAGGTTAAAAATGAAACAAGTTAAATTCTTTCACTGGGTGTTCCAATTATTTATACTTCTATAATACAGAATTCACATAGAATCAGTGGTCTCGAAAAAGGCTCTAAAGAAAGCTGGTATGCCTTATATGTAGAAATACGAAACGTTATGTCAAAATTCGTCATCATCATCATCATCACCATCACAGCCCATATATGTCCCACTGTTGGGCTCGGCCCTCCTCCGTTATGGGAGGGAAATTTACCTACTAAACCGCGCTGGTCAGATGTGTTAGTATAGGGTTTTGTTTCGAGTTTTCCTTATCTTGCATAGATGTTAAATGCGTTTTATATCCTTTAGTCGTCTCTTACGATCACCCATGGGTAAGATAGGAGATAGAAGGGTAGGGGTGGTGAATTGTATTCTTACTCCGTCACCACACAGATAAATGTCAAAATTACTGTAAAACAAATTAAGTTATTCATATTTGTATGTATTATGTTCTTTCGTTCAGATTCAATCCAAGCGGTGACCCACTGATAATTCACTACTCCAAATTTTCTTGCCCGTAGATGTTAAAGACGACTACTTGACATAAACCTGTTAGCAGGTCTGACTTACTGAGCGTAGTATAGCAAGGTCAATTACTATCCCATTGTGAATGAGACTAGAGCCGTAGTAGTAGGGCGTATATGAGGCCACCGTAGGCAAAAATCGGGTACAGTGGCCCGCTCGCACGACGAAGAGAGGTGCTTGCAGGGTGGGTCTATGGGGTCGCGCGCCGCCTTTGCCGTCGTCCCGGACCGATTTGGCGGAGCGTGGCCACTCCACCCACCGCCCTGCAAAAAAAAAATATGCCTGTTGATAATGATGACGAATTTCATAGAAGTTCACTAACGTTAAAACGTTACAACATTTATTAGTTTAGTTACAAAACTGGCACGATTTTATTAGGAATTTATTTTATCAATTCTTACAATAGTGAAAAACATTTCTGTAAGTTAATTAACTATGTCATTTTCATGCTAACAAATAAAGGGTAATAAAATTTGCATAAATGACATAATTCCGTGTGAAAACAGGTTTACAATAGAATAAGTATTACCCCTTATTTGCCCCATGGAGATTGTAAACCCTGGCTGAGGTATTACTAGAAGAAGGCCCTCCGGCCTGTACTGATGGAGTGGATGGAGCGGCGGCACGGAATGCTCTCCTTCCCGTTGGTGCAGGTCTTGTCGGGGCACGGTTGCTTCGGCAAGTACCTGCACACAGTCGTGTGGAGGGAGTGGACTCCGTCCTGCCACCATTGCAGTAGTGACGAGGACACGGCGCAACATACGCTCGAGGTATGTTCGGGCTGTGACGGGCAGCGCCGTGACTTCGTCGCTGTCATCGGTGCCGACCTGACGCTGCCGGCTGTCGTGAAAGCGATGGTCGATAGCGTCAGGAAGTGGGACGTGGTCGCCGCCTTCTGCAAGGCTGTCATCTCGCAGAAGGAGGCGGCGGAACGAGTCCGGGAGGATTTCACCAGCGGCCGGGGCGGCGCCTCCCTATCTGCGCCTGATGCCTATCTGCGCCTGATGCCGCCCTAACCGAGGCTTCGGGTGTTCGGACCGGGGAATGGTCCGGTCACCCGCCGTGAGGCCACCGCGTGAGGGCGACGCCCCAACGGCGAAAGCTGTCGGGGCGTCGACACGGGAGGAATCCGTAAGAGTAAACCGCCGGGCGGGCCACCGAAGACAAAAATCTGGTACCGGTGGCCCGCTCGCACGGCGAAGAGAGGTGTTTGCAGGGTGGGTCCATGGGGTTGCGCGCTGCCTCTTTTGTCGCCCCGGATCGATTTGTCGGGGCGCGACCATATCCATGGTCCACCTTGCGGGGGAAAAAAGTGTATACTAGAAGAATAGGAGAATGGCATTCAGCACACCTTTTTTGTTTTTTTTTAGGTGGGCTATGGAATGGCCACGCTCCGCCAAATCAGTCCGGGGCGACGGAAGAGGCGGCGCACGACCACATAGCCGCCAGGGGTCGACAACCTGCGGCTTTTTGGATGTGAAGTTGTGGCTCTTTAGTTCTATACGCAAAAAAAAATAAATATAAAAAAAACTCATTTTTTTTTTATAAAATGGTTCTAAACTCATTTTTTTTTTATAAATTGATTAATGAGGATTAGGCACAAATTACCGTTGGCAAAAAAAAATTGTGGCTTTTTAAAAACTTTAAACCTTTATAAACTCTAATTTTTGGCTCTGCCGACTCAAAAGGTTGCCGACCCCTAGCATAGACCCACCCTGCAAGCACCTCTCTTCGCTGTGCGAGCGGGCCACTGGTACCCGAACTTTGTCTTCGGTGGCGGGATTCAGCACACCTGAGAAACTTATTACATCAACTGCGATCCTAAAATCACCAATCAAGCATGGTGTATATGACAATATAATGTTCAAAGAGGTCATTAGTAGACGCTGAAATAAAAACAATATTCACTGTTTGCCTACAAATCCGGAAAATAAGTTAGAATAGATTGCACAGATGGTGTAGTGGTTAAAATAACAACTTTTCATACCAGTCCCGAAGGTTCGATTCCTGCACAGTACAATACTTTGTACGATAAACAAATTGTTGTCCTGAGTCTAGGTGTGATTTATAGCTGTTTAATTAAAAGTTCTCGCTATACAAGGATTTTTTCTTTTTTTTTGGCTAATGGTGGCAAACGAGCAAGCAGCGCACCTGATGGTTAAGTGTCACTGCCGTCCATGGACCTTTGCTATAACCAAGGCTATAGGTAGGCCACTGCCCACCATTACAATCCCCAAACCCACCCAGTTGGGCTTCCGGCTCTCTCGCTCACCGAACGAAGCGCAATAGCACATTGCCATTACTCAGACGTCGATCTTATGCGAGAGTGTGGTACTACCCCGGACGGACCGGCCCGCGGCTCTAGACAGAGGACTGTCATCAGCGTGGTCTTACCACTATTACCTACCAATAAAAACCCAAAACCCACCTAGAAAATTGGGCTGTCGGCTCTCTCGCTCACCGAACGAAGCAGAAAAACACAATGCCACTGTTCAGACGTCGATTTTCTGCTCAGTGTGGTACTACCCCAGACGGACCGGCCCACGGCTGTAGACAGAGAACTGGTAACAGTGTGGTCCTACCACAAATACTTAGTGCAGGGTGTTGTCTCTTCTTTAAAAAAAAGGAAAAGTTACATGCATTTTTTTTAGAACTCGGGACCACGACGAATGCTATTCAGAAGTTTCATGTTGAAATTTCACTTTGCTACTTAATTTACCTCGCATCATGGAGGAATCCAGAGTTTAACATTGGGTCGTATATGGGCTGAGAAGCAGTAGAAGAAGATATCGAAGTTAATCATTTTAATATTATTCTAGCAATCTGTCAACATCATCATCTCATCATCTCAGTTCATATATGTCCCACTGTTGGGCTCGAGCCTCCTCTATAATGGAAGGGAAATTGACCTACTATGCCACGCTAGTCAGGCGTGTTGGTTTAAGGTTTTGTGCCGAGTTTTTCTTCTCTTAGCAATATGTACAAAGTAAATATCCATTACGGTAAGCAGTGTCAGCTTCAAAAAATAAATTCGAGGTGGTGGTTCTTCACGGAGAATGATGCTAATTCAGCCATTTATACCTTGACTTTGATCGAGGACCACATTAGATCTTTTCTTCGAGTAGATCAAAGCCTTTTTGTTTGGCAGGCGTTGGATAAGATGTGCCTCGTTTGTTTCATTTAGGATGATGGAAGAATGTTACACGGAACCATAACCTACGGTAATCCCTCTTCGTCACCGTCGAGCCGACCACAGACATCGATTCTTTGACATCCGTGGTCCGTCGGGCGGGTTACCTTTTCGGATACTATCGCCCGTCGTTGCCCCGGTATAAATAGAAGCCCAGAAAAAAGCCGTCTGCGAAATAAGAAGCTTAAAAATATAGACGTCACACATATTGAAATAGTAGGTTCAGTTCTTCTAAATCAAATTGACATACATCTTTCTCTATCTTCTCTATGAGTAACAGGTTTGGTGTAGGTGAGACGCGACCCATTGAATTTTTCTCCGGCCCCAACTCCAATCTTGTTAGTTATACAATAGACATCAGGCTGCCCGGAACAGGTTCTTATATTTATACCAATGAAAATCTCACGATGTAAAATTATCGCTTTTTTATCTGACTTGATAGGATGGTATTCATCAGCAGTGGCGATTTCTTAGCTGGTAGATACTTTATCATCATTCCAGCATATACATCCTACTATTGGACCTGAGTCTGTTTCAGATAGAGAAAGTAATCGATTTACTATATCATGCTGGTCAGACTAGTTATTCAGACTAGTCTAAGGTTTACTTCGACTTTGACTGCTATTGCTGTGATGTTCAGTAGTATTATAAGATTCTCAGGAAAAAGCTGCTGTCTACTTTTCTGGAGATCCCTTAGCTGATTTTGATTACTCCAAAGAGCAAGTATGGGTGGCGACAATTACTTTCTTATCTCATCATCACACAGGGATTATATCGTAGTCAGTGATGTTGTTATACCCTTAGTGGTCTTCTACGACACCTACAGGTAAGAAATGTGGTGGTGAATTCTTTTACCCTGTTCGAAGCTCTTCTTATTCGTTATAAAATGGATTTCAGTTTAATTCAGTTTTTGTTAGTGGTAGAACCACGCTGTTGACAGTTCTCTGTCTACAGCCGCGGGCCGGTCTATCCGGGGTAGTACCACACTGAGCAGAAGATCGACGTCTGAGTAATGCTAATATGCTATTGCGATTCGTTTGGTGAGCGAGGGAGCCGGAAGCCCAACTGGGTGAGTTTGGGGTTTGTATTTGTAGGCAGCGGCCTAGCTATACCCTTGGTATTGCAAAGGTCCATGGGCGGCAGTGACACTTAACATCAGATGTGCTGCTTGCTCGTTTGCCACCATAAGCAATAAAAAAAAAACTTTTTTCAAATATTGTTTGTTTAGAATTCAACTTCGAATTCGGTAAGAATAGTATTGATAATGAATAATGTACAATAGAATTGTTAATGTAAAATAACAAGAAAAGAGTAGAACTGGTAATGAATAATGACATTGATAACGAATACTTGTAAGTGACTAAATATATTCATAGTACAAATTATTGGCATTTATTTATTAAATTTCTTGTTATAGTTTCTTTAAAAGTAATCTAAATATATGTACAATTTAATTAAATATGTGAGCGCAATGCTAACTCTAGAATAAATAATAAACTGTGTGAGCCTGTTAGTTTTAAACATACATACATATCATCACGCCATATCCCTTGCAGGGTAGGCAGAGAGTACAGAGTGCCAGAGAACTCTATCTCTGCATACTTCACTCGCTTCCTCAACATTCATAATTCTCTTCATACACGCTCGCCGGTTTCGGAGACTCTTGACTCCACCTTCCTTCAGTACATGACCGATCTGGTCTAGGTAGGTTAGTCTCGGTCTCCCTCGGTAACTACATCCTTCCACTTTCGCATTGTATATCTTCTTAACCAGGCGTTCGTTCGGCATTCTTTCCACATGTCCGAACCATCGGAGCATTCCCTTTCGCATCTTTACACCAATACTCTCTTTCATACCTACTCGCTCTCTTACGTCGTCGTTACGAATGCGGTCGGTCAGCCTAACTCCACAGATTTTCCGCAGAGATCGCATTTCGACCGCATTAATTTTACTATCATACTCTTTTCTGCATACCCAACTCTCGCTTCCATACAGTAATGTTGGGACAAGCACTGCGTTATGTATTGCTACACGTGCCTTCTGGCTGAGGTGGTGGCTGCCGAAAAGTTGCCCCAACGCTCCGTTCACTCTATTTCCCGCATTCACTCTTCGCTCTATATCAGTGGTGTACCTTCCATCTCGGCTAAATCCACATCCAAGATATACAAATTCATCCACTTGCTCTAGTACATCATTACCTATTGTTACTCTTACATCTGTTCTGGTTTTATCTCTTTCAAAGACCATTATTTTGATTTTGCTCACATTCACGCGTAGACCCCTTTTCTTACAATCTTCTGTCATTGTGTCGACTAGGGTCTGCAGGTCAGTCGCTGACTGTGCCAGCAGGACTGCATCATCTGCATAAAGCAGAGCAGTGACCACTGGGTCGCCCATCTGGACTCCCACATTCATATCGTTCAACCTTTGGAGACATTTATCCAGATATATGATAAACAGACTGGCTGACAGAACGCACCCCTGCTTAACGCCGATATTGACGTCAACCCAAGGCGACATTCCATCATCCAGCCGCACACAGGCTCTACAGCCCATGTAACTGGACTGCACAGCCTGTAGCAGTTTACCGTTAATACCATACTCCGGTAAAATGTCCCAAAGTTTCTTTCGTACAACCGTGTCAAATGCTCTCTCCAGATCCACAAAACTGCAGAAAACCCTCTGACCTAGAGCCAGATGCTTCTCCATAATGTTGCGCAGAGAGAACACTTGATCCATGCATCCCCTTCCACTCCTGAAACCTCCTTGTGTCTCACACAGTAAACCATCGGACACCATCCTCATTCTCCTTTCAATAATTTTTCCATACACTTTTGCTGCCAAACTGGTCAAGCTTATGGCTCTGTAATTTGCGCAGTCATAACGTGAACCCTTGTTTTTAAACAAAGGCACGATGACTGCGCTATTCCAGTCCCTGGGAACCATTCCCGAGCTCTAACATAAATTGAGGAGCAACAGGAACGCCTCCCAGACACAAGAGCCACCGAGCTTGATCATCTCGGCAGACACCATATCAATGCCCGCTGCCTTACCATTTTTCAAACTTCTTATCGCCCATTCAACTTCATCCATACTGATGCCATCGGAGGACGCCGTTGTCGAATGTTGATCTACTAAACCACATCCAACACCGGCGCCAACCGTAGCATCCGCATACATATCGCCAAAATATTCACTCCATCGGCTTAACACGTCTTGTGTTTGTGTAAGAATGTCTCCACCTTTAGACCTTATTTTATTCATTCTGAAGGCTGACCAACCACCCCGAGACTTCTTCACCTCCCTCCAAAAGAGTTTGGTGTTACCCTCGAAGTTTTTAGTCAGCCTATCTTCTGCACTCATACTTGCTCTATCACGTTTCTCTTTCACTAAGGCCTTGGTGTCATTCTTACATTGCCGATATATTTCTTTCTTCTGTTCAGTCATACTGTCATTCAGATTCAAAGAAGAGACATAGTCCAGCCACGCTTTCTTCTTTTGCTCTACGGAAGCTGCCACTTCCGCATCCCACCATGCATCACCATTTGTTTTTCTATGCTTCTTTGAACTTCCACATACTTCTTTCGCTGTATCTACCATACTCTCTTTCAATACTCTCCAGCATTCTTCAATGTCCGATTGCGGCTGGCTTGCCATCGTCAGCCGTTCTCGGACACCCTCTGCATACTTTTCTCTTACACACTCTTCTTGCAACCTTTCAACCTTTATTCTTTCAAGCCCTCCGAAGTGGACACGCTCTCGCCAGTGCCTCCACTTTCTGAACAGACCACTAAATCTCGCAATAACGCGATAGTGGTCCGGATCGACTGTGGGGCCCCTGTAGGCTCTTGCGTCCAATATTTTGCTTCGGAGGCGACTGTCTACCAAAATTAAATCTATTATGCTTTTCTGTTCATTCCTTCTCCATGTATACATATGGATGTCCTTATGTTGGAAAAATGTGTTTGACACAATAAGGTTTCTCTCCATGCATACATCCGCTATGAGCCTACCTGCGTCGTTCACTCTCTTATCACCAAATGGACCAAGTACGTCCTCATAGTCGGGACGCTTGGTCCCCACCCATCCGTTCAAATCTCCGCATACAATCACGCGTTCACTGGTTTCTGCCATATCCAGAACTTCCCTAACATTATCCCAAAACTTCTCTAGGTCTGATGCCACCGAGGATCCTACGGGAGCATATGCTACAACCATGAATACCTTGGTGACACCTAGTTTTATACGGACCCAGAGAAGTCTGGGATCATACATTCCGTAATCCTTCACACCTGAGGCCAAGCGAGAGGACAACAGCACTCCTACCCCCATGCTGGCTCGATCGCTCTGTGGTACACCAGACCACAGTGCCATCCCGCCACCAGGAAGATCGCAGGCGTCGCTGCCCCTTCGCTTGGTCTCTGTTACACAGAGTACGTCTAGCTGTTTGTCCGCCATGACGGATATCCGCTCGTGCAACTTACCTTCCACACAACCTCTTACATTCCACGTGCCCACCCGGCACTCCGTTCTCCTCGACTCGCCTAACTGGGCAAGGCGTGATGGGTGGCGGCCCTCATCCCGCAACTGCCGATGTTCGTACCGACGGGGGCGGGTCGGTACGCGTCGCCTCCGGGGGACGCCCTAACCCGCATTGCGGTACGCATTTCGAGCCGGATTAGCAGTCTAATTAGACTGGCAGGGGACGCGAACGAGCACGCTCCGGACTATGCCCCCCTAAAGTTAAAGTTAGTTTTAAAGGTAAGTCATTTTATTTAAAACAAAACAGATCCTATTCAATTAAAATATATTTGTCTGTAAAAAGAAATAGATAATGAAGACATTACATATAAGACATACCTAACGTATGACTTTAGATCTATAGAAGCAAATAGTTCGGTTTATCATTTTTTTATTAATTATTTGCCAAAGTTTTAAAATGTTGGTGAAATATTTATTTTAAGAAAGATCGCTACTTTCATTGTCAACTGAATTGGTATATATACCAGTGAAATGTAATTAAATAGTTTTGTGTGAACAATTCGCAATGGCACGTTCCGCTACTTTTGTTTTATTAATTGCATTTCCTATTAGCCTTCTAGTTATGAGCGGCGTCCTGACTGAGGAAGAGTCTAATTGCAAAAACTTCTTGGAAACGGTAAGGATTTTTAGTATTATTCCAAGATCACGTTTTATAATTATCATCATCATAATTTCAGTTCATATGCGTCCCACTGCTGGGTTTAAGCTTCATCCTTTTATTTTCCATTTATTTTCGCGGCGGGCGGACGGTGCGATCACACCCCGCTACCTGCGTTAATGTATTGCGGATGCGGAAAGTCAGCGTCCACTCCGTCCGCTGGGGTAATGAGGATAGCTGCGTTTTCACGAACGCCGCCTTTGCCAGTAGATTACGATCCAGGCGTCCCCCAGCCTACCGTAGCAATGCGGTAGCTCCGTGCGCTCTGGGGGTCACCCCTACTAGGGTCCCGGAGAGACCGGGAGACTTTTATCCGAATATAAAAATGGTCGTATAAGGTTAACCTTCTTCAGGACATGCCAGCTTCTTACGCGTGGTGCAAGAGCGGAGCTGGTGAACGTTAAGTCCATTATCGATCCACCCCGGTGTCGCAAGCACGTATTCGCCAATCCCCTGTTAAGTAAGCTGAGGCCCAGTGAGGCTAATCACTCCTCGACCACCGCGACTCTACGAGGCGTGGTACCAGGTGCCGTATCGAGGCTCCCAAGTTGTAGAGGATGGCCCCGAAATTAGGGCAGGGACACGTTTAGGGCTCAGGGCAACGCAATATGCCGCTTGGTAACCAATCTGTTCGCAACGGCGCGGCCGGGTGTACTCGAATGCAATGCACTTATAAAAAGCACCTCACAGGTCGTTGCTGCACGTTTAGCTCCAGGCCACAAGCCGGCCAGTTTGCTGACAGACTCTACTGCGCACTGCGTCCATGCAGATCCTACGCCACCTGTACAGGGGTAGAAGGCGACAATGCGGACGGCGTCTAAAGAATACCCGGTTCTCGAATCAATAGCTTACTGGATATCCTCCACCGTCACGGAATCATCCAAGTCTCCTTCCTTGGGAGAAAAATTGACCTACTGTACCACGGTGGTCAGGCGTGTTGGTATAGAGTTTTGTTTAGAGTTTTTCTTGTCTTGAATAGACGTTATATGCGTTGTATATCCCTCAGTCTTCTCTTACAATCACCCACGGGTAAGATAGGGGATACTGAATTGTATTTTTACTCCGTCACTACACGGACCAACCGAGAAAGTTGCTCTATTAACTATTTCGCTTAACGATTGAAACACTACGACACCTTAACACAGCTCACACTTCAATTTTCTGCGCGTGTATGATAATACCCTGGATGGTTTGGCCCGCAGTTGTGGACAGAAAACTGTTAATAGTGTCGCCCTATAAATAAATAAATAAAATAAAATAGCCTTTTATTTCTACTACGTTACATAACATACAGGGTTTGATTAAATAATGAAAGTAACTTAAACGATAATAAACTTACTAACTAATTTTCCATAGACTAAACTTTTTTATTAGTATAATGTAGTAGTCGCCTCTAGGGCGTAGTCCTCCCCTAACCCTTTCCATGCTTCTCTTTCGTGCGCCTTTTGCAACCAATTTATGCCACATTTCTGAATAAAAATATCCCTCCATCTCTTTTTGGGGCTTCCTTGTTTCCTTCTTTCGTCCCTTGGTGTCGATTCTGTCAAACGCTTTGCCCATCTATTGCTACACAACCTGCATATATGACCAGCCCACTGCCATTTTAATAATCTAATTCTTTTTCGAACACCAACCAATTTTGTTTTGTTTCTTATATTATTTACGTTAATTCAATCTGATATTTTGATGCAAAGCATACTTCTTTCCATTTTACGTTGGCAAACAGCAAGTTTTTCCTCGTCCTCTTTTCTTAATGACCATGTGGCCCTACCACAGATTAGTTATTATTACAATTTTTAAGATTGTCTACAGACTTTGCTGGTTACAAATACCGCAGACTATCTTTCTCAATTTAATTTCTTAGATCTTTTCTCAGTGAAATCATTATGCACGCCATAAACAGCAAATTTGATTTCCATTTTCACATTTGTTGTTTTGCTGAGATGAATTCAATCAATGCGCTGGGTTACGTTATAGACGTAGGCCAGCGCACTATAACTATTCTCGTTTCAATGTAGGTATATGATTTGACTTTATATTAATTATAATGTAATTTGACTTATTTTTCAATTTGTTTTTATTCCAGTGCAATAAAAGTAAAGAATGTTGTGGTCTTAGTTTTTGTTTTGGAAGCGGTCGATGCGTCGGTTTATCTCAATATTATGGAAACACTTCAACTACCGACTCAACTGGCATGTAACTAGAACATTAGACAAAAAAATATATATTCATAAATTGTGATACTTAGCGTTTTCATTACAAAATAAATTTATTGTTCAAATGATAAAACCTGTATTTATGTTTTTTTTTGGGATGTAAGATGGGAAACATAAATTTTATTAAAATATATATGATTGAAATAAAACTATTTTACGTATTATATCGCGTTTTTATTTAATTTTTAAGTTTCTGAAGTTTTAAAATATTCTACAGCATGAGTGCTGTAGCTTATTATGTCAAGGGAGGACTAAAGTATTACACGACAAAAAGTTATTACTATTACACCGCCTTCCTCAACTCTCCTTGGGAATATAATTGTTGACCAGGCATCAGACAGAGTTGGACCAGGTAGCTGTAAACATCTTAGTCGTCTTTAACGACATGTACGAGCACGTGTGGGTCTGTAGTAAAAGTAGCTAACCACACGGCAAAAAAAAACGAAACGGAAAAATTTGAAATAAACGGCCATATAGTCATACATAGCTATCCTCAAAAGTTGTCCTTATGTTGACCTAATATGCATTGCTTTAAGTTAGGGTTCAAGACTGAGGTGACGATTGCCGCGGTTCCGTTCCGGCTGACCACCCAATTGGGGCGATCAGGCACGACGTACGGTTCCGCGACTACGGCTGCACCGATCGACCACTCCGCCATGGATTGCAGGAGGAGATCCTGCGCACTGGCGGAGTGGTTGGTGTTCGCCTGCAGGAGGTGAGTGGACTGGGCAGCCATTAATGGGCCGTGTCCATCATCACCTCCTGGCTTGCGGCGGGCGATCGGGCCGCGCTAGGAGCGGGCGCGGCTGGAGTCGAAGGGCCGCTCCGCCCCTTTGGAGCCGAAGCCGGAGGTCTGCACGCCCCAGAGCCCATGCGGTGCTTGGCAGGCTTATTGCCCGCCGCACACGCGGGGCAGTGGGGCGGGGCGGCGCAGGATGCCGCCATATGCCCAGTGTGACCGCAGCGGAAACAGAGTCCGCCGCAGTCAAAGCAATTAGTGCATGTTGGTCGGGTGTGCCCGACCGCCATGCACTTAAAACACCTCGCAGGCCGGTGCTCAAGCACGGTGACTCGCGCTGAGCTCCAGCCCACGAGGAGCCTGCCTGAGTCGGCCAGTTGCCTGACTGACTCCACTGGGCACTGCACCCAGGCGGCACCTACGCCGCCCGGACCGGGCCAGATGACGCCAACCCGGACGGTGTCCAGGGGACACCCGGTTTTCGAGGCAATGGTCTCCCGGATGTCTTCCACCGTCACGGAGTCGTCCAGACCCGAAATGCGCATTTCGGCGCACTTCACGGGTCTGGCGATTCTAACGCCACCCTCCTCGGCGAACAGACCTCTCAACTTCGACGCCACGCTATCTGCCGTCCTGGTGCCCTCAGCCCCAGGGAACTCTAAAATCCGAGCCCCTGTCCGGGCCTTGCGGGTCCTGGCTTCTACGCCTCCTATGTCGGAGACGTCGAGCTCCCGCCGGGCTTTCCGCAGAACTGCCTCATAGCTGAGGCCCCTTTCTGCCGCCTCAGGCAGCACAGTGATCACCACTGCGGCTGTCTTCGGCGGCCGGAGCCCCTTGCGCGGCCTCTTTCTCTTCGTGCCGCCTCCTCCGGCTCCTGCCTGTGGAGCGGCGACCTCAGCGGCGCGCTTGGCCACCGCTCTCCTCCTCTGGCCGCGACTCTTCCTGCCGCGCTCGGCCACCTGCCAACCCTGTTCGGGCGCAGCGGGCGTGCCGGGCGCAGTCGCGGCCGCGCTAGTCGTCGCTGACGGTGTTGTTGCTGGCGACGACTGCGGTCCGGCAGGAGCCGGTGCCGTCTTCTTTTTTGGAGCGGGCCCCTTTTGTTTGGGCCCAGCCGCGGCTGCGGCGTAGCTCCCCCCCACGCGGCCACCCTGACAAGGTAGCGGGGCGGGGGCTGGTGCCGCATGTGGCCGCTTATCCGCGGCGAGAGGCGGCCGAACACGTGGTTCTGGAGGCAGCCTTGCCTCCAGAACGGCCAAGCGCGCATCGACCAGGTTTCCCACTGTGTCGATAGTGGCGCGCAAGGCCTCGTCCGGCAAGCCTCCCATCACAGGCAGCGGGGTTGGCGCTATCGGCTGGGCCGCTATTGGGGTCTGCTCCACGGCATTGGGTGGGCTGGCGCTGGTTGGCGGTGCGCGCTCCGCAGTCGGAGCCGTCCTCGGCGCAGCGGCAACCGTCGGGCGGCCAGCGCATTGGGGCGGTTTTGGAGCGGCGGCAGCTCCTCGGCGGTCAGCGCTGGCCGGCGGCGTGGGTGGCGCAGGCGGCACGAGCCGCGCCATTTGGGCCTTCAGGTCGGCCACATCCTTCGTAAGGAGGCGGTTGGCCCTCCGTACCGCGGCCAACTCCGACTCCAACCGGTGGTTCTGGGCCCGCAGGCCTGACACCTCGTCGTCGGCCCGCCTGTGAGCCTCCGACCCTCCACGCACTCCGCCGGCCGGGGAGTGGATTGTCCTACCCGACGCCGCGGCTCCTCGCCCTCTGCGCGACGTCGGCACTTTGGGGGGAGGCATGATCACGACACTCCCCTCGGAATCGGCGCCTGAGCTGCCCTCCTTGTCAAGGGGGCGCTTCCACACCTTCGAGGGGAGGGCCTCCTCCCTTGTCGTTAGGGCCGCGGTTTGAGCTGCCGCCGCAAGACGCGGCGACGACCTGGCGGCGGCGGTGTTTGGTGCCTAACTTAATAATATAAGTAAAGCAACAATGTACTAATAATAAATTTATTGTACTTAAAATAATTGAATACAACGACGCTCGAATATTAACACGTATATGTATGCTCGCCGCGGTGATAAGCTAACAAGTGTTCGGTGCCCCGATGTCGCTGGTGTCGAGCTTCGTACCGCACGCGCCGCCTCCTCTCGTCCCGCTGGTGCATATGCGAAGTTTATTGTCGCGCAAACAGCGGTGTCGGGTTCCAACCGGCTGACCACGATGGACGGCTCTGCGGAACTACCGCCCTCGTCCATCACATCGGCAGATCCACTGCCCTCGTCTCTGGACGGCTCTGCGACAGAATTGTCGCCCTCATCCGTTGACGGCTCTGCAGTGGATCCACCGCCGTCCTTATCCCGCTCGCGCGCATTTTCGGCATTCCGCCTTTTGTCGCGAGCGTTCGCTTTCGCGGCTTTCCCCCATGTGAACCGCGCCTGTCGACGCTTCTTCTTCTTCAAGAGGGGGGGAAGTCGCGGAACCGTACGTCGTGCCTGATCGCCCCAATTGGGTGGTCAGCCGGAACGGAACCGCGGCAATCGTCACCTCCACGCAGCGACACTTCCCGTCCTTATCCCTCTTGGATAGGGGCGAGGAATTTGTCGCGGCGGATTGGGGAGGGTTCACGCTCTACAGTGTATACCTCTCCCCTAATAGGAGGATGGACGATTTCGGGGCCTCCCTCACCACCTTGGAGGCTTTGATACGGCGACTGGCACCGGGCCTCGTCCTGGTCCTTTTTTTTTTTTTTTATTTTTTTTTTTTTTTTTTTTTTTTTTTTTTTTTTTTTTTTTTTTGGTGGACTATGGATTAGCCTCGCCCCGCCAAATCGGCCCGGGGTGACGGAGAAGGCGGCGCGTGACCCCATAGACCCACCGTAAAACTCCTCTCTCTTCGCCGTGCGAGCGGGTCACCGGGACCCGATTTTTAACTTCGGTGGCCCGCCCGGCGGTTCACCCTCGCGGGTTCCTCTCGTCGACGCCCCGACAGATTTCGCCGTCGGGGCGTCGCCCTCACGCGGTGGCCTCACGTCGGGTGACCGGACAATTCCCCGGTCCGATCACCCGAAGCCTCGGTTAGGGCGGCATCAGGCGCAGGTATTCGCGCCTGCGCCGCCCCGGCCGCTGGCGGCGGCCCGGGGCGCGGGAATCCTCCCTTGCTCGTTCCGCCGCTGCGGCGACCGCGTCCCAGTTCCTGATGCTGTCGACCATCGCCCTCGCGACGGCCGGCAGCGTCAGGTCGGCACCGATGACAGCGACGAGGTCACGGCGCTGCCGCTCCCATCCCGGACACACCTCCAGCGTGTGTTGCGCCGTGTCCTCGTCACTCCTGCAGTGGTGGCAGGCCGGAGTCCACTCCCTATACACGACCCTGTGCAGGTACAACCCGAAACACCCGTGCCCCGTCAATACCTGCACCAGCCGAAAGGTGAGGACTCCGTGCCGCCGCTCCATCCACTCTATCAATACGGGCCGGAGGGCCTCAACGGTCTCCACACCGTGCCTAGGCCTCTCCAGCCGCGTAGCCCAACGGGCGATGACGTCTCGGCGGGCATCCACGCGCCAGGTGGCTATCTCGCTCAACGATGGGGAGCCACCTTCTTCGCGCGCTGTGATAACCCGCCGGTAGAGGTCGGAGAGCATCTCCGCCTCTAGGTCCCACGGGGGTGTCCCGGCCAACAGGCACGCCGCCTCTGTCGACACCGTGCGGTACCCGCGAATGGCTCTGACCGCCATGGCTCTCTGTGGCCTCCACAGAACCGCCCTGAGCTGGGCGTTCAGAGCCCTCGCCCACACGGGTGCGCCGTACATGGCCATTGAACGGATGACCCCCGCATACAGCCGTCGGCCCTCGAAACTGGGTCCGCCCACGTTCGGCATGAGTCGAGAAAGGGCGGACGCCGCGCCGACAAGCCGGGGAGCAATCTGTCGGAAATGCTCCGGAACCACCATCGCCCGTCGAGCACCAGACCCAAGTACCTCATATGGGCCTGGATGCTGATGTGGATGGAGTTTACCACTATCGAGGCGCCGATGGGTAGCCTCACACGGGGCCCATGGAAAAGTAGGGCCTCCGTCTTGTTTAGGGCCACCCTGAGCCCCAGCGCCTCGATCCGCCTGACCATCTCCTCGGTGCCGAGAGTGGCCAGGCTCGCCGCCTCTTCGAGTGTCCTGCCCCGGGCTGTGACGAGCGTGTCGTCAGCGTAGCACACCAAGCTCAGCCCGGGGGGGAGACTCCCTCTCAACGCCCAGTCGTACCCGATGTCCCACAGGGTCGGCCCCAGAACCGACCCCTGTGGCACGCCGCACGACATGGGCGTCCGCACAATGTCCCCTGCGGGACCCGCGCAGAGGATACTGCGGCCCTCCAAATAGTCTGCCACCAGCCGCCTGAGGTACAGGGGCACTCCATGGAACCGGAGCGCCTCCCTGATGCAGCCGAATGGCAGACTATTGAATGCGTTGGCGATGTCCAACGACACCGCCAACAGCACTCCCTTCCCGGCGACGGCCTCCGCGGCCGCCTGCCTCAGGCGTAATAGGGCCCCGATGGTCGAACGCCCCCTCCGAAACCCATACTGAGCGTCCGACAGATCGGGCCCCACCTCCTCCAGGTGTCGGACGATGCGAGCAGCGAGCACACGCTCCAGCAGCTTACCCACATCGTCGAGGAGCACGATGGGCCTGTAGGCCGACGGCAAATCCGGGGACCGTCCCGGCTTTGGCAGGAGAACCAACCTCCCTTCCTTCCAGCACTCAGGGAACCGTCCAGACGTCAGACAGGCGTTGAACAGCTGCCTGAGGCGAGGCTCGAAGTGCTCGAGGAGCGACGTCAGCACCCGGACTGGAATTCCGTCCGGGCCGGGGGCCGTGGTGGCGGAACGAATCTTCGCCACGGCCGCCCCCACTTCCGACTCCGTCACGGGCGGAACACTCTCGTCGTCGTCGGCCTCCCGGTCCTGATCTGGCGGAGCCATGACCGGGGGCGTGTGTTCCGACTGCCGTGGAAACAGCTCCTCGACCACCCTACGAAGGAAGTCGGGCTGGAGGGTCTCGGTGAGGGGGGGGGCCCGCGCGCGAAGCTTGTTCAGCGCCGCGCGATATGGGCGACCCCAGGGGTCACGGTCGAGACCGTCCAGCATCTCCTGCCAACTCGCGCCCTTGGCGGCTCGGATGGCCAGCCGAAAGGCAGTCCGCGCACTGCGGTACGCCTCGTACAGCTGGCCCTCCCGCTCGACGTCGCGGTGACGCCGCCGGCTGCGGGTGTAGGACCTTCGGGCACTGATACACGCCGCACGAAGGTCCGCCAGTCTTGGGGACCACCAGTAGACCCCCTGCCTCGGAGGCGGACGCCGCCGCACTCTGGGCATGGCCGCATCGCAGATCTGCGTTAACGCACTGCGAATGCGGACAGCCTCAGCGTCCACTCCGTCCGCTGGGGGTGGTGAGGACAGCCACGTACTGACAATGGCCGCCTCCGCCAGTAGATCCCTGTCAAGACGACCCACAGCCCACCGCGGAAACGCGGGAGCTCCGTCCGCCCTGTGACCCCTACCGGGTTCCCGGGGGGAGACCTCCATCCGGATGTACCGGTGGTCCGACAGGGTCTCCGCCTCCTCCAGGACACTCCAGTTCCTCACCCGTGGCGCGACAGCGGGGCTAGCGAACGACAAGTCCACTATCGACCCGCCCTGCCGCCGCACACACGTGTTCACCGAGCCTCTGTTCAGAACACAGAGGCCCAGTGAAGCCGCCCACTCGTTGACCGCCCGCCCGCGGTCGTCCGTCGTAGGGGACCCCCACGCCGTGGATTTGGCGTTGAAGTCCCCCAGAACCAGGACGAGGCCCGGTGCCAGTCGCCGTATCGAGGCCTCCAAGGTGGTGAGTGAGGCCCCGAAATCGTCCATCCTCCTAGTGGGGGAGAGGTATACGCTGTAGAGCGTGACCCCTCCCCACTCCGCCGCGACAAATTCCTCGCCCCTATCCAAAAGGGACAAAGACGGGAAGTGCCGCTGCGTTGAGACGACGATTGCCGCAGTACCGTTTCGACTGACCACCCAATTGGGGCGATCAGGCACGGCGTACGGTTCCGCGACTACGGCTGCACCAATCGACCACTCCGCCATGGATTGCAGGAGGAGATCCTGCGCTCCGGCGGAGTGGTTGGTGTTGGCCTGCAGGAGGAGGTGCATGGATGGTGTACCCATTATCGGGTTGTGTCCATGACCTCCTCGCCAGCGGGCGATCGGACCGCGCTAGGAGCGGGAGCGGCCGTGGTCGTAGGGCCGCCCCGCGCCTTTGGGGCCGAAGCTGGAGGTTTGCACGCCCCAGAGCCCATGCGGTGCTTGGCGGGCTTATTGCCCGCCGCACACGCGGGGCAGTGGGGCGGGGCGGCGCAAGATGCCGCCACGTGCCCGGTCTGACCGCAGCGGAAACACAATCCGCCGCAGTCGAAGCAATTAGTGCACGTCGGTCGAGTGTGTCCGACCGCCATGCACTTGTAGCACCTCGCGGGCCGGTGCTCAAGCACGGTTACCCGCGCCGAGCTCCAGCCCACGAGGAGCCTGCCTGAGCCGGCCAGTTGCCTGACCGACTCTACCGGGCACTGCGCCCAGGCAGCACCTACGCCACCCGGACCGGGACGAATGGCACCGACCCGGACGGTGTCTATGGGACACCCGGTTTTCGAGGCAATAGCCTCCCGGATGTCTTCCACCGTCACCGAATCGTCCAAACCCGAAATGCGCATTTCGGCGCACTTGACGGGCCTGGCGATCTTGATGCCACCCTCCACGGCGAATAAACCTCGCAGCTTCTCGGCCACGCTGTCGGCCGTCTTGGCGCCCTCGGCCCCTGGGAACTCGAGAATTCGAGCCCCCGTCCGGGCCTTGCGGGTCCTGGCTTCGACGCCTCCAATATCGGAGACGTCTAGCTCCCGCCGGGCCTTCCTCAAGACGGCCTCGTAGCTGAGGCCCTTCTCGGCCGCCTCGGGCAGCACAGTGATCACCACTGCGGCCGTCTTCGGCGACTTGAGCCCCTTGCGCGGTCTCTTCTTCCGTCCGGCTCCTGCCTGTGGAGCGGGGACCTCAGCGGCGCGCTTGGCCTCCGCTCTCCTTCTTTGGCCGCGACTCCTTCTGTCGCGCTCGGCCACCTGCCAACCCTGTTCGGGTACGGCAGTCGTGCCAGACGCGGAAGGTCTCGTCGCAGCCTCGCTGGTCGTCGCCGGCGGTGTTATTGCGGGCGACTTCAGCGGTCCGGCAGGAGCCGGAGCCGTCTTCCTCCTCAGGGCGGGTCCCTTCGGAGCTGGGCCAGGGCCTTTGGGCTTAGGCCCGGCCGCGGCCGCGGCGTAGCTCCCCACGCGGCCACCCTGACAAGGCAGCGGGGCGGGGGCTGGTGCCACATGCGGCCGCTTGTCCGCGGCGAGAGGTGGTCGGACACGTGGTTCTGGAGGCAACCTCGCCTCCAGAACGGCGAAGCGCGCATCGACGAGCTTGCCCACTGCGCCGATGATTTTGGCGAGGGCCTCGTCCGATATGCCTCCCACCTCAAACGGGGTCGGCTGAGCCTCCTCAGGGGCCCGTTGTACGGCGCCTGGCGGCTTTGGCGCCGCAGGGGCGCTAGCCGGCGGCAAGCGGTCCGCGGGGAGAGGCGTCAACCTCACCACCGGGACAGGGAGTCTCGCCGCGGCGACTGCGCCAGCGTCAGCCGGCGGCGCGCGCTTCGCGGCGGCAGGCGTCTTCCTCGCCGCGGGGACGGGTGTGACGGTGACGCCATCACCCAACGTCGTCGGCGCCGCAGCGCGAGGCGGCTTTGGCGCCGCAGCGGCCGCTGAGTAGCCGGTCTTGGCTGGTGGCGCGGCTGGCGCAGGCGACACGAACAGCGCCACCTGCGCCTTGAGGTCGGCCACGTCGATCAGCAACTGGCGGTTTGCCCGACGCATCTCCGCCAGCATGTCGCCCAGGTTCCTGTTTCGGGTCCGCAGGCCTGACATCTCGCCTCTAAGGCGGACATTTTCGGCCTGCAGATCCGTGGCGTCACCGGCGCGGACAGCGACCGCCGCCGCCCTTTCTACAGCCGAGGTCCCTCGCCCTCTTCGGGAGGCCATGATCTTAGGTGGAGGCATGTTGGCCACGCTCCCCTCGGTTTCGGCGCTCGAGCTGCCTCCCTTACTCAGGGGGCGCTTTCGCACCTGCGAGGGGAGGGCCTCCTCCTTCTTAGTCGCGGTCGCCGGCGGCGTCTTTGCTGCTAGACGCGCCGACGACCTAGTGGGGCCTTCACCAGCCGACCCGCTGCCCTCTTTGGACGGCCCTGCGGGAATATCACCGCCCTCGTCCATTCTGACGGTAGATCCGCCGCCCTCGTCTTCGGACGGCTCTGCGACATCGCTGTCGCCCTCGTCCGTCGACGGCTCTGCTGCGAGTCTACCGTCTTTCTTCTCTTCAGCGGCGGCAGCCTCCCTGCGCGCTCGCCGCTCCTCCAGCCGCCTTTTGTGGCTCAGGCCGTTGCCCCGGGTCTTTCTGGGCGACCTCCTCTTCTTCTTCTGGGCCTCCACTGTTTGTGCCGGGCCCTCGGCGGACGCCTCAAGTCCTGAGGACGAGGCGTCGTTGTCAGTTTTTCTTTGGCTTGACAAGGCCGTGGTGTGAGAATCACAGGGATTCCCGTCGGTAAATGTATTTAATTTTAAGGTATCCATATGATTCCCACGAGTAGGGGAGATACACAACGTCGACCCGGGCAGAGATCCCTTTACCCGGGCAAGCCTACATTTACCAACCAGGGGGTCAGCCGGTACCCTGGCTGGAGCGTGCTAACGACAGAACAACCCATCTGCCATGCATCTTCTCGCCGCACGCCAGAACTTAAGATTCTGGGTGATTTCCGAGTCCGAATGTTACTTCGAACTCTTTATAGAGGTTGTCTTCCTCGCGGTCCGGGCGGTTAAGCCAAGACCCTCGCTCCTGAAACTAAGACAAGCAAAGAATCAGGTTTACGATGTGTGGGCGGTGGCATGTGCCTGCCCAGCCCTCAAATAAATGAGTGACTGAGCCCGTCCCAATATTTCGCGTCCTATACCCTCTACTACGACTGTAGTAGAGTAAGGAGCGAAATCGCGCAGATATTCGCTACGGACGACAGTACAACAGAAGAACTGGGGACCGCCGCCCGCACCCAGGGTACACCGCGTGGAGGTTTCTGGGATAGTACCCCGCCTCGTCCTGGTCCTGGGGGACTTCAACGCCAAATCCACGGCGTGGGGGTCCCCGATGACGGACGATCGCGGGCGGGTGATCGTGGAGTGGGCGGCGTCACTAGGCCTCTGTATCCTAAACAGAGGCTCAGTGAACACGTGTGTGCGACAGCAGGGTGGGTCGATAGTGGACTTGTCGTTCGCTAGCCCCGCTGTCGCACCACGAGTGAGGGACTGGTGTGTCCTGGAGGAGGCGGAGACCCTGTCGGATCACCGATACATCCGGATGGAAGTCTCCCCTCTCCGGGACCCCAGTAGGGGTCACAGGGCGGACCGGGCTCCCGCATTTCCGCGGTGGGCTGTGTAGGGACCTACTGGCAGAGGCGGCCATCGTGAACACGTGGCTTTCCTCACCACCCCCAGCGGACGGAGTGGACGTTGAGGCTGTCCGCATCCGCAGTGCGCTAACGCAGGTCGGCGATGCGGCCATGCCCAGGGTGCCTTGGGTACTGGTGGTCCCCAAGACTGGCGGATCTTCGTGCGGCGTGCATTAGTGCCCGAAGGTCCTACACCCGCAGTAGGCGGCGTCGCCGCGATGTTGAGCGGGAGGGCCAGCTGTACGAGGCGTACAGTGCGCGTACCGCCTTTCGGCTGGCCATCCGGTCCGCCAAGGACGCAAGTTGGCTGGAGATGCCTCACCGAGACCCTCCAGCCCGACCTCCTTCGTAGGGTGGTCGAGGAGCTGTTCCCGCGGCAGTCGGAGCACACGCCCCCGGTCATGGCTTTGCCAGATCACGACCAGGAGGCCGTCGAGAGTGTTCCGCTCGTGACGGAGTCGGGAGTGGGGGCAGCCGTGGCGAAGATTCATTCCGCCACCACGGCCCCCGGCCTGGACGGAGTCCCAGTCCGGGTGTTGACGTTGCTCCTCGAGCATCTCGAACCTCGCCTCAGGCGACTGTTCAACGCCTGTCTGACGTCTGGACAGTTCCCTGAGTGCTGGAAGGAAGGGAGGTTGGTTCTCCTGCCAAAGCCGGGACGGCCCCCGGATTCGCCGTCGGCCTACAGGCCCATTGTGCTTCTGGACGATGTGGGTAAACTGCTGGAGCGTGTCCTCGCTGCCCGCATCGTCCAGCACCTGGAGGAGGTGGGGCCCAATCTGTCGGACGCTCAATTTGGGATTCGGAAGGGGCATTCGACCATCGGGGCCCTGCTACGCCTGAGGCAGACGGCCGCGGAGGCTGTCGCCGGCAAAGGAGTGTTGTTGGCGGTGTCGTTGGACATCGCCAACGCCTTCAATAGTCTGCCATTCAGCTGCATCAGGGAGGCGCTCCGGTTCCATGGAGTGCCCCTGTACCTCAGGCGGCTGGTGGCAGACTATTTGGAGGAGCGCAGTGTTCTCTACGCGAGCCCCGTAGGGGACATTGTGCGGACGCCCATGTCGTGCGGTGTTCCGCAGGGGTCGGTTCTGGGGCCGACTCTGTGGGACATCGGTTACGACTGGGCGTTGAGAGGGAGTCTCCCCCCACGGGCTGAGCGCTATATGCTATGCTGACGACACGCTCGTCACAGCCCGGGGCAGGACACTCGAAGACGCGGCGAGCCTGGCCACTCTCGGCACCGAGGAGATGGTCAGGCGAATTGAGGCGCTGGGGCTCAGGGTGGCCCTAAACAAGACGGAGGCCCTACTATTCCATGGGCCCCGTGTGAGGCTGCCCATCGGCGCCTCATTAGTCGTCAACTACATCCACATCAGTATCCAGGCCCATATGAGGTACTTGGGTCTGGTGCTCGACGGGCGATGGTGGTTCCGGGAGCATTTTCGTCAAATTGCTCCCCGGCTGGTCGGCGCGGCGTCCGCCCTTTCTCGGCTCATGCCGAACGTGGGCGGACCCAGTTTCGAGGGCCGACGGCTGTATGCGGGGGTCATCCGCTCAATGGCCATGTACGGCGCACCCGTGTGGGCGAGGGCTCTGAACGCCCAGCTCAGGGCGGTGCTGTGGAGGACACAGCGAGCCATGGCGGTCAGAGCCATTCGCGGGTACCGCACGGTGTCTACCGAGGCGGCATGCCTATTGGCCGGGACACCCCCGTGGGACCTAGAGGCGGAGATGCTCTCCGACCTCTACCGGCGGGTTACCTCAATGCGCGAAGAGGGTGGCTCCCCATCGTTCAACTAGATAGCCACCTGGCGCGAGGAGGCCCGCCGAGAAGTCATCGCCCGTTGGGCTACGCGGCTGGAGAGGCCTAGACACGGTGTTTTTACCGTTGAGGCCCTCCGGCCCGTTCTGATGGAGTGGATGGAGCGGCGGCACGGAGTCCTCTCTTTCCGGTTGGTGCAGGTCTTGTCGGGGCCACCGAAGTTAAAATCGAGTACCGGTGGTCCGCTCGCACGGCGAAGAGAGAAGGTTTTACGGTGGGTCTATGGGGTCACGCGCCGCCTTTCCGCCACCCCGGACCGATTCAGCGGGGCGAGACGCACCCATAGCCCACCAATAAAAAAAAAAAAAAAAAAAAAAAAAAAAAAAAAAGGTCTTGTCGGGGCATGGTTGCGTCGGCAAGTACCTGCACACGGTCGTGCGGAGGGAGTGGACTCCGTCCTGCCACCATTGCAGTAGCGACGAGGACACGGCGCAACATACGCTCGAGGTATGTTCGGGCTGGGACGGGCAGCACCGTGACCTCGTCGTTGTCATCGGTGCCGACCTCACGCTGCCGACTGTTGCGCGAGCGATGGTCGACAGTGTCAGGAATTGGGACGCGGTCGCCGACTTCTGCGAGGCTGTCATCTCGCAGAAGGAGGCGGCGGAACGGGCCCGGGAGGATTCCCGCGACCCGGGCCGCCGCCCGCGGCCGGCGCGGCGCAGGCGCGAGTACCTGCGCCTGATGCCGCCCTAACCGAGGCTGCGGGTGATCGGACCGGGGAATTGTCCGGTCACCCGACGTGAGGCCACCGCGTGAGGACGACGCCTCGACGGCGAAAACTGTCGGGGCGTCGATAGGAGAGGCGCCCGAGAGGGCATACCGCCGAGCGGGCCACCGAAGACAAAGATCGGGTACCGGTGGCCTGCTCGCACGGCGAAGAAGAGGTGCTTGCAGGGTGGGTCAATGGGGTTGCGTGCCGCCTCTTCCGTCACCCCGGACTGATTTGGCGGGGTGCGACGTCCATAGCCCACCGAAAAAAAAAAAAAAAAAGGGTTCAAGACTGAAGATTTTTGTATTGCTTATGGTTGCAAATGAGCAAGCAATACACCTAATGGTAAGTGTTACTGCCGTACATGAACCTTAGTTATACCAGGCTGTAGCTAGTACGTTGCCTACTAGTGAAAACACTAAACCCACCCAGAAAGTTGGACTTCCGGTTCTATCATTCACCGTACGATGCGCAGCAGCACATTATTACTGTTCAGGCGTCGTTTTTCTGCGAAAGTGTGGACTACCCCTGACGGAATGGTTGCAGACAGTAAACTGTCAACAGTGTAGTCCACTATCAATTTTTTTTCCAGGCCAGACCAAAATCCTAGTGTTGTCACTAATTTATTTTTTAATAATATCATGAGTATGGAAGGAAAGTTACAGTTAAAAGTCTTCAGCGTATGAATGCAAACTTTACTTTAAACAGTTTATGGTAACTGTGTTGTATAATATGAAAGGAAGTGACCCCAGGATACAACCTTGGAGGACACCTCTATTCACCTCTTTTGTAGACGATGATGATGAGTTTTTGTGTCTATTATGAATCTGGAGAAATTGTGAATGGTTAGATAGATAGCTATTGAACCGGCTAGGAGTTAAGCAAATTTAGAAAGAAGAAGCAAGATATTTATCGAATCAATAGCACGAGAAATTTCAAAAGAACGAGTAAGGTAGCTTTAATTTGATCTCTGGCTTTAAGTAGGTTGTCAAGAACCTCAAGGAGAACAGTTGTGCTATGTTTTTATCGGAGTGCAGATTGTCTATTCAGCAATATATTATAATGCTCAAGAAATATCTAATTGGTTGCTTACAGCTTTTCCAGGATTATGGAAACAAATGGTAACAAGTTGTTTGGGCGAAGATCATTCCAGTTGTAAGACTATGTACTTTTTGAATAAGTTTTATAATCGCTACTTTCCATTAGCGTCCATTCAGCAGCCCGTAGACGTCCACTAATATACATAGACCTCCGTAGGAGATTGGTTCTCAAAACGGTCCTGTGCTACTTGCATGGAATAGTGTCCTGCGACTTTATAATATCGTCAGTCCACCTAGTTGAACATCGTCCTACGCTGCGTTGTCCGATTCGTGGTTGCCACTGGTGAACCTTTCTCCCTTGACCATGTAAGCTGTAGAATATTTAAAACTCCAGGAACTTAAAAATTAAATAAAATTGCGATAAAATCCGTAAAATAATTTTATTTCAATCATAATATTTTAATAAAATTTATATTTTCCATTTCCCATCGCAAAAAAAAATATGTAAAACTTTTACCACTTGAACAATAAATTTACAATATAATGAAAATGCTAAGTATTACAATTTATAAATATATATTTTTCTGTCTAATGTTCTAGTTACATGCCACTAGAGTTGGTAGATGAAGTATTTCCAAAATAATTAAATAAATTGACGCATTGACCGCTTCCAACACAAAAACTAAAACCACAACAGTCTTTACTTTTATTGCACTGAAATAAAAACAAATTGAAAATAAGTTAAATTACATTATAATTAATATAAAGTCAATCATATATAAATTCCCGATACGAAACGAAAAATGATGTCACAAGCGGGGTTCGAACCCGCACCTATTGGGAATCCGGCCCAACCGTGCTGCCACTTACACCATCGTGAACTATTTTGGGACATGCAAATTTCGAATCATATTATATCTTACGTCTTCAAGGTGACGTATGCCATCTATCGGACAATGTTTACACATTGTATAGACTTAATACTTCAAACTTTACAGTTAGAATTGTATTAAACGATGACACAACCTTGTTATTCAAATTAAATTAAATATTAAATGCTAAAAAATTCAGTAATTTCAATCATATATATTGAAACGAGAATAGTTTATAGACGTTTGACAGCGCACTGTTTCAATGTATCTCAGCAAAAACACAAATGTGAAAATGGAAGCCAAGTTTATTGTTTATGGCGTGCATGATGATTTCGCTAACAAAAGATCTTAGCAATTGAATTGAGAAAGGTTGTCTGTAGTTTTTGTATCCATTGAGATTGAAACGCAACGTTTCAATCGGTAAACGAAAGAGCCAATAGCTCAACTTTCTTGGCTGGTCCGTGTAGTGACGGAGTAAAAATACCATTCACTACTCCCTATCTTTCCCGTGGGTGATCGTAAGAGACGACTGAGGGATATACAACGCATATAACATCTATGCTAGAGAAGAAAAATTCTATACCAACACGCCTGACCACTGTGCTAAAGTAGGTCAATTTACCTCCAAAGGGAGGAGAGTTGGCTGATTCCGTGACGTTTTAGGATATAGGGAAACCATTGACTCGAGAACCGGGTACTCTTTAAGCGCCGTACGGACGGTACGGCGCACCCGTGCGGGCGAGGGATCTGAACGCCCAGCTCAGGGCTGTACTGTGGAGGCCACAGCGAGCCATGGCTGTCAGAGCCATTCACGGGTACCGCACGGTGTCTACCGAGGCGGCATACCTATTGGCCGGGACACCCCCGTGGGACCTAGAGGCGGAGATGCTCTCCGACCTCTACCGGTGGGTAACCTCAGTGCGTGACGAGGGTGGCTCCCCATCGTTTAACGAGATAGCCACCTGGTGCGAGGACGCCCGCCGAGACGTCATCGCCCGTTGGGTTACGCGGCTGGAGAGGCCTAGACACGGTGTTGTTACCGTTGAGGCCCTCCGGCCCATACTGATTGAGTGGATGGAGCGGCGGCACGGAGTCCTCTCCTTTCGGCTGGTGCAGGTATTGTCGGGACACGGGTGCTTTGGCTTGTACCTGCACACGGTCGCGTATAGGGAGTGGACACCGTCCTGCCACCATTGCAGTAGTGACGAGGACACGGCGCAACATACGCTCGAGGTATGTCCGAGCTGGGACGGGCAGCGCCGTGACCTCGTCGCTGTTATCGGTGCCGACCTGACGCTGCCAGCTGTCGCGAAAGCGATGATCGACAGCGTCAGGAATTGGGACGCGGTCACCGCCTTCTGCGAGACTGTCATATCGCAGAAGGAGGCGGCGGAACGAGTCCGGGAAAACTCCCGTGATCCGTGCCGCCGTCAGTGGCCGGGGCGGCGCAGGCGCGAATACCTGCGCCTGATGCCGCCCTAACCGAGGCTTCGGGTGATCGGACCGGGGAATTGTCCGGTCACCCGACGTGAAGCCACCGCGTGAGGGCGACGCCCCGACGGCGAAAGCTGTCAGGGTGTCGACATGAGAGGAACCCGTAAGGGTAAACCGCCGGGCGGGCCACCGAAGACAAAGATCGTGTACCGGTGGCCCGCTCGCACGGCGAAAAGAGTGAGAGAGCGCAGTGCCCAGTAGAGTCTGTCAGGAAACTGGCTGGCTTGTGGGCTGGAACTAAGCGCGGGTAACCGTGCTGTAGCAGCGGCTTGTGAGGTGCTTTAAGTGCATTGCATTCGAGTACACCCGGCCGACGTGCACAAATTGCTTTGCAGCGGGCTTTGTTTCCACTGCGATCAGATTGGGTACAAAGTGGCATCCTGCGTTGCCCTGAGCCCTAAGCGTGGTTGATTTCGGAGTCTCCCTCTCCAACTTGGGAGCCACGATACGGCAAGTGGCACCACGCTTCGTGAAGTCGTGGTGATTCAATCACCGCGACTCGACCACCACCAGTCCGTGGGCCTCTGCTTGCCCAACAGGGGATCGTCGAATACGTGTTTGCGACAGCGGGGCGGATCGATAGTGGACTTATTGTTCACTAGCTCTGCTCTTGTATCACGCGTAAGGAGCTGGCGTGTCCTAGAGAAGGTTAAGATCTTGTACGACCATCTTTATATTCGAATCTCAAAATCTCCCGGTCATAATCGCCCGGACCCTCTGGGACCCGAGAAGGGGGTCACAGGGCGGACGGAGCTTCCACATTGCCGCGGTAGGCTGTGTGACGCCTGGATCGTAATCTACTGGCAGAGGCGAGGCTAGCGACCGCGCAACCCTCATCACCCCCAGCGGATGGAGTGGACTCTGAGCCTGTCCGCATCCGCAATACAATGCAAATAGCGGGGTGTGACCGCACCGTAGCCCGCCGCAAAAGAAAAGAAAAAAAAATGATGTGGCTTAAATCCAGCAGTGGTACGCATATGAACTGAAATTATGATGATGAGAATTATAAAACGTGATCTTGGAACAATACTAAAAATCCTTACCGATTCCCACAACTTTTTGCAACTGGACGCTTCCTCAGTCAGGACGCCGTTCATAACTAGAACGCTAACAGCAAATGCAATTAATAAAACAAAAGTAGCGGAACGTGCCATTGCAAATTATTCACAAAAACTATTTGATTAAATTACAATTCACTGATATTTATACCAATTCAGTTGACAATGAAAGTAACGATCTTTCTCAAATAAATAATTAACCAACATTTTAAAATTTTGGCAATGTGTTAATAAATTAATAAAAAATGATAAGACGAACAATTTAAGTAATTAACAAGCTTCTAAAGTCATACGTTACGCATTTTAATGTCTTCATTTTCTATTTCCTTTTACAGATAAATATATTTTAATTGAATAGGACCTGTTTTGTAAATTGAATTGAATTGAATTAAATTACTACACAAACAAATAGATCCTCTATTTGTTTGTGTAGGAATTCTTCGGGCTACGTTGGCTACTTCTACGGATTTCCGTATCTTGAAATTTATCACGTAATAGCTCAAAGACGCTCAGCGTGCTATGGAGATGGGCTATCCCCCTTCGTAGCACGCTGAGCGACTTTGAGCCTTTTTATGAGGACGACATTTAAAGACTATGTTTCTGTGCCGTAAGTAATCGCTGGTAACACACACTGGTATAAATAAACCTTTGTTTTCAGACACTGTGAAATATTGGACGAGAAGACCCTCCTAAGTTTCCCGAACGAGCCCAGCCGAGCTGGATTCATTGACTTGATCTTGCCATAACTCGCAAAATATCTACTCAGCGATAGACTTATTTATCTTAGTAGTGAATGTTGTAAGTGCGTCAGGCAGTATCGTAGTCAACATGTTTAATGATATATAATCACAATCCTGGGCATAGGACTGGATTCTGCGCAGCAGATTAAGCATATCCTCCTCCTAAATTAAATTCTTTGCCACCAAGTGTTGGAATGATCTACCTCTACCATTGCGGGACTTAAAATCTGTATTTATTTTTAACAAAACTTTAAAACAACATTAACTTAATGCGCAATTACACTATCTTATCTAGGGCGAAATATCGATACTCTTAGAAATATATATTGATGGCGCCAGATTTTTATGCAGGACATAATGACACCAAGATCGATGAGTGGACTGTATTTTTACCCGACTGCGCAACGCAAAGGAGTGGTATTGTGTTTAACAGTCTATGTATGTATGTATGTTTGTATGTTCCTTTGAAGCACTATATAGACCAAACACCTGGGCCGATTTTTATGATTCATACGTCAATCGATTCCTCTTAGTCCGGCGAGTGTCACTAAAGACATGACCTTAGTGAAAATTCAATATGGCGACTACTGGACGCCATATTGTGAAAATGAAAAAAAATAAAGTCAACAAAATATGTCAAGTGAGGTGTCGTTGAATAGGTATTTAAAAATCATTATTAGCTTTTTTCTCAACATTTTTCGATTCGACTGACCGTTTAGGATCTATATCGATTTAAAGTTTCATAACAACCTTTTTCACATATAGGTTTTTAGACAGTAGAAATTTACGATGAAAAGACGAAAAAATCGTATGACTGTGCATGTGAATGTGGATGGACATATACTAAAGTATCTAGTAGGTATATTGGACTACCTAAAGTATCTAATGTCTGACGCGGTCGCCCATCTTCAACTTCTAACGATTTAGTACTCAACTTCAGTCGAAAAACTATATATAGTTAGGTACCTACTTATTAATAAATAAAATAACTATAGCCACCTAGATATTCATAACTAAAAAGTATAAAATAAAAAAAAAAAATAAAAAAATCAAAACCTCGGCTGCGTAAAAAGTGAACCAAATTACGTACACAATAAAAAAAACTGAAAAGAAAAAAATCGGCCAAGTGCGAGTTGTACTCGCGCACGAAGGGTTCCGTAAAACTAAAAATCTCGTTTGGTCAACAATTACATTCCCAAGGAGGGTTGACGTCTGGCAGGGGGCCGGTCATAAAACTATTGCCAATAACTATTACATTATGTACTATGAAAGAAGAGTATATATTGTGTCGATCCCAAGTAATAGGGATTTTTTTTTTTTAGGGGTGGGTTATGGTCGGCGCTCTTCTCGCACCACTCCGTCCGGGGCGACAGAGGGGCGTACGCACGCATACCCGTAACCCACCCACGAACCTCGCCTACGTCGTTGGACCGGCTACTGGAGCAGCGTGAACTTGTCGTCAGTGGCCGGCCCGACGGAACACCCCCTGAGAGGTACCCTCCCCTTGAGCGACGTCCATTGAAAGATTGCTGCCATCCATAGATTTGCTGTCGAATAATGGATCCCGACTGTTCAGTTGTTATGTTCCATTATTATATAATAATATATTTTACTTTCTGCAATAGTATTCATTCGATAATATATTATAGAATTCTAGACCACCGAACACCTAAGTGCTTGTTTTTTTCTTTTCAGTTTTTTTTTATTGTGTACGTAATTTGGTTCACTTTTTACGCAGTCGGGTTTTTTGATTTTTTTAATTATTTTTTTTTAAATTTAATTTATAATTAACCTGGTGCAACAAATATAACAGGATAGGATATTAAAAGGATTACTTAAACCTTTGACGATTTCTTCCCGTTCACAGGCAGACGGTAACGTAAATTCGTATAACGGCCGCGGAAGGCACAACATGTACACACCCGATTAATGTTTTTGGCGCGATCATATGCTATGTACAAGAGTTCACACCTTATCCACAATGACTCTCGGTGAATATGTTGCAGTTTATATAATACACAATGTATTGAAGCGAACACCAAACACGGAGCATATCCACCTCGACTCACTGTCCTTTCCGCATTACCCGGCGTCTATTAACATATGCGGATAGTAAGTATGTAGGGTAGGTACATAGGATATATGGATATGCACCAGAACATAGTTATTAAAAATATTATAATCTGGCGTAATCATATAGATTTTATTAAATATTGTCAATTTTATTTATATTATATATGTATGCAATGTTGTTGTTATACTTATATTAAAATTATTCATACATCGTTACACTCACACATGCTCTCACACTTTTATACTAGTCATGTTTTTATAATTTCTTTAAAATGTACCAGGTGTTGGCAGAATATCAGCGCTAGTTTATAAAATAAAATAGCCGAAGCCAATAAGCCTTTTTTGTTTCTCGTTAATGTTAATGTCATTTTATACCAGAAGGTATTTTCTTTAGTTCTGTTTTTTACCCGACTGCGCAACGCAAAGGAGTGGTATTGTGTTTAACAGTCTATGTATGTATGTATGTATGTTTGTATGTTCCTTTGAAGCACTATATAGACCAAACGCCTGGGCCGATTTGTATGATTCACACGTCAATCCATTCCTCTTAATCCGGCGAGTGTCACTAAAGACATGACGTTAGTGAAAATTCAAAATGGCGACTACTGGACGCCATATTGTGAAAATGAAAAAAAAATAAAGTCAACAAACTATATTAAGTGGGATATCGTTGAATAGGTATTTAAAAATCATTTTTAGTTTTCCCTCAACATTTTTCGATTCGACTGACCGTTTAGGATCTATATAGATTTAAAGTTTCGTAACAACCTTTTTCACATACAGGTCTTTAGACAGTAGAAATTTACGATCAAAAGACGAAAAAATCGTATGACTGTGCGTGTGAATGTGGATGGACATATACTAAAGTATCTAGTAGGTATATTGGACTACCTAAAGTATCTAATGTCTGACGCGGTCGCCCATCTTCAACTTCTAACGATTTAGTACTCAACTTCAGTCGAAAAACTATATATAGTTAGGTACCTACTTATTAATAAATAAAATAACTATAGCCACCTAGGTATTCATAACTAAAAAGATGGTGTCTGATGGTGTCCGATGGTTTACTGTGTGAGACACAAGGAGGTTTCAGGAGTGGAAGGGGATGCATGGATCAAGTGTTCTCTCTGCGCAACATTGTGGAGAAGCATCTGGCTCTAGGTCAGAGGGTTTTCTGCAGTTTTGTAGATCTGGAGAGAGCATTTGACACGGTTGTACGAAAGGAACTTTGGGACATTTTACCGGAGTATGGTATTAACGGTAAACTGCTACAGGCTGTGCAGTCCAGTTACATGGGCTGTAGAGCCTGTGTGCGGCTGGATGATGGAATGTCGCCTTGGTATGACGTCAATATCGGCGTTAAGCAGGGGTGCGTTCTGTCAGCCAGGCTGTTTATCATATATCTGGATAAATGTCTCCAAAGGTTGAACGATATGAATGTGGGAGTCCAGATGGGCGACTCAGTGGTCACTGCTCTGCTTTATGCAGATGATGCAGTCCTGCTGGCACAGTCAGCGACTGACCTGCAGACCCTAGTCGACACAATGACAGAAGATTGTAAGAAAAGGGGTCTACGCGTGAATGTGAGCAAAACCAAAATAATGGTCTTTGAAAGAGATAAAACCAGAACAGATGTAAGAGTAACAATAGGTAATGATGTACTAGAGCAAGTGGATGAATTTGTATATCTTGGATGTGGATATAGCCGAGATGGAAGATACACCACTGATATAGAGCGAAGAGTGAATGCGGGAAATAGAGTGAACGGAGCGTTGGGGCAACTTTTCGGCAGCCACCACCTCAGCCAGAAGGCACGTGTAGCAATACATAACGCAGTGCTTGTCCCAACATTACTGTATGGAAGCGAGAGTTGGGTATGCAGAAAAGAGTATGATAGTAAAATTAATGCGGTCGAAATGCGATCTCTGCGGAAAATCTGTGGAGTTAGGCTGACCGACCGCATTCGTAACGACGACGTAAGAGAGCGAGTAGGTATGAAAGAGAGTATTGGTGTAAAGATGCGAAAGGGAATGCTCCGATGGTTCGGACATGTGGAAAGAATGCCGAACGAACGCCTGGTTAAGAAGATATACAATGCGAAAGTGGAAGGATGTAGGTACCGAGGGAGACCGAGACTAACCTACCTAGACCAGATCGGTCACGTACTGAAGCAAGGTGGAGTCAAGAGTCTCCGAAACCGGCGAGCGTGTATGAAGAGAACTATGAATGTTGAGGAAGCGAGTGAAGTATGCAGAGATAGAGTTCTCTGGCACTCTGTTCTCTCTGCCTACCCTGCAAGGGATATGGCGTGATGATATGTATGTATGTATGTGTAAAAAGTATGAAATAAAAAAAATAATTTAAAAAATCAAAAAACCCAACTGCGTAAAAAGTGAACCAAATTACGTGCACAATGAAAAAAACTGAAAAGAAAAAAACAAGCACTTAGATGTCCGGTGGTCTAGAATTCTATAATATATTATTGAATGAATACTATTGCAGAAAATAATATAAATTTTAATAATGGAACATAAGAACTGAACAGTCGGGATCCATTGAAAATTAGATTTGCTGTCGAATAATGGATCCCGACTGTTCAGTTGTTGTGTTCCATAATTAAAATATATATTATTTTCTGCAATAGTATTCATTCAATAATATATTATAGAATTCTAGACCACCGGACATCTAAGTGCTTGTTTTTTTCTTTTCAGTTTTTTTCATTGTGCACGTAATTTGGTTCACTTTTTACGCAGTTGGGTTTTTTGATTTTTTTAATTATTTTTTTTATATTCATTAGTTTTTAACGAGAACAAAATAAATGTTTCTCTTTCTTTCTTTCTTTCGCTCGTATCTTTTCAAGCCAAAAGCTACTGTTACCGAATCAATTAAAGAAATAATAATACACCACTACTACCGAGAACTGCCAAAAATTTGTATTTATTTCAAGATTGTTACAAGAGGTAGAGGCGATAAGGTAACTCTTAGATCTCTATTATTTATCGTGATCATAGTAACAGTAACTAATGTTAAACATTTTAATATCATTAACTGTTATGTAGGTACTCTGTGTCCTTTCCCTGAATGAGCAGTAAATAATTTTTCTTTCTTTCTAATGACCGCTACAAGATGCCCCCATGTTGGTTTTCATTTATTGAGTTAGTAGTTTACCCTTTTTTTTTTTTTTTTCGCAAGGTGGGACTAGGGATGTGGTCGCGCCCCGGCAAACCAGCCCGGGGCGACGAAAGAGGCGGCGCGCAATCCCATGGACCCACCCTGCAAACACCTCTATTCGCCGTGCGAGCGGACCACCGGTACCCGATCTTTGTCTTCGGTGGCCCGCCCGGCGATATACCCTCTCGGGTTCCTCTCTCGTCACAGCTTTCGCCGTCGAGGCGTCGCCCTCACGCGGTGGCCTCACGTCGGGTGACCGGACAATTCCCCGGTCCGATCACCCGAAGCCTCGGTTAGGGCGGCATCAGGCGCAAAGTTTGTAGTTTACCCTGCG
Organism: Lymantria monacha; assembly: GCA_905163515.2. Classification (NCBI taxonomy): domain Eukaryota; kingdom Metazoa; phylum Arthropoda; class Insecta; order Lepidoptera; family Erebidae; genus Lymantria; species Lymantria monacha. Next base: position 1,342,223 of record LR991091.1, on the reverse strand, counting down.
TAATATTTAAAGACTAATGATAGAGAGGGAACGTGGCTATGGATGTCTACATACACTTTAATTTTTTTGGATGATTGATGGTAAATTGAAGGTAGCACTAGCACTATCAATACACTGCGATTTTAAAATAATAGTGTTGTCCAGTGCTTGTCCCAACATTACTATATGGAAACGAGAGCTGGGTATGCAGAAAAGAGCATGAAAGTAAAATTAATGCGGTCGAAATGCGATCTCTACGGAAAATCTGTGGCTGACCGACCGCATTCGCAACGACGACGTAAAAGAGCGAGTAGGTATGAAAGAGAGTATTGGTGTAAAGATGCGAAAGGGAATGCTCCGATGGTTCGGACATGTGGAAAGAATGCCGAACGAACGTCTGGTTAAGAAGATATACAATGCGAAAGTGGAAGAATGTAGGTACCGGGGGAGACCGGGACTAACCTACCTAGACCAGATTGGTCACGTACTGAAGGAAGGTGGAGTCAAGAGTCTTCAAAACCGGCGAGCGTGTATGAAGAAGATTATGAATGTTGAGGAAGCGAGTGAAGTATGCAAGGATAGAGTTCTCTGTCACTATGTTCTCTCTACCTACCCTGCAAGGGATATGGGGTGATGATATGTATGTATGTAAATATGTAGTCTTTCATAAAATGTTCATTCTTATTCTGTACCCGTGAAAAGGTAGAATACAATGTTTTCATCTCTGTAGAAAACAGTTTTAATTTTACCACAGGTAAACTAGTAGCATTCCACAAAGTTAATCTCCCATCATTAAACGCATATAACATCAAGGCAAGAGAAGCATTCCCCTTTCATTGCGGAGGAGGCTCGAGCTTAGGAGCTTAGGAGGGAGGGGAGAGCATGGAGCCTGTGTGCCATAACATGAATGAAAGCTACAGTGGTATAAGTCGTGGGGTATGTCAGCAATTCGGATTTTACCCTAGACTTGCTTAAAACTTCAAAATATGTATTTCAAATTGATATAAAATGTTTTCAATGTTGCTTATTTATAATTTCAATATCTTCTTTTGAAGTTAAGGTAAATTAAATAGGAACTAAATAATAGATTGCAATATAGTTTCAGATTTGCGACAGGCACTTTAATGACTTCCCCGAAACTCTAGAGGTTATACTAATTTATTTTGTCCTCCGTTCAATTCAATAAAGGAATCGTATACGGAACATTTATGATGTCTATGTTTTTACTTAAGTAAATGATAAGAACTTTGTTTAAATACTGAAAGTATTGTCTAAAGTGAATTGTTCTTGTGTTTTTAAAGATATTTAAAAAAAAAACAACAAATTAGTAAATTCTTAGTATATACAATATAAACTCTTTATAACCAATTTCAAGGGACCGGCATTTTGTTTCGTTATAAAGAGTTTTCGTTATACAGAGGGCACAGAAAAATAAACTAAATTTAATTAATTAAATAATCTCTAATTTTATTAGGTATCAATCTAGCAATATCAATAGGTAAATTATTCTAAACACATATTCTGTATAACTTTGGCTAACGTGTTTTGCTATGCCAATATTTGTTTTATATTTTTAAGTATTTTGTGCATGTCTTGGTATGTGGTGGAACCATCTTCATGAAACAATAATAATAAGAACCCAAAATAATAAGGCCATTAATAATGACAAAAGCGAGACGACTGCTTATGACCTCAGGTATCTTCCTTAGAAATTTCGGCACCTCAAAATATTAGTTTTCTAAGCAGATTAAGAGAAGGAAAACTCGAAACAAAAACCTATACCAACACGTCTGACCAGCGTGGTATAGTCGGTCAATATCCCTCCCATTACGGAGGAGGCCCAACAGTGGGACATATAGGGGCTGTGATAATGATGATGATGAAGCTGATTACAAAATCAATGACACTGTTAATACATACGAGTATGTTGATTATGTCTAAATATGAAAATATTTCTTCGTAATAGAGAATAGCTGTTGCATTATAAAGAGTGAATTAATATATGGGTTTTGTAGTAAACCAACCAAACTGAACTAATTTCTACGTTATAGATAATTTTTTTTTTGTTATAACGAACGACGTTATATAAAGTATAGTGCTATCTTTAGAGATAACAAATGGACGTCTATACGTCTATTTGTTATTTTAATTTGAGACTTATTCTAGAAGTAACATTTGGGGTACGATGTCAGAAACCTCCACGTGGTGTACCCTGGGTGCGGGCGGCAGTACCCCAGATCATTCTGATGGATTGTCTCCCGTAGCGAATATCTGGCGCTAGGGGGTCCCTTTGTTTGGGAAGCCCTGTTTCGCTCCTAGCTCTCTACTCGTAGAGGGTGACCGGACGCGAATCTTCGACGGGCTCAGTCACTCATTCATTTGGGGGCTGGGCAGGCATAAGCCACCGTCGACATATCGTAAACCTGATCTTTGCTTGTCTTAGTTTCAGGAGCGAGGGTCTTGGCTTAACCGCCCGGACCGCGAGGAAGACAACCTCTATAACTATAATATAACTTTTTTTCGGCGTCTGACAGCTGAGTCGCTAGTGGCTAGTGTCTATAGAATCAAGTTTTAAAAATAAAACAAAGACAAATTCGGCATTTATATTTAATAACAAGGATAGTCTTAATTATTTACAATCAATTTAAAGTGTAGTGAACTTCTAAAACACAGTTAAATTACCAAAATTTGTAAAAAACATAACAAAGTGAATAGTGTTATTATTGAAATACCCACTCGTGCTATATTGATCAGCTGATTATAAAACAAAATTAAAATATATTAACATTATATCGGATACATAATTTAAGTGACATTATTCAAATTAAATACTTTTTTATTACCAGTTTCGTTGGCACTCCCCATAGCCATGGCCAAATGCGGAGCTTGTGGTAAATTTATTTCGCAAACAGATTCAGTTAAGTGTCAAAAATGCAATTGCATTTACCACAAGTTGTGTGTGAATCTGCCCGGTGTTGGTGTCATACACTCCTCATGGCGCTGCCCCGAATGCACGAAAAATGTTGCACGGGATAATAAGGCCGACACTCCTATTAGGGGGAGACCTCATCACGTAAGTAGTCCCTCAGAGGAGGAGGTCCATGACCCTGTTTGCAGCGCGCCTAAGCCCACCCCAGTAGAACAGATCCCCAGCGAACTGGTTACCAATATTAAATTGCTGAGTGAGGAGTTGTGCTCAGTCCGCAAAGAGTTGCAGTTGTTTCGGGGGGATATGGCAGAGCTCCGATCGTCGCTGAACAGGTGTAACGAGCGAATGGACTCATTGGAGGCGAGAGTCGTTGCCCTCGAGCAGCATAAGGTGGGGTCAGCTTCTGAAGTCTCGGTACTAGACGTCATCGCTGAACTAAAGCAGGAGCTAAATGAAAGGGACCAGGAGCTCCTGGCCAATGACATACAAATAAGCAACGTGCCTGAGTCCGTTGGGGAAAACCCACTTCAGCTCGTCGGGCAGATTGCAATTAAGCTGGGTGTTTCAATAGACGAGCGCTATATAGTTAGCGCCGTGCGTGCGGGTGCGCGCCACGTTATTGCGACCAGTGGCGAAGGCGCGGAGCGCCGCCCACGCCCCCTAGTGGTGCGCCTGTCGCGCCGCCGCCTGCGCGATGAGCTACTGCAGAGTGCTCGCGTACGCCGCGGTGCCACCACCGAGGGCCTCGACATGCCCGCACCCGTCCGGCGCTTCTACGTCAATGAGCGGCTAAGTAGGTATAAACGACAGTTATTTCGCATGGCTCGAGATTCTGCGAAGCGAACAGGATGGAAGTTTGTGTGGACTAAGCATGGTACTATCCTGGCGCGTAAGGAGCCTGGCGAACCCTGTTGCAATATTCGCACTGAGTCAGACATACAACGCTATTTTGGAGCTGAAGTGTAGATATGTCAACTGTCACTTTTGGCATATTCTCGCTGTACAATTAACATTATACTCCTTCTTCTTTAATTATTATTATCATTCTCTCACCGCACAATTTGGTTTATACACAGTGTCTTCTCAAATGTCGGGTCAAATCAAAGCCAAATCTTTACTATGTATAGTATATGCACTTAAACTTCATAACAGGACTATTCATACAATGAACATAACATTTAACTATCCGTCACATTGTACAATGGCATATTCAGGAAATCTAATTGCTATACCATCTCACTCTATTTTAATTTCTATTTCCAAGTACAATCTTTATAATCTATTTATTATTTTAATTCTATTTACATATTTACATAGTAATTCAAATCATGGTTCGGACATGTGGAAAGAATGCCGAACGAACGCCTGGTTAAGAAGATATACAATGCGAAAGTGGAAGGATGTAGGTACCGAGGGAGACCGAGACTAACCTACCTAGACCAGATCGGTCATGTACTGAAGGAAGGTGGAGTCAAGAGTCTCCGAAACCGGCGAGCGTGTATGAAGAGAATTATGAATGTTGAGGAAGCGAGTGAAGTATGCAGAGATAGAGTTCTCTGGCACTCTGTTCTCTCTGCCTACCCTGCAAGGGATATGGCGTGATGATATGTATGTATGTAATTCAAATCATTTAGTCAAGTTAAAAATAAAATACATATGTATAAATAATTTATCTATTAAATATTACACACTTAAATTAATTGAGATATATACTCATTATTTATTTACAATCCTAAACTCTAACCGCATTATCACATGGAGCTACTGCCTACTTTTACTTAATATTTCCTATAATGCCTAATCACAAATTTATTAAGTTTGGTTTGTGGAATGCTGGCTCGCTGTGTACGAACCAAGATGAACTTAGAGTGGCAATGGGTCGCCATAAGGTTGATATCTTGGCTGTGAATGAAACCTGGCTGCGTACGGGACAAGATGATAGGGCACCCTCTTTGACAGGCTATAAGTTCAGGCATATACCCAGGCCAGAGCATGTAAGGAAGGGCCGAGGGGGAGGTGTTGGGTTTTACATTGGTAAAGGCGTATCAGTACGCACCCAATCACACCCTCAATGTACAGATCTGGAACAGATGTGGTTAAAATTAAAAACTAATGGAAAGACAATATTGGTAGGGACAGCTTATAGGCCACCATGGCATGCTCTGTCTGAATTAATAGATGGGCTAACAGATACTATCTGCAGTATGGGCTCTTATGACCATTTAATGTTACTAGGGGACCTAAATGTAGACATGTTAAATACAGTCTGCTCAAAATATAAACAACTACAAGAATTTTTAAATTATTTTAACCTCAAACAAGTTGTACAGTCAGCAACTCACTTTATAGGCGACAGTAGCTCTCTTATTGATATTATATGTACGGATGGTAACTTGAGAGTGCGCAATGTAGTTGTGGACCACATTAGTGAGCTCGGGCATCACTCAATCATCACATGCGAAACATTGTTTAAGAGGGAAAAACCGAAACCTAGATTAGTGTCTTATCGCCCTTTTAAAAATATATTAAGAGAATACTTCCAGATTGATAGAGATTTAATACCATGGATAATTGTATCGGACATGACGGATGTTAACTGCATGGTACAAACTTTTAATTATTTTATTACACAATTATTTGATCTCCATGCACCTCTTGTTACTAGAAGATTTAGGGATGGACCTACGCCATGGATCACTGAAAATGTGAAATTATTGTTTAAATTAAGAGACAATGCTAGACATAGGGCCCGTAAAACACAAATAGATGTACATAAAAGATATTATTTGGATTTAAAGAAGCAAGCAGCCCATGCTTTGGCAAGTGAAAAAAAGGCCTATTTTTCAGATTTTATTAATACTAATATTAGAAACCCTAGCTTACTATGGAAAAACTTAAAATTGAATGTGTTACCTAACCACAAAGACAGTTATCTGCCTGATCATTTTGATAATCCAGATGCCATCAATGTGGCCTTTTTGGATGTACCGGGAAATAGTTGTACGGATATATCACTTTTATCCTATTTTGAAAACAATAGGTTTTCTGAAACCAACCTGTTCAGTTTAAAAACCGTACACCAAGAATTTATTTTAAAAATTATAAATGGCCTGGAGACAAACGCTCAAGGCAGTGATGGTATCAGCCTGGATATGTTGACATTAACGCTCCCAGCCTCTCTAGAGGCCAATATTGTCAACCAGTCCATTAAAACAAGCACATTTCCAGACTCTTGGAAACATGCTATTATTCGTCCCATCCCTAAAAGCAATAGCCCGGAGACCCATGGAGATCTTCGTCCTATTAGCATACTGCCAATACTTTCTAAGATACTGGAGAAGGTTGTATATTCTCAAGTAATAGAGTATCTTGAGACAAATAACATATTACCAGATCTACAATCAGGCTTCAGAAAGGGTCGCAGCACAGCTTCTGCTCTTTCTGAGGTTGTAAGTAATATTTTGGAGGCACGTGATAAAGGTGAAGCATCTATCTTGGTGTTGCTGGATTTTTCCCGTGCATTTGATGGATTAAATATTGACTTACTAATATCTAAGCTAATTTTCTATGGTTTTGACAGTGAATCAGTAAAATGGTTTAGGAGTTATCTCAGTAATAGATCACAATATGTGGAGATTCGTCGAGCTGATGGCTCCATAGCATCTTCTAATGAGTCTTTTGTCCTCAGAGGCGTCCCCCAGGGATCAATTCTGGGACCTTTGTTATTTATTGTATACAGTGCCGATATCATTAAGTGCTTCCAAAATTCAATGTACCATATGTATGCCGATGACATACAGTTATATACATCATTTAAACCTAAAGATACCCAACGAGCAATAAATCTGATAAATGAAGATCTGCAGAGAATAGTGTTATGGGCTGAACAAAACACTTTAGTCTTAAATCCAAAGAAAAGCAAATTTATGATACTAGGTAGTAGAAACCAGGTCAGGGCTACCCTCTCTGAAGCACCTAAAATTACTATTCTTAATGAAGAAATATACAGGGTAGAGGAAGCTCTGAACCTCGGTCTTTTAATGGATATGGAGCTTCGCTTTGAGAAGCATGTAAACAATGTGCTAAGACATTGTTTTTACAAATTAAAAGTTTTGTATGGGATACGTGACCTACTAAGTGTGCCTCTCAGAATACAACTAACTAATAGCCTCATACTATCTAAGCTCAACTACTGTGATGTTGTGTATGGTCCATGCTTACTAGGTAGAACTGAGAGCCTGATACAAAGAATACAAAATGCTTGTGCCCGCTTCATTTTTAAAATACCGAAAAGAAATCATGTCACCCCATTTCTAAATAAACACAATATTCTGAAGATGGCAACCAAAAGAAAGATTCATTTCGCGGGTTTTGTTTACAGCATTATAAGCAGCCAAAGCCCCAAATACCTATTCTTCAAATTAGATTGGAAAGTGAATAAATGTAAATACCCAATCCGTTCAACTGTACATCCTCTTATAGTACCAAAGTACAGAACGTCTGCTTTCAGGGGTAGTTTCAAATACGCAGCTACACACTGCTGGAATGTACTTTCACCACCACAACGCGAGCTGAAAACAAAGCAAAGTCTTATAAGTAACCTGAATAAATGCTACATGCTCTTTCAAATACAAAGTTAAACAAAATATTGGAAATTTATATTTATATCATAATTATTTAACAAATAAATGTTGCATGTATTTGGGTGTGCATATGTATGGGAAAATTATATATATGTACTATGTATATTTAAATATTTCTATGGTATTTAATAATTAATCATTAACCTAATCAATGTTCGTATTATTTTTATTAACGAGTCAGAGTTCAATTAGTAATGTTTTTATTTAACTTTCACCTTTTATGCAGAGAACGCTATAGTACCACAAATACTAACCTTGTTTTATGCATCTTGAGGATCCTTATACATCCAGCAGTGTTGTTGGCAAGAAGCCTACTTTTGTTTCCTGGTGTACGGTTTGCCGTATAGGTTATGCTTAGTCCTATATTTGAGTCGCATAAGGCTTCTGGTAATATTACACGCTGGCTACGCTAGTCAAGTTGTATCACTCTCCAAGTTTTTATTTTGTTTACACTTCGTTTAGTAAACAACTCATTGCGTCATCCTTTGACGAACGAAGCTAGCACTGTGTTTGTAAGCTCTTTGAACGAAGTGACAAAAACAACTCATTCTAATATTGACTTAATAACTACACTTTCACTACATAGAGTATATTATTTATCTATATACACTCCTGTTGGTCTTTTCTTTTTCTTTTTTTGTATATATACATATAATACAGATTAGTAATGTCATGTGTAATGTGGATTCGCATTCATCTGGCGATAGCTACATTATACAACAATAGATATACTTGTTATTATTATTATTATTTTTAATCTTTCTCATATCACACTCACAGCAGATACACTTTGTGTTTGTTATGTTTATTTTATAATCTTCCTAATCATGTACTTCTTTTTTGTATTAGAATTGATTTGATGGCATTCACATACAATGCGAAATTATGTACATTGTGCTTCTCTGTTGATTGGCCATTGTGATTTAGTGTTGCCCTATATACATTAAGCAACAAACGAGTAAAAAAATCAATTGTGTTTGTAGACTTAGCCGTCTTTTGTAGTGTAACACTGTACTGTCGTTAATTGTGTTATATATATTGTAGAAGTGAGAGTGTATTTCTTTTTTAGCTATACTTTTTTATTTATTTTTTTTATTTAATGCAATTTTTTTTTTCTTGTTTTTATTTCTAATGCGCCGCCACTTTGGTGGCTTTGATGTCTGACGTCGGAAAAAAAATAAAATAAAAAGGACATTGCTGAAAATCAGCGTTGTGGTGTTACATTGACATCACAACAAATGCTGAGCAATTATCCTTTTTTCTGCCGCAGCCGAGACGTTCACTCGATGTAATTATTATTATGTTCTCCTTATTTAGCTTATAGATTTTATGTGTTTTCATTTATTGTAAGGTTTATTGTTGTTTTTCTCTGTGTTCCTAACGTCTCTCCTATGTGGCACTAAATAAATACTTTCTTTCTTTCTTTCTTTCTTTCTATAAAGAATTACCCAGAATCCTAAGTTCTGGCGTGCGGCGAGAGGATGCATGGCTGATGGGGTATTCAGTTCTTAGCACGCTCCAGCCAGGGTACCGGCTGCCCCCCTGGTTGGTAAATGTAGGCTTGCCCGAGTACAGGGATCTCTGCTCGGGTCGACTGTCAATTCTCCCATTCTCGTGGGAACCAAAATGGATCTACTTTCACACAATTAAAAGACGGGGATCCTACGGATTCCCACCCTAAGGCCTTGCCAAGCCAACATAAAACTGGCACAAACGACGCCTCGTCCTTGGGACTTGAGGCGTCCGCCGAGGGCCCGGCACAAACTAAAGAGGCCCCAAAAAGAAAGAAACGTAAGCGGATCATCACTCCAGCCGGCGAGCGCGCTAAACGGCGCGCCAACCGGCTCAAGAAGGAAAGGGAGGCGCTGGAGGCCGCGGCATGCCGCGAGACCAGCATTCCCAGCGACGAGGGCGGCACAGTAGCCGCAGAGCCGTCGCAAGTGGATGGTGGTAGCATGGCAGGGCCGTCGCGGAGGGCGGGCGGCCACGGGTGTGTGTCCCGGGATGAGGGCGACGATGTCGCAGGGCCGTCCAAGGAGAGGAGAATGAGTGGCAGCCCAATGGAGCTGTCGAGCGACGAGGGCGGCAGTAAAGCCGCAGGGCCGTTGTCGGAGAGCTGTGGGAACTCCGACACCGACACGGCCTCGGAGAAGCCGTCGGACGAGGGCGGTAAGGCTGCAGAGTCGTCCGACGATGAGGTCGGCCGAAGCCGGGACGAGGACGGCAATGAGCCGTCCAGTATGGAGGAGAGCAGCTTGGCTGTCGAGGCCGCCGAGGAGTCTGAGCCGCACCGCGCGGGGAAGACTCTGACAGCGGCCTTAAATGCCAGGGAGAGGGAGGAGGCCCTCCCCCCGAGTGTACGGAAGCGCCCCCTGCATAAGGGCGGCAGCTCCGACTCAGAGGGGAGTGTCATCATGCCTCCTCCCAAGGTCCCGACCGCACGCCGTGGGCGTAGGGGTCGTGGATCGGCGGTGGCAGCGAGGCCGGTGACTCCGAGTCCGGCCAATCAAAGCGGTGAGGTGGCGGCCCTGCAGGGCGCGAACGCACGTCTCAGTAGGGAGGTCTCTGGCCTGCGGGAGCGAAACCGGCGACTCGAGTCGGAGCTGTCGGCGGTGCGGAAGGAGAACCGCGGGTTGGCCAAGGACGTGGCCGACCTGCGGTCTTAATTCGCACTTTTAGTGCCAGCCATGCCGCCGACACTGGCCTCGCCGCAAAAGCGGGCTGCGCTGGAGAGGGCGGGCCCGTCCTCTGCGCCCGTGGCGCCGCCTGCGCCTATGACGCCGCCTGCGCCCGTGGTGCCTGCTGCGCCGCTTGTGCCCGCGGCGCTGGCCGTGAGCACCGTCAGGAAGCGTGGCAGGCCCAAGAAAGGGGAGGAGCCGCTCCCTGCGGTGCACGGTGTGCCGGAGGAGGCGATGCGCGTCATCTTCGCCAGGCTGGAGTTGATGATGGATGCGCGCATCCAGGCCGTGGCGGATCGTCTTCCACCCGAGCCACCCCTCCGGCTGCCGCCCGCCACAGACAGGACGAAGCGGCCGCAAGCGTCAGCTCCCACCCAGCTGCCCTGTCAGGGTGGCCGCGTGGTGAGCTATGCTGCGGCCGTAGGTGGGCCTAAAGGGGCCAGGAAGAAGGCCGGCACGGTGCCGGCTCCCGCCAAGGCCGGGCAGCGGCGGGCGCCAGCGGCTGCACCGCAGGCTCCGGCCAGCGCACCCGCGACTGCGCCTGCTTTGTCCAGCGCTGCTGCCAGGCTCGAACAGGGCTGGCAGGTGGCTGGGCGGAGCAGGAAGGAACGCGGTCAGGAACGGAGAGCGGCAGCCAAGAGTGCCGCTGTGGCTGCTGCTCCACAAGCGGGAGCCGACAAAGGGGGAAAGAGGTCGCGCAGGGGCCTCAAGTCACCGAAGACAGCTGCGGTCATTATCACCGTGCTGCCTGAGGCGGCCGAGAGGGGCCTCAACTATGAGGCTGTCCTAAGACGCGCCCGGCGGGAGCTGGACGTCTCCGACATCGGGGGCGTCGAGGCGAGGACCCGCAAGGCCCGGACAGGGGCTCGAATTCTCGAGTTCCCTGGGGCCGAGGGCGCCAAGGCGGTTGATAGTGTGGCCTCGAAGCTGAGGGGGCTGTTCGGGCCGGAGGATGGAGTCCGAATCGCCAGGCCCGTCAAGTGCGCAGAGATACGCCTCACGGGTCTGGACGATTCCGTGACGGTGGAGGACGTCCGGGAGGCCATTATGGTGCGTACCGGATGTGCCTCGGACACCGTCCGGATTGGCACCATCCGTCCTGGTCCGGGCGGCATCGGTGCTGTCTGGGTGCAGTGCCTGGTGGAGTCGGTCAAGAAATTGGCCGACTCAGGCAGGCTCCTCGTGGGCTGGAGTTCGGCGCGGGTAACTGTGCTGGAGCCCCGGCCCGCGAGGTGTTACAAATGCATGGCGGTCGGGCATACCCGACCGACGTGTCGCAACTGCTTTGACTGCAGCGGGCTATGCTTCCGCTGCGGTCAGGCTGGGCACCAGGCAGCATCGTGCTCTGCGGTGCCCCACTGCCCCGCGTGTGCGGCGGGCAATAGGCCTGCCAAGCACCGCATGGGCTCTGGGGACTGCAGACCCCCGGCATCGGCCCCAAAGGGGCGGGGCGGCTCATCGACCGGGCCCGCTCCCGCTCCGATCGCGACCCGATCGCCCGTTAGCGCGGAGGAGGAGACGATGGATACGGCCCGTTAATGGACCATGAAGCCATCCGTCTCCTCCAAGCCAATCTCAACCACTCCGCCGGCGCACAGGACGTTTTCCTGCAAGCCATGGCGGAGTGGTTGATAGCAGTAGCCGTAGCCGCAGAGCCGTACGTGGTGCCCGACTGACCTAACTGGCTGGGTAGCACCGACGGCACTGTGGCAATCGTCGCCTCCACGTCGTGGCCTTCGTCGTCCCTGACCCTTAGGGATAGGGGCGTCGGATACGTCGCGGCGGACTGGGGAGAGATTACGCTTTTCGGAGTCTATCTCTCCCCTAACAGGAGCGTGACTGATTTTGGGGCCTCCCTCACCATCTTAGGGGCCTCGTTACGGCGACTGGCACCGCGCCAAGTCTTCGTTCTGGGGGACTTCAACGCCAAGTCCATGGCGTGGGGGTCCCCCAGGACGGACGACCGAGGACGGGCGGTCTAGGAGTGGGCGGCGGCACTGGGCCTCTGTTTGTTGAACAGGGGCTCGGTGCATACGTGCGTGCGGCAGCGGGGCGGGTCGATAGTGGACTTGTCGTTCGCTAGCCCCATTGTCGCCGCACGCGTGAGGAGCTGGTGCGTCGCGGAGGAGGTTGAGACCCTATCGGACCACCGGTATATCCGGATGGAGGTCTCCCGGACCCTCCCGACGCCCGGCAGGGGTCATCAGGCGGACGGACGTCCCGCGTTCCCGCGATGGGCTGTGGGTCGTTTGGACCGGGACCTGCTGGCGGAGGCAGCCATCGTTCACTCGTGGCTGTCCTCTGCCCACCAGTTGGACGGGGTGGACGCTGAGGCTGGCCGCATCCGCAATGCGTTGACGCAGATCTGCGATGTGTTACAAATGCATGGCGGTCGGGCATACCCGACCGACGTGTCGCAACTGCTTTGACTGCAGCGGGCTATGCTTCCGCTGCGGTCAGGCTGGGCACCAGGCAGCATCGTGCTCTGCGGTGCCCCACTGCCCCGCGTGTGCGGCGGGCAATAGGCCTGCCAAGCACCGCATGGGCTCTGGGGACTGCAGACCCCCGGCATCGGCCCCAAAGGGGCGGGGCGGCTCATCGACCGGGCCCGCTCCCACTCCGATCGCGACCCGATCGCCCGTTAGCGCGGAGGAGGAGACGATGGATACGGCCCGTTAATGGACCATGAAGCCATCCGTCTCCTCCAAGCCAATCTCAACCACTCCGCCGGCGCACAGGACGTTTTCCTGCAAGCCATGGCGGAGTGGTTGATAGCAGTAGCCGTAGCCGCAGAGCCGTACGTGGTGCCCGACCGACCTAACTGGCTGGGTAGCACCGACGGCACTGTGGCAATCGTCGCCTCCACGTCGTGGCCTTCGTCGTCCCTGACCCTTAGGGATAGGGGCGTCGGATACGTCGCGGCGGACTGGGGAGAGATTACGCTTTTCGGAGTCTATCTCTCCCCTAACAGGAGCGTGACGGATTTTGGGGCCTCCCTCACCATCTTAGGGGCCTCGTTACGGCGACTGGCACCGCGCCAAGTCTTCGTTCTGGGGGACTTCAACGCCAAGTCCATGGCGTGGGGGTCCCCCAGGACGGACGACCGAGGACGGGCGGTCGAGGAGAGGGCGGCGGCACTGGGCCTCTGTTTGTTGAACAGGGGCTCGGTGCATACGTGCGTGCGGCAGCGGGGCGGGTCGATAGTGGACTTGTCGTTCGCTAGCCCCATTGTCGCCGCACGCGTGAGGAGCTGGTGCGTCGCGGAGGAGGTAGAGACCCTATCGGACCACCGGTATATCCGGATGGAGGTCTCCCGGACCCTCCCGACGCCCGGCAAGGGTCATCAGGCGGACGGACGTCCCGCGTTCCCGCGATGGGCTGTGGGTCGTTTGGACCGGGACCTGCTGGCGGAGGCAGCCATCGTTCACTCGTGGCTGTCCTCTGCCCACCAGTTGGACGGGGTGGACGCTGAGGCTGGCCGCATCCGCAATGCGTTGACGCAGATCTGCGATGCGGCCATGCCCCGTGTACGGTGTCTGCCCCCGAAAAGGGCTGTCCACTGGTGGTCCCGGGAGCTGGCGGATCTTCGGGCCGCATGTATATGCGCCCGGAGGGCTTACACCCGCAGCCGGCGGCACCATCGTGATGAGGAGCGGGAGGGCCGGCTTTATGAGGGCTACCGCAATGCGCGGTCGGCCTTCAGGCTGGCCGTCCGTACCGCCAAGGACGTCAGTCGGCAGGAGATGCTGGACGGTCTCGATCGAGACCCCTGGGGTCGCCACTATCGCGCGGCGCTGAGTAAGCTCCGCGCGCGGGCCCCCCCCCCTCACCGAGACCCTCCAGCCCGGCCTCCTCACCAGGGTCGTCGAGGACCTGTTCCCGCGACGGGCGGAGTATACGCCCCCGGTCATGGCTTCGCCAGACACTGACCGGGAGGCCGACGATGACAGTGTTCCGCCCATCACGGCAACCGAGATGGGGGTGGCGGTGGCGCGCATGCGCGGCAAATCCACTGCCCCCGGGCCCGACGGTGTTCCCAACCGCGTGCTGGCCCTGGTCCTCGACCACCTGTGTCCCCGCCTCAGGGGGCTGTTCGACGCGTGTTTAGCATCCGGGCGGTTCCCTGAGTGCTGGAAGGAGGGGAGGCTGGTGCTCCTGCCGAAGCCGGGACGGTCTCCAGAGTTGGCCTCGGCCTACAGGCCTATCGTGCTGCTCGACGATGCGGGCAAGCTATTGGAGAGGGTGCTGGCTGCCCGCATCGAGCGGCACCTCGTTGGCACGGGGCCCGATCTGTCGGACGCCCAGTTTGGGTTCAGGAGGGGTCGTTCGACGATCGCGGCTCTGCTGCGCCTGAGGGCCGTGGCCACTGAGGCCGTCGCCGGCGGAGGAGTGCTGTTGGTGGTGTCCCTGGACATCGCCAACGCATTCAATAGTCTGCCATTTAGCTGCATCAGGGAGGCGCTCCGATACCACGGAGTGCCAGTTTACCTGAGGCGGCTAGTGGCAGACTATCTGGAGGGGCGCAGCGTCCTCTACACCAACCGAGTAGGGGACGTTGTGCGAACGCCCATGACGTGCGGTGTCCCACAGGGGTCGGTCCTTGGACCCACCCTGTGGAACATCGGCTACGACTGGGCGTTGAGAGGGAGCCTCCTACCCGGGCTGGGCGTGATCTGTTACGCCGACGACACGCTCGTCACAGCCCGCGGTAGGACGCTGGAGGAGGCGGCAGGCCTGGCGACTCTTGGCACCGAAGAGATCGTCAGGCGGATCGAGGCGCTTGGGTTGAGGGTGGCCCTGGACAAGACGGAGGCCCTCTTGTTCCATGGGCCCCGCATGGGCCCTCCCATCGGCGTTTCGATCACCGTCAATTCGGTTGACATCAGCATCCGGGCCCATATGAGGTATTTGGGCCTGGTGCTCGACGGGCATTGGTGGTTTCGGGAGCATTTCCGCAGGCTCGCTCCGCGGCTCGTCGGCGCGGCGTCCGCCCTTTCATGGCTAATGCCGAATGTGGGCGGACCGAGCGCTACGTGCCGACAGCTGTACACGGGGGTCGTCCGGTCGATGGCCCTGTACGGCGCACCGGTGTGGGCGGTGTCCCTGACCGTCCGACTCAGGGCTCTTCTGTGGCGACCACAGAGGGCCATGGCGGTCAGGGCTGTACGCGGGTACCGCACGGTGGCGACGGAGACAGCGTGCCTGTTGGCCGGGAGTCCCCCGTGGGACCTGGAGGCGGAAATGCTCGCCGATTTGTATTTGCGGGTGTCGGGGGTGCGCGCGGAGGGCGGTGTGGTCTCTTTGAGGGAACTCACCACCTGGCGCGTTGACGCCCGCCTAGATGTCATGGCCCGTTGGGCAGTCCGGCTGGAAAGGCCTCGGTTCGGTGTGCGGACCGTAGAGGCCTTCCGGCCGGTGCTGATGCAGTGGTTGGAACGGCGGCACGGGGTGCTCTCCTTCCGACTGGTGCAGGTTTTGATGGGGCATGGATGCTTCGCCAAATACCTGCACAAGGTCGTCAGGAGGGAGAGTACACCGTCCTGCCACCACTGCGATTGCGACGAAGACACGGCGCTGCATACGCTCGAGGTTTGTGCAACTTGGGCAGAGCAGCGTCGTGAACTCGTCGCAATCATCGGTGCCGACCTGACGCTGCCAACCATCGCCAGGGCGATGCTCGACAGCGTCAGGAACTGGGACGCGGTCGCAACCTTCTGCGAGGCAGTAGTCTCGCGGAAGGAGGCGGCGGAGCGCGTGCGCGAGGAGCGTCTCCTCGACGGCGCGAGTCGCCGCCGGCGACTGGGGCGGCGCAGGCGCGATTACCTGTGCCTGATGCCGCCCTAGCCAAGGCCGCGGGTGACTGGATCGGGGAATTAGTCCGTCACCCGCCGAGAGGCCGACCGCGTGAGGAAAGACCGACATCCTACCCGAGGGGGAGGATGTCGGTCGAGGAGAGGGTACTCCTCAGGGGTATTCCGTCGGGCCGACCACTGACGTCAAGTCACTCTGCTCCGGTGGTCGGCCCAACGACGAAGGCGACGTCACGGGTGGGTTACGGGTGTGCGCGCTTACGCCCCTCTGTCACCCCGGATGGAGTGGTGCGAGGAGTGCGCCGACCGTAGCCCACCCCCCAAAAAAAAAAAAAAAAAAAAAAGAAGTAACATTTAAAATGGAATTAATTCGAGAGTGATTAAATAGTTTTTTTATATTGCTTATGGTGGCAAACGAACAAATAGCACACCTGATGGTAAGTGTCACTGCTGCCCATGGACCTTTGCTAAGGGCATGGCTAGGCCGCTGTCTACCAGTACAAACCTAGAATCCACCCCAGTTGGGCTTCCGACTCTCTCGCCCACTGAAAGAAGCGCAATAGCACACTGCCATTACTTAAAATTCGATTATCTGCGAGAGTGTGGTACCGGAAGGACCGGCCCGCGGCTGTAGACAGAGAACTGTCCACAGTGTAGTGCTACTACTATAACAAATACATAATTATATTGCAGAATAAAGTAAATAACAAACACGTAAAGAACATTTGTGTTCAAGTCCCGAGTGTAATAATTCTTCTTTCTATTAAAAAATGAGTGTTAAATATATATATATATATATATATATATATATATATATATATATATATATATATATATATATGGTGTCCGATGGTTTACTCTGTGAGACACAAGGGGGTTTTAGGTGTGGAAGAGGATGCATGGATCAATTGTTCTCTCTGCGCAACATTGTGGAGAAGCATCTGGCTCTAGGTCAGAGGGTTTTCTGCAGTTTTGTGGATCTAGAGAGAGCATTTGGCACGGTTGTACGAAAGGAACTTTGGGACATTTTACCGGAGTATGGTATTAACGGTAAACTGCTACAGGCTGTGCAGTCCAGTTACATGGGCTGTAGAGCCTGTGTGCGGCTGGATGATGGAATGTCGCCTTGGTTTGACGTCAATATCGGCGTTAAGCAGGGTTGCGTTCTGTCAGCCAGGCTGTTAATCATCCCGTTGGGCTACGCGGCTGGAGAGGCCTCTTTTTTTTTTTTTTTTTTTTGGTGGACTATGGATTAGCCTCGCCCCGCCAGGGTGACGGCGAAGGCGGCGCGTGACCCCATAGACCCACCGTAAAACTCCTCTCTCTTCGCCGTGCGAGCGGGTCACCGGGACCCAATTTTTAACTTCGGTGGCCCGCCCGGCGGTTCACCCTCGCGGGTTCCTCTCGTCGACGCCCCGACAGATTTCGCCGTCGGGGCGTCGCCCTCACGCGGTGGCCTCACGTCGGGTGACCGGACAATTCCCCGGTCCGATCACCCGAAGCCTCGGTTAGGGCGGCATCAGGCACAGGTATTCGCGCCTGCGCCGCCCCGGCCGCTGGCGGCGGCCCGGGGCGCGGAAATCCTCCCTTGCCCGTTCCGCCGCTTCCTTCTGCGAGATGACAGCCTCGCAGAAGGCGGCGACCGCGTCCCAGTTCCTGATGCTGTCGACCATCGCCCTCGCGACGGCCGGCAGCGTCAGGTCGGCACCGATGACAGCGACGAGGTCACGGCGCTGCCGCTCCCATCCCGGACACACCTCCAGCGTGTGTTGCGCCGTGTCCTCGTCACTCCTGCAGTGGTGGCAGGCCGGAGTCCACTCCCTATACACGACCCTGTGCAGGTACAGCCCGAAACACCCGTGCCCCGTCAATACCTGCACCAGCCGAAAGGTGAGGACTACGTGCCGCCGCTCCATCCACTCTATCAATACGGGCCGGAGGGCCTCAACGGTCTCCACACCGTGCCTAGGCCTCTCCAGCCGCGTAGCTCAACGGGCGATGACGTCTCGGCGGGCATCCACGCGCCAGGTGGCTATCTCGCTCAACGATGGGGAGCCACCTTCCTCGCGCGCTGTGATAACCCGCCGGTAGAGGTCGGAGAGCATCTCCGCCTCTAGGTCCCACGGGGGTGTCCCGGCCAACAGGCACGCCGCCTCTGTCGACACCGTGCGGTACCCGCGAATGGCTCTGACCGCCATGGCTCTCTGTGGCCTCCACAGAACCGCCCTGAGCTGGGCGTTCAGAGCCCTCGCCCACACGGGTGCGCCGTACATGGCCATCGAACGGATGACCCCCGCATACAGCCGTCGGCCCTCGAAACTGGGTCCGCCCACGTTCGGCATGAGTCGAGAAAGGGCGGACGCCGCGCCGACAAGCCGGGGAGCAATCTGTCGGAAATGCTCCCGGAACCACCATCGCCCGTCGAGCACCAGACCCAAGTACCTCATATGGGCCTGGATGCTGATGTGGATGGAGTTTACCACTATCGAGGCGCCGATGGGTAGCCTCACACGGGGCCCATGGAAAAGTAGGGCCTCCGTCTTGTTGAGGGCCACCCTGAGCCCCAGCGCCTCGATCCGCCTGACCATCTCCTCGGTGCCGAGAGTGGCCAGGCTCGCCGCCTCTTCGAGTGTCCTGCCCCGGGCTGTGACGAGCGTGTCGTCAGCGTAGCACACCAATCTCAGCCCGGGGGGGAGACTCCCTCTCAACGCCCAGTCGTACCCGATGTCCCACAGGGTCGGCCCCAGAACCGACCCCTGTGGAACGCCGCACGACATGGGCGTCCGCACAATGTCCCCTGCGGGACCCGCGCAGAGGATACTGCGGCCCTCCAAATAGCCTGCCACCAGCCGCCTGAGGTACAGGGGCACTCCATGGAACCGGAGCGCCTCCCTGACGCAGCCGAATGGCAGACTATTGAATGCGTTGGCGATGTCCAACGACACCGCCAACAGCACTCCCTTCCCGGCGACGGCCTCCGCGGCCGCCTGCCTCAGGCGTAATAGGGCCCCGATGGTCGAACGCCCCCTCCGAAACCCATACTGAGCGTCCGACAGATCGGGCCCCACCTCCTCCAGGTGTCGGACGATGCGGGCAGCGAGCACACGCTCCAGCAGCTTACCCACATCGTCGAGGAGCACGATGGGCCTGTAGGCCGACGGCAAATCCGGGGACCGTCCCGGCTTTGGCAGGCGAACCAACCTCCCTTCCTTCCAGCACTCAGGGAACCGTCCAGACGTCAGACAGGCGTTGAACAGCTGCCTGAGGCGAGGCTCGAAGTGCTCGAGGAGCGACGTCAGCACCCGGACTGGAATTCCGTCCGGGCCGGGGGCCGTGGTGGCGGAACGAATCTTCGCCACGGCCGCCTCGTACAGCTGGCCCTCCCGCTCGACGTCGCGGTGACGCCGCCGGCTGCGGGTGTAGGACCTTCGGGCACTGATACACGCCGCACGAAGGTCCGCCAGTCTTGGGGACCACCAGTAGACCCCCTGCCTCGGAGGCGGACGCCGCCGCACTCTGGGCATGGCCGCATCGCAGATCTGCGTTAACGCACTGCGAATGCGGACAGCCTCAGCGTCCACTCCGTCCGCTGGGGGTGGTGAGGACAGCCACGTACTGACAATGGCCGCCTCCGCCAGTAGATCCCTGTCAAGACGACCCACAGCCCATCGCGGAAACGCGGGCGCTCCGTCCGCCCTGTGACCCCTACCGGGTTCCCGGGGGGAGACCTCCATCCGGATGTACCGGTGGTCCGACAGGGTCTCCGCCTCCTCCAGGACACTCCAGTTCCTCACCCGTGGCGCGACAGCGGGGCTAGCGAACGACAAGTCCACTATCGACCCGCCCTGCCGCCGCACACACGTGTTCACCGAGCCTCTGTTCAGAACACAGAGGCCCAGTGAAGCCGCCCACTCGTTGACCGCCCGCCCGCGGTCGTCCGTCGTAGGGGACCCCCACGCCGTGGATTTGGCGTTGAAGTCCCCCAGAACCAGGACGAGGCCCGGTGCCAGTCGCCGTATCGAGGCCTCCAAGGTGGTGAGTGAGGCCCCGAAATCGTCCATCCTCCTAGTGGGGGAGAGGTATACGCTGTAGAGCGTGACCCCTCCCCACTCCGCCGCGACAAATTCCTCGCCCCTATCCAAAAGGGACAAGTACGGGAAGTGCCGCTGCGTTGAGACGACGATTGCCGCAGTACCGTTTCGACTGACCACCCAATTGGGGCGATCAGGCACGGCGTACGGTTCCGCGACTACGGCTGCACCAATCGACCACTCCGCCATGGATTGCAGGAGGAGATCCTGCGCTCCGGCGGAGTGGTTGGTGTTGGCCTGCAGGAGGAGGTGCATGGCTGGTGTACCCATTATCGGGTTGTGTCCATGACCTCCTCGCCAGCGGGCGATCGGACCGCGCTAGGAGCGGGAGCGGCCGTGGTCGTAGGGCCGCCCCGCGCCTTTGGGGCCGAAGCTGGAGGTTTGCACGCCCCAGAGCCCATGCGGTGCTTGGCGGGCTTATTGCCCGCCGCACACGCGGGGCAGTGGGGCGGGGCGGCGCAAGATGCCGCCACGTGCCCGGTCTGACCGCAGCGGAAACACAATCCGCCGCAGTCGAAGCAATTAGTGCACGTCGGTCGAGTGTGTCCGACCGCCATGCACTTGTAGCACCTCGCGGGCCGGTGCTCAAGCACGGTTACCCGCGCCGAGCTCCAGCCCACGAGGAGCCTGCCTGAGCCGGCCAGTTGCCTGACCGACTCCACCGGGCACTGCGCCCAGGCAGCACCTACGCCACCCGGACCGGGACGAATGGCACCGACCCGGACGGTGTCTATGGGACACCCGGTTTTCGAGGCAATAGCCTCCCGGATGTCTTCCACCGTCACCGAATCGTCCAAACCCGAAATGCGCATTTCGGCGCACTTGACGGGCCTGGCGATCTTGATGCCACCCTCCACGGCGAACAAACCTCGCAGCTTCTCGGCCACGCTGTCGGCCGTCTTGGCGCCCTCGGCCCCTGGGAACTCGAGAATTCGAGTCCCCGTCCGGGCCTTGCGGGTCCTGGCTTTGACGCCTCCAATATCGGAGACGTCTAGCTCCCGCCGGGCCTTCCTCAAGACGGCCTCGTAGCTGAGGCCCTTCTCGGCCGCCTCGGGCAGCACAGTGATCACCACTGCGGCCGTCTTCGGCGACTTGAGCCCCTTGCGCGGTCTCTTCTTCCGTCCGGCTCCTGCCTGTGGAGCGGGGACCTCAGCGGCGCGCTTGGCCTCCGCTCTCCTTCTTTGGCCGCGACTCCTTCTGTCGCGCTCGGCCACCTGCCAACCCTGTTCGGGTACGGCAGTCGTGCCAGACGCGGAAGGTCTCGTCGCAGCCTCGCTGGTCGTCGCCGGCGGTGTTATTGCGGGCAACTTCAGCGGTCCGGCAGGAGCCGGAGCCGTCTTCCTCCTCAGGGCGGGTCCCTTCGGAGCTGGGCCGGGGCCTTTGGGCTTAGGCCCGGCCGCGGCCGCGGCGTAGCTCCCCACGCGGCCACCCTGACAAGGCAGCGGGGCGGGGGCTGGTGCCACATGCGGCCGCTTGTCCGCGGCGAGAGGTGGTCGGACACGTGGTTCTGGAGGCAACCTCGCCTCCAGAACGGCGAAGCGCGCATCGACGAGCTTGCCCACTGCGCCGATGATTTTGGCGAGGGCCTCGTCCGATATGCCTCCCACCTCAAACGGGGTCGGCTGAGCCTCCTCAGGGGCCCGTTCTACGGCGCCTGGCGGCTTTGTCACCGCAGGGGCGCTAGCCGGCGGAAAGCGGTCCGCGGGGAGAGGCGTCAACCTCACCACCGGGACAGGGAGTCTCGCCGCGGCGACTGCGCCAGCGTCAGCCGGCGGCGCGCGCTTCGCGGCGGCAGGCGTCTTCCTCGCCGCGGGGACGGGTGTGACGGTGACGCCATCACCCAACGTCGTCGGCGCCGCAGCGCGAGGCGGCTTTGGCGCCGCAGCGGCCGCTGAGTAGCCGGTCTTGGCTGGTGGCGCGGCTGGCGCAGGCGACACGAACAGCGCCACCTGCGCCTTGAGGTCGGCCACGTCGATCAGCAACTGGCGGATTGCCCGACGCATCTCCGCCAGCATGTCGCCCAGGTTCCTGTTTCGGTTCCGCAGGCCTGACATCTCGCCTCTAAGGCGGACATTTTCGGCCTGCAGATCCGTGGCGTCACCGGCGCGGACAGCGACCACCGCCGCCCTTTCTACAGCCGAGGTCCCTCGCCCTCTTCGGGAGGCCATCATCTTAGGTGGAGGCATGTTGGCCACGCTCCCCTCGGTTTCGCCGCTCGAGCTGCCTCCCTTACTCAGGGGGCGCTTTCGCACCTGCGAGGGGAGGGCCTCCTCCTTCTTAGTCGCGGTCGCCGGCGGCGTCTTTGCTGCTAGACGCGCCGACGACCTAGTGGGGCCTTCACCAGCCGACCCGCTTTCCTCTTTGGACGGCCCTGCGGGAATATCACCGCCCTCGTCCATTCTGACGGTAGATCCGCCGCCCTCGTCTTCGGACGGCTCTGCGACATCGCTGTCGCCCTCGTCCGTCGACGGCTCTGCTGCGAGTCTACCGTCCTTCTTCTCTTCAGCGGCGGCAGACTCCCTGCGCGCCCGCCGCTCCTCCAGCCGCCTTTTGTGGCTCAGGCCGTTGCCCCGAGATTTTCGAGGCGACCTCCTCTTCTTCTTCTGGGCCTCCACGATTTGTGCCGGGCCCTCGGCGGACGCCTCAAGTCCTGAGGACGAGGCGTCGTCTTGGTCAGTTTTTGATCGGCTTGACCGGGCCTTGGGGTGAGGATCGCTACAATCCCCGTCGTTGTTTTTGTTTAATTTTTCTTCATCCATTATTGATCCCACGATTATGGGAGATACAATACGTCGACCCGGGCAGAGATCCCTTTACCCGGGCAAGCCTACATTTACCAACCAGGGGGTCAGCCGGTACCCTGGCTGGAGCGTGCTAAGAACAGAACAACCCATCTGCCATGCATCTTCTCGCCGCACGCCAGAACTTAAGATTCTGGGTGATTTCCGAGTCCGAATGTTACTTCGAACTCTTTATAGAGGTTGTCTTCCTCGTGGTCCGGGCGGTTAAGCCAAGACCCTCGCTCCTGAAACTAAGACAAGCAAAGAATCAGGTTTACGATGTGTGGGCGGTGGCATGTGCCTGCCGAGCCCTCAAATGAATGAGTGACTGAGCCCGTCCCAAAATTTCGCGTCCTATACCCTCTACTACGACTGTAGTAGAGTAAGGAGCGAAATCGCGCAGATATTCGCTACGGACGACAGTACAACAGAAGAACTAGGGACCGCCGCCCGCACCCAGGGTACACCGCGTGGAGGTTTCTGGGATAGTACCCCCGGCTGGAGAGGCCTAGACACGGTGTCACTACCGTCGAGGCCCTCCGGCCCGTACTGTTGGAATGGATGGAGTGGCGGCACGGGGTCCTCACCTTCCGACTGGTGCAGGTGTTAACGGGGCACGGGTGTTTCGGGAAATACCTGCACACGGTCGTGTACAGGGAATGGACTCCGGGCTGCCATCATTGCAGTAGTGACGAGGACACGGCGCAACATACGCTCAAGGAATGCTCGGGCTGGGACGGGCAGCGCCGCGACCTCGTCGCTATTATCGGTGCCGACCTGACGCTGCCGGCTGTTGCGAGGGCGATGGTCAACAGCGTCAGGAATTGGGACGCGGTCGCCGCCTTCTGCGAGGCTGTCATCTCGCAGAAGGAGGCGGCGGTATATCTGGGCGGTATATCTGGATAAATGTCTCCAAAGGTTGAACGATATGAATGTGGGAGTCCAGATGGGCGACTCAGTGGTCAGTGCTCTGCTCTATGCAGATGATGCAGTCAGCTGGCATAGTCAGCGACTTGCCTGCAGACCCTAGTCGACACAATGACAGAAGATTGTAAGAAAAGGGGTCTACGCATAAATGTGAGCAAAACCAAAATAATGATCTTTGAAAGAAATGAAGCCAGAACAGATGTAAGAGTCAGCCATTCAGCAGCCCGTAGACGTCCACTAATATACATAGACCTCCGTAGGAGATTGGCTCTCAAAACGGTCCTGTGCTACCTGCATGGAATAGTGTACTGCGACTTTATAATATCGTCAGTCCACCTAGTTGAGGATCGTCCTACGCTGCGTTGTCCGATTCGTGGTTGCCACTGGTGAACCTTTCTCCCTTGACCATGGAAGCTGTAGAATATTTAAAACTCCAGGTACTTAAAAATTAAATAAAATTGCGATAAAATCCGTAAAATAATTTTATTTCAATCATAATATTTTAATAAAATTTATATTTTCCATTTCCCATCGCAAAAAAAAAATATGTAAAACTTTTACCACTTGAACAATAAATTTACAATATAATGAAAATGCTAAGTATTACAATTTATAAATATATATTTTTCTGTCTAATGTTCTAGTTAAATGCCACTAGAGCTGGTAGATGAAGTATTTCCAAAATAATTAAATAAATTGACGCATTGACCGCTTCCAACACAAAAATTAGAACCACAACAGTCTTTACTTTTATTGCACTGAAATAAAAACAAATTGAAAATAAGTTAAATTACATTATAATTAATATAAAGTCAATCATATATATTGACACGAGAATAGTTTATAGACGTTTGACATCGCACTGTTTCAATGTATCTCAGCAAAAACACAAATGTGAAAATGGAAGCCAAGTTTATTGTTTATGGCGTGCATGATGATTTCGCTAACAAAAGATCTTAGCAATTGAATTGAGAAAGGTTGTCAGCGGAGACCCAGGTGGTCGAGGACCAGGGCCAGCACGCGGTTGGGAACACCGTCGGGCCCGGGGGTGGTGGATTTTCCGCGCATGCGCGCCACCGCCGCCCCCATCTCGGGTTCCGTGATGGGCGGAACACTATCATCGTCGGCCTCCCGGTCGGTGTCTGGCGGAGCCATGACCGGGGGCGTGTGTTCCGCCCGTCGCGGGAACAGATCCTCGACGACCCTGGTGAGGAGGCCGGGCTGGAGAGTCTCGGTGAGGGGAGGGCCCCGCGCGCGGAGCTTACTCAGCGCTGCGCGATAGGGGCGACCCCAGGGGTCACGATCGAGACCATCCAACATCTCCTGCCGACTGACGTCCTTGGCGGTACGGACGGCCAGCCTGAAGGCCGACCGCGCATTGCGGTAGCCCTCGTAAAGCCGGCTCTCCCGCTCCTCGTCGCGATGGTGCCGCCGGCTGCGGGTGTAGGCCCTTCGGGCGCGTATACACGCGACCCGAAGATCCGCCAGCTCCCGGGACCACCAGTGGACAGCCCTCTTCGGGGGCAGACACCGCACACGGGGCATGGCCGCATCGCAAATCTGCGTCAAAGCATTGCGGATGCGGCCAGCCTCGGCGTCCACCCCGTCCAACTGGTGGGCAGAGGACAGCCACGAGTGAACGATGGCTGCCTCCGCCAGCAGGTCCCGGTCCAAACGACCCACAGCCCATCGCGGGAACGCGGAACGTCCGTCCGCCCCGTGACCCCTGCTGGGCGTCGGGAGTGTCTGGGAGACCTCAATCCGGATATATCGGTGGTCCGATAGGGTCTCAACCTCCTCAGCGACGCGCCAGCTCCTCACGCGTGCGGCGACAATGGGGCTAGCGAACGACAAGTCCACTATCGACCCGCCCCGCTGACGCACGCACGTTTGCACCGAGCCCCTGTTCAACAAAGAGAGGCCCAGTGCCGCCGCCCACAATTCGACCGCCCGTCCTCGGTCGTCCGTCGCGGGGGACCCCCACGCCATGGACTTGGCGTTGAAGTCCCCCAGAACGAAGACTTGGCGCGGTGCCAGTCGCCGTAACGAGGCCTCCAAGATGGTGAGGGAGGCCCCGAAATCAGTCACGCTCCTGTTAGGGGAGAGATAGACTCCGAAAAGCGTAATCTCTCCCCATTCCGCCGCGACGTATCCGACGCCCCTGTCCCTAAGGGTCAGAGACGGCGAAGGCCACAACGTGGAGGCGACGATTGCCACAGTGCCGTCGGTGCTACCCAGCCAGTTAGGTCGGTCGGGCACCACGTACGGCTCCGCGGCTACGGCTACTCCTATCAACCACTCCGCCATGGCTTGCAGGAAAACATCCTGCGCACCAGCGCAGTGGTTGAGATTGGCTTGGAGGAGACGGATGGATTCGTGGTCCATTAACAGACCGTATCCATCGTCTCCTCCTCCGTGCTAACGGGCGATCGGGTCGCGCTCGGAGCGGGCGCAGGCCCGGTCGATGGGCCGCCCCGCCCCTTTGGGGCCGATGCCGGGGGTCTGCAGTCCCCAGAGCCCATGCGGTGCTTGGCAGGCCTATTGCCTGCCGCACACGCGGGGCAGTGGGGCACCGCAGAGCACGATGCCGCCTGGTGTCCAGCCTGACCGCAGCGGAAGCATAACCCGCTGCAGTCGAAGCAGTTGCGACACGTCGGTCGGGTATGCCCGACCGCCATGCACTTATAACATCTCGCGGGCCGGGTTTCCAGCACGGTTACCCGCGCCGAACTCCAGCCCACGAGGAGCCTGCCTGAGTCGGCCAATTTCTTCACCGACTCCACCGGACATTGCACCCAGACAGCACCGACACCGCCCGGACCAGGGCGGATGGTGCCAATCCGGACAGTGTCCGAGGCACATCCAGTACACGCCACAATGGCCTCCTGAACGTCCTCCACCGTCACGGAATCGTCCAAACCCGTGAGGCGCATCTCTGCGCACTTGACGGGCCTGGCGATTCGGACTCCATCCTCCGGCCCGAACAGCCCCCTCAGCTTCAAGGCCACACTATCGGCCACCTTGACGCCCTCGGCCCCGGGGAACTCGAGAATACGAGCCCCTGTCCGAGCCTTGCGGGTCCTCGCCTCAACGCCTCCGATGTCGGAGACGTCCAGCTCCCGCCGGGCGCGTCTTAGGACGGCCTCATAGTTGAGGCCCCTCTCAGCCGCCTCAGGCAACACGGTAATGATGACCGCAGCTGTCTTCGGCGACTTGAGGCCCCTGCGCGACCTCTTTCCCCCTTTGCCGCCTCCCGCCTGGGGAGCGGCGGCCACAGCGGCACTCTTGGCCGCCGCTCTCCGCTTCTGGCCGCGCGCCTTCCTGCTGCGTTCAGCCACCTGCCAGCCCAGTTCGAGCCTGGCGGCAGCGCTGGGCGCTGCAGGCACAGTCGCGGGTGCGCCAGCCGGAGCCTGCAGTGTAGCCGCTGGCGCCGGCCACTGCCCGGCCATAGCGGGAGCCGGCACCGTGCCAGCCTTCCTCTTGGCCCCCTTGGGTCCGCCTACGGCCGCGGCGTAGGTTACCACGCGGCCACCCTGACATGGCAGCGAGGCGGGGGCTGGCGCCTGCGGCCGCTTCGCCTTGTCAGCGGCGAGCGGTGGTCGGAGGGGTGCCTCGGGCGGAAGACGATCCGCCACGGCCTGGATGCGCGCGTCCATCATCAACTCAATTTTGGCGAAGATGACGCGCATCGCCTCCTCCGGCACACCGTACACCGCAGGCAGCGGCTCCTCCCCCTTCTTGGGCCTTCCGCGCTTCCTGACGGCGCTCACGGCCGACGCCGCAGGCGCAACCGGCGCAGCAGGCACCACGGGCGCAGGCGGCGCCACGGACGTAGGTGGTACTACGAGCGCAGAGGACGGGCCCGCCCTCCCCGGCGAAACCCGTTTCGGCGGCGAAACCGGTGTCGGCGGCGCGGCTGGCACTAAAAGTGCAAATTGAGACCGCAGGTCAGCCATGTCTTTGGCCAACCCGCGGTTCTCCTTCCGCACCGCCGACAACTCCGACTCAAGTTTCCGGTTGCGCTCCCGCAGGCCGGAGACCTCCCTACTGAGGCGGGCGTTCGCGGCCTGCAGGGCCGCCACCTCACCTCCTTGATCGGGTTGTCCTGGAACCGGCCTCGCCGCCACCGCCGACCCACGACCTCTACGCCCACGACGCGCGGTGGGGACCTTAGGAGGAGGCATGACGACACTCCCCTCCGAGTCGGAGCTGCCGCCCTTATGCAGGGGGCGCTTGCGGACACTCGGGGGGAGGGCCTCTTCCCTCTCCCTGACATTTACGGCCGCCGTCAGAGCCTTCGCCGCAGTGTGCGGCTCAGACTCCTCGGCGGCCTCGGCAGCCGAGCTGCCCTCCTCCATGCTAAACGGCCCCTCGTCCCGGCTTCGGCCGACCTCCTCGTCGGACGGCTCTTCGGCCTTCCCGCCCTCGTCCGAAGACTTTTCCAAGGCCGTGTCGGTGTCGGAGCTTCTGGCGCTCTCCGACGACGGCCCTGCGGCTTTACTGCCACCCTCACTCCGCGACGGCTCTGCGGTAGATCCGCCCTCGTCACTCGACAGCTCCGTTGAGCTGCCACTTCTCGTCCCCTCTTTGGACGGCTCTGCGACATCGTCGCCCTCGTCCCGGGACACACACCCGCCGCCGCTCTCCCTCCGCGGCAGTCCTGCGGCGCTACCACCATCCGTATGCGACGGCTCTGCGGCAATTGTGCCGCCCTCGTCGCTGGGAACGCTGGTCTCACGGCGTGCCGCGGCCTCCAGCGCCTCCCTCTCCTTCTTAAGGCGGTTGGCGCGCCGTTTAGCGCGCTCGCCAAGCGGAGTTAGCATCCGCCTGCTCTTCTTCCTCCTCTTTGGGGCCTCTTTTGCTGGTGCCGGGCCCTCGGCGGACGCCTCAAGTCGCGAGGACGAGGCGTCGTTTGTGTCAGTTTTGCTTTGGCTTGACAAGGCCTTGAGGTGGGAATCATTATGATCCCCGTCGTTATTAATTTTTAAATGTCCAGTATCCATAATGAATCCCACGAGTATGGGAGATACATTCCGTCGACCCGGGCAGAGATCCCTGTACCCGGGCAAGCCTACATTTACCAACCAGGGGGGCAGCCGGTACCCTGGCTGGAGCGTGCTAAGAACAGAATACCCCATCTGCCATGCATCTTCTCGCCGCACGCCAGAACTTAAGATTCTGGGTGATTTAGCTTACCCACATCGTCGAGGAGCACGATGGGCCTGTAGGCCGACGGCAAATCCGGGGACCGTCCCGGCTTTGGCAGGA
This sequence comes from Lymantria monacha, assembly GCA_905163515.2. Lineage (NCBI taxonomy): Eukaryota > Metazoa > Arthropoda > Insecta > Lepidoptera > Erebidae > Lymantria > Lymantria monacha. The sequence continues at coordinate 1,313,118 of LR991091.1, read as the reverse complement.
GAACCAACCTCCCTTCCTTCCAGCACTCAGGGAACCGTCCAGACGTCAGACAGGCGTTGAACAGCTGCCTGAGGCGAGGCTCGAAGTGCTCGAGGAGCGACGTCAGCACCCGGACTGGAATTCCGTCCGGGCCGGGGGCCGTGGTGGCGGAACGAATCTTCGCCACGGCCGCCCCCACTTCCGACTCCGTCACGGGCGGAACACTCTCGTCGTCGTCGGCCTCCCGGTCCTGATCTGGCGGAGCCATGACCGGGGGCGTGTGTTCCGACTGCCGTGGAAACAGCTCCTCGACCACCCTACGAAGGAAGTCGGGCTGGAGGGTCTCGGTGAGGGGGGGGGCCCGCGCGCGAAGCTTGTTCAGCGCCGCGCGATATGGGCGACCCCAGGGGTCACGGTCGAGACCGTCCAGCATCTCCTGCCAACTCGCGCCCTTGGCGGCTCGGATGGCCAGCCGAAAGGCAGTCCGCGCACTGCGGTACGCCTCGTACAGCTGGCCCTCCCGCTCGACGTCGCGGTGACGCCGCCGGCTGCGGGTGTAGGACCTTCGGGCACTGATACACGCCGCACGAAGGTCCGCCAGTCTTGGGGACCACCAGTAGACCCCCTGCCTCGGAGGCGGACGCCGCCGCACTCTGGGCATGGCCGCATCGCAGATCTGCGTTAACGCACTGCGAATGCGGACAGCCTCAGCGTCCACTCCGTCCGCTGGGGGTGGTGAGGACAGCCACGTACTGACAATGGCCGCCTCCGCCAGTAGATCCCTGTCAAGACGACCCACAGCCCACCGCGGAAACGCGGGAGCTCCGTCCGCCCTGTGACCCCTACCGGGTTCCCGGGGGGAGACCTCCATCCGGATGTACCGGTGGTCCGACAGGGTCTCCGCCTCCTCCAGGACACTCCAGTTCCTCACCCGTGGCGCGACAGCGGGGCTAGCGAACGACAAGTCCACTATCGACCCGCCCTGCCGCCGCACACACGTGTTCACCGAGCCTCTGTTCAGAACACAGAGGCCCAGTGAAGCCGCCCACTCGTTGACCGCCCGCCCGCGGTCGTCCGTCGTAGGGGACCCCCACGCCGTGGATTTGGCGTTGAAGTCCCCCAGAACCAGGACGAGGCCCGGTGCCAGTCGCCGTATCGAGGCCTCCAAGGTGGTGAGTGAGGCCCCGAAATCGTCCATCCTCCTAGTGGGGGAGAGGTATACGCTGTAGAGCGTGACCCCTCCCCACTCCGCCGCGACAAATTCCTCGCCCCTATCCAAAAGGGACAAAGACGGGAAGTGCCGCTGCGTTGAGACGACGATTGCCGCAGTACCGTTTCGACTGACCACCCAATTGGGGCGATCAGGCACGGCGTACGGTTCCGCGACTACGGCTGCACCAATCGACCACTCCGCCATGGATTGCAGGAGGAGATCCTGCGCTCCGGCGGAGTGGTTGGTGTTGGCCTGCAGGAGGAGGTGCATGGATGGTGTACCCATTATCGGGTTGTGTCCATGACCTCCTCGCCAGCGGGCGATCGGACCGCGCTAGGAGCGGGAGCGGCCGTGGTCGTAGGGCCGCCCCGCGCCTTTGGGGCCGAAGCTGGAGGTTTGCACGCCCCAGAGCCCATGCGGTGCTTGGCGGGCTTATTGCCCGCCGCACACGCGTGGCAGTGGGGCGGGGCGGCGCAAGATGCCGCCACGTGCCCGGTCTGACCGCAGCGGAAACACAATCCGCCGCAGTCGAAGCAATTAGTGCACGTCGGTCGAGTGTGTCCGACCGCCATGCACTTGTAGCACCTCGCGGGCCGGTGCTCAAGCACGGTTACCCGCGCCGAGCTCCAGCCCACGAGGAGCCTGCCTGAGCCGGCCAGTTGCCTGACCGACTCTACCGGGCACTGCGCCCAGGCAGCACCTACGCCACCCGGACCGGGACGAATGGCACCGACCCGGACGGTGTCTATGGGACACCCGGTTTTCGAGGCAATAGCCTCCCGGATGTCTTCCACCGTCACCGAATCGTCCAAACCCGAAATGCGCATTTCGGCGCACTTGACGGGCCTGGCGATCTTGATGCCACCCTCCACGGCGAATAAACCTCGCAGCTTCTCGGCCACGCTGTCGGCCGTCTTGGCGCCCTCGGCCCCTGGGAACTCGAGAATTCGAGCCCCCGTCCGGGCCTTGCGGGTCCTGGCTTCGACGCCTCCAATATCGGAGACGTCTAGCTCCCGCCGGGCCTTCCTCAAGACGGCCTCGTAGCTGAGGCCCTTCTCGGCCGCCTCGGGCAGCACAGTGATCACCACTGCGGCCGTCTTCGGCGACTTGAGCCCCTTGCGCGGTCTCTTCTTCCGTCCGGCTCCTGCCTGTGGAGCGGGGACCTCAGCGGCGCGCTTGGCCTCCGCTCTCCTTCTTTGGCCGCGACTCCTTCTGTCGCGCTCGGCCACCTGCCAACCCTGTTCGGGTACGGCAGTCGTGCCAGACGCGGAAGGTCTCGTCGCAGCCTCGCTGGTCGTCGCCGGCGGTGTTATTGCGGGCGACTTCAGCGGTCCGGCAGGAGCCGGAGCCGTCTTCCTCCTCAGGGCGGGTCCCTTCGGAGCTGGGCCAGGGCCTTTGGGCTTAGGCCCGGCCGCGGCCGCGGCGTAGCTCCCCACGCGGCCACCCTGACAAGGCAGCGGGGCGGGGGCTGGTGCCACATGCGGCCGCTTGTCCGCGGCGAGAGGTGGTCGGACACGTGGTTCTGGAGGCAACCTCGCCTCCAGAACGGCGAAGCGCGCATCGACGAGCTTGCCCACTGCGCCGATGATTTTGGCGAGGGCCTCGTCCGATATGCCTCCCACCTCAAACGGGGTCGGCTGAGCCTCCTCAGGGGCCCGTTGTACGGCGCCTGGCGGCTTTGGCGCCGCAGGGGCGCTAGCCGGCGGCAAGCGGTCCGCGGGGAGAGGCGTCAACCTCACCACCGGGACAGGGAGTCTCGCCGCGGCGACTGCGCCAGCGTCAGCCGGCGGCGCGCGCTTCGCGGCGGCAGGCGTCTTCCTCGCCGCGGGGACGGGTGTGACGGTGACGCCATCACCCAACGTCGTCGGCGCCGCAGCGCGAGGCGGCTTTGGCGCCGCAGCGGCCGCTGAGTAGCCGGTCTTGGCTGGTGGCGCGGCTGGCGCAGGCGACACGAACAGCGCCACCTGCGCCTTGAGGTCGGCCACGTCGATCAGCAACTGGCGGTTTGCCCGACGCATCTCCGCCAGCATGTCGCCCAGGTTCCTGTTTCGGGTCCGCAGGCCTGACATCTCGCCTCTAAGGCGGACATTTTCGGCCTGCAGATCCGTGGCGTCACCGGCGCGGACAGCGACCGCCGCCGCCCTTTCTACAGCCGAGGTCCCTCGCCCTCTTCGGGAGGCCATGATCTTAGGTGGAGGCATGTTGGCCACGCTCCCCTCGGTTTCGGCGCTCGAGCTGCCTCCCTTACTCAGGGGGCGCTTTCGCACCTGCGAGGGGAGGGCCTCCTCCTTCTTAGTCGCGGTCGCCGGCGGCGTCTTTGCTGCTAGACGCGCCGACGACCTAGTGGGGCCTTCACCAGCCGACCCGCTGCCCTCTTTGGACGGCCCTGCGGGAATATCACCGCCCTCGTCCATTCTGACGGTAGATCCGCCGCCCTCGTCTTCGGACGGCTCTGCGACATCGCTGTCGCCCTCGTCCGTCGACGGCTCTGCTGCGAGTCTACCGTCTTTCTTCTCTTCAGCGGCGGCAGCCTCCCTGCGCGCTCGCCGCTCCTCCAGCCGCCTTTTGTGGCTCAGGCCGTTGCCCCGGGTCTTTCTGGGCGACCTCCTCTTCTTCTTCTGGGCCTCCACTGTTTGTGCCGGGCCCTCGGCGGACGCCTCAAGTCCTGAGGACGAGGCGTCGTTGTCAGTTTTTCTTTGGCTTGACAAGGCCGTGGTGTGAGAATCACAGGGATTCCCGTCGGTAAATGTATTTAATTTTAAGGTATCCATATGATTCCCACGAGTAGGGGAGATACACAACGTCGACCCGGGCAGAGATCCCTTTACCCGGGCAAGCCTACATTTACCAACCAGGGGGTCAGCCGGTACCCTGGCTGGAGCGTGCTAACGACAGAACAACCCATCTGCCATGCATCTTCTCGCCGCACGCCAGAACTTAAGATTCTGGGTGATTTCCGAGTCCGAATGTTACTTCGAACTCTTTATAGAGGTTGTCTTCCTCGCGGTCCGGGCGGTTAAGCCAAGACCCTCGCTCCTGAACTAAGACAAGCAAAGAATCAGGTTTACGATGTGTGGGCGGTGGCATGTGCCTGCCCAGCCCTCAAATAAATGAGTGACTGAGCCCGTCCCAATATTTCGCGTCCTATACCCTCTACTACGACTGTAGTAGAGTAAGGAGCGAAATCGCGCAGATATTCGCTACGGACGACAGTACAACAGAAGAACTGGGGACCGCCGCCCGCACCCAGGGTACACCGCGTGGAGGTTTCTGGGATAGTACCCCGCCTCGTCCTGGTCCTGGGGGACTTCAACGCCAAATCCACGGCGTGGGGGTCCCCGATGACGGACGATCGCGGGCGGGTGATCGTGGAGTGGGCGGCGTCACTAGGCCTCTGTATCCTAAACAGAGGCTCAGTGAACACGTGTGTGCGACAGCAGGGTGGGTCGATAGTGGACTTGTCGTTCGCTAGCCCCGCTGTCGCACCACGAGTGAGGGACTGGTGTGTCCTGGAGGAGGCGGAGACCCTGTCGGATCACCGATACATCCGGATGGAAGTCTCCCCTCTCCGGGACCCCAGTAGGGGTCACAGGGCGGACCGGGCTCCCGCATTTCCGCGGTGGGCTGTGTAGGGACCTACTGGCAGAGGCGGCCATCGTGAACACGTGGCTTTCCTCACCACCCCCAGCGGACGGAGTGGACGTTGAGGCTGTCCGCATCCGCAGTGCGCTAACGCAGGTCGGCGATGCGGCCATGCCCAGGGTGCCTTGGGTACTGGTGGTCCCCAAGACTGGCGGATCTTCGTGCGGCGTGCATTAGTGCCCGAAGGTCCTACACCCGCAGTAGGCGGCGTCGCCGCGATGTTGAGCGGGAGGGCCAGCTGTACGAGGCGTACAGTGCGCGTACCGCCTTTCGGCTGGCCATCCGGTCCGCCAAGGACGCAAGTTGGCTGGAGATGCCTCACCGAGACCCTCCAGCCCGACCTCCTTCGTAGGGTGGTCGAGGAGCTGTTCCCGCGGCAGTCGGAGCACACGCCCCCGGTCATGGCTTTGCCAGATCACGACCAGGAGGCCGTCGAGAGTGTTCCGCTCGTGACGGAGTCGGGAGTGGGGGCAGCCGTGGCGAAGATTCATTCCGCCACCACGGCCCCCGGCCTGGACGGAGTCCCAGTCCGGGTGTTGACGTTGCTCCTCGAGCATCTCGAACCTCGCCTCAGGCGACTGTTCAACGCCTGTCTGACGTCTGGACAGTTCCCTGAGTGCTGGAAGGAAGGGAGGTTGGTTCTCCTGCCAAAGCCGGGACGGCCCCCGGATTCGCCGTCGGCCTACAGGCCCATTGTGCTTCTGGACGATGTGGGTAAACTGCTGGAGCGTGTCCTCGCTGCCCGCATCGTCCAGCACCTGGAGGAGGTGGGGCCCAATCTGTCGGACGCTCAATTTGGGATTCGGAAGGGGCATTCGACCATCGGGGCCCTGCTACGCCTGAGGCAGACGGCCGCGGAGGCTGTCGCCGGCAAAGGAGTGTTGTTGGCGGTGTCGTTGGACATCGCCAACGCCTTCAATAGTCTGCCATTCAGCTGCATCAGGGAGGCGCTCCGGTTCCATGGAGTGCCCCTGTACCTCAGGCGGCTGGTGGCAGACTATTTGGAGGAGCGCAGTGTTCTCTACGCGAGCCCCGTAGGGGACATTGTGCGGACGCCCATGTCGTGCGGTGTTCCGCAGGGGTCGGTTCTGGGGCCGACTCTGTGGGACATCGGTTACGACTGGGCGTTGAGAGGGAGTCTCCCCCCACGGGCTGAGCGCTATATGCTATGCTGACGACACGCTCGTCACAGCCCGGGGCAGGACACTCGAAGACGCGGCGAGCCTGGCCACTCTCGGCACCGAGGAGATGGTCAGGCGAATTGAGGCGCTGGGGCTCAGGGTGGCCCTAAACAAGACGGAGGCCCTACTATTCCATGGGCCCCGTGTGAGGCTGCCCATCGGCGCCTCATTAGTCGTCAACTACATCCACATCAGTATCCAGGCCCATATGAGGTACTTGGGTCTGGTGCTCGACGGGCGATGGTGGTTCCGGGAGCATTTTCGTCAAATTGCTCCCCGGCTGGTCGGCGCGGCGTCCGCCCTTTCTCGGCTCATGCCGAACGTGGGCGGACCCAGTTTCGAGGGCCGACGGCTGTATGCGGGGGTCATCCGCTCAATGGCCATGTACGGCGCACCCGTGTGGGCGAGGGCTCTGAACGCCCAGCTCAGGGCGGTGCTGTGGAGGACACAGCGAGCCATGGCGGTCAGAGCCATTCGCGGGTACCGCACGGTGTCTACCGAGGCGGCATGCCTATTGGCCGGGACACCCCCGTGGGACCTAGAGGCGGAGATGCTCTCCGACCTCTACCGGCGGGTTACCTCAATGCGCGAAGAGGGTGGCTCCCCATCGTTCAACTAGATAGCCACCTGGCGCGAGGAGGCCCGCCGAGAAGTCATCGCCCGTTGGGCTACGCGGCTGGAGAGGCCTAGACACGGTGTTTTTACCGTTGAGGCCCTCCGGCCCGTTCTGATGGAGTGGATGGAGCGGCGGCACGGAGTCCTCTCTTTCCGGTTGGTGCAGGTCTTGTCGGGGCCACCGAAGTTAAAATCGAGTACCGGTGGTCCGCTCGCACGGCGAAGAGAGAAGGTTTTACGGTGGGTCTATGGGGTCACGCGCCGCCTTTCCGCCACCCCGGACCGATTCAGGGGGGCGAGACGCACCCATAGCCCACCAATAAAAAAAAAAAAAAAAAAAAAAAAAAAAAAAAAAAAGGTCTTGTCGGGGCATGGTTGCGTCGGCAAGTACCTGCACACGGTCGTGCGGAGGGAGTGGACTCCGTCCTGCCACCATTGCAGTAGCGACGAGGACACGGCGCAACATACGCTCGAGGTATGTTCGGGCTGGGACGGGCAGCACCGTGACCTCGTCGTTGTCATCGGTGCCGACCTCACGCTGCCGACTGTTGCGCGAGCGATGGTCGACAGTGTCAGGAATTGGGACGCGGTCGCCGACTTCTGCGAGGCTGTCATCTCGCAGAAGGAGGCGGCGGAACGGGCCCGGGAGGATTCCCGCGACCCGGGCCGCCGCCCGCGGCCGGCGCGGCGCAGGCGCGAGTACCTGCGCCTGATGCCGCCCTAACCGAGGCTGCGGGTGATCGGACCGGGGAATTGTCCGGTCACCCGACGTGAGGCCACCGCGTGAGGACGACGCCTCGACGGCGAAAACTGTCGGGGCGTCGATAGGAGAGGCGCCCGAGAGGGCATACCGCCGAGCGGGCCACCGAAGACAAAGATCGGGTACCGGTGGCCTGCTCGCACGGCGAAGAAGAGGTGCTTGCAGGGTGGGTCAATGGGGTTGCGTGCCGCCTCTTCCGTCACCCCGGACTGATTTGGCGGGGTGCGACGTCCATAGCCCACCGCAAAAAAAAAAAAAAAAGGGTTCAAGACTGAAGATTTTTGTATTGCTTATGGTTGCAAATGAGCAAGCAATACACCTAATGGTAAGTGTTACTGCCGTACATGAACCTTAGTTATACCAGGCTGTAGCTAGTACGTTGCCTACTAGTGAAAACACTAAACCCACCCAGAAAGTTGGACTTCCGGTTCTATCATTCACCGTACGATGCGCAGCAGCACATTATTACTGTTCAGGCGTCGTTTTTCTGCGAAAGTGTGGACTACCCCTGACGGAATGGTTGCAGACAGTAAACTGTCAACAGTGTAGTCCACTATCAATTTTTTTTCCAGGCCAGACCAAAATCCTAGTGTTGTCACTAATTTATTTTTTAATAATATCATGAGTATGGAAGGAAAGTTACAGTTAAAAGTCTTCAGCGTATGAATGCAAACTTTACTTTAAACAGTTTATGGTAACTGTGTTGTATAATATGAAAGGAAGTGACCCCAGGATACAACCTTGGAGGACACCTCTATTCACCTCTTTTGTAGACGATGATGATGAGTTTTTGTGTCTATTATGAATCTGGAGAAATTGTGAATGGTTAGATAGATAGCTATTGAACCGGCTAGGAGTTAAGCAAATTTAGAAAGAAGAAGCAAGATATTTATCGAATCAATAGCACGAGAAATTTCAAAAGAACGAGTAAGGTAGCTTTAATTTGATCTCTGGCTTTAAGTAGGTTGTCAAGAACCTCAAGGAGAACAGTTGTGCTATGTTTTTATCGGAGTGCAGATTGTCTATTCAGCAATATATTATAATGCTCAAGAAATATCTAATTGGTTGCTTACAGCTTTTCCAGGATTATGGAAACAAATGGTAACAAGTTGTTTGGGCGAAGATCATTCCAGTTGTAAGACTATGTACTTTTTGAATAAGTTTTATAATCGCTACTTTCCATTAGCGTCCATTCAGCAGCCCGTAGACGTCCACTAATATACATAGACCTCCGTAGGAGATTGGTTCTCAAAACGGTCCTGTGCTACTTGCATGGAATAGTGTCCTGCGACTTTATAATATCGTCAGTCCACCTAGTTGAACATCGTCCTACGCTGCGTTGTCCGATTCGTGGTTGCCACTGGTGAACCTTTCTCCCTTGACCATGTAAGCTGTAGAATATTTAAAACTCCAGGAACTTAAAAATTAAATAAAATTGCGATAAAATCCGTAAAATAATTTTATTTCAATCATAATATTTTAATAAAATTTATATTTTCCATTTCCCATCGCAAAAAAAAATATGTAAAACTTTTACCACTTGAACAATAAATTTACAATATAATGAAAATGCTAAGTATTACAATTTATAAATATATATTTTTCTGTCTAATGTTCTAGTTACATGCCACTAGAGTTGGTAGATGAAGTATTTCCAAAATAATTAAATAAATTGACGCATTGACCGCTTCCAACACAAAAACTAAAACCACAACAGTCTTTACTTTTATTGCACTGAAATAAAAACAAATTGAAAATAAGTTAAATTACATTATAATTAATATAAAGTCAATCATATATAAATTCCCGATACGAAACGAAAAATGATGTCACAAGCGGGGTTCGAACCCGCACCTATTGGGAATCCGGCCCAACCGTGCTGCCACTTACACCATCGTGAACTATTTTGGGACATGCAAATTTCGAATCATATTATATCTTACGTCTTCAAGGTGACGTATGCCATCTATCGGACAATGTTTACACATTGTATAGACTTAATACTTCAAACTTTACAGTTAGAATTGTATTAAACGATGACACAACCTTGTTATTCAAATTAAATTAAATATTAAATGCTAAAAAATTCAGTAATTTCAATCATATATATTGAAACGAGAATAGTTTATAGACGTTTGACATCGCACTGTTTCAATGTATCTCAGCAAAAACACAAATGTGAAAATGGAAGCCAAGTTTATTGTTTATGGCGTGCATGATGATTTCGCTAACAAAAGATCTTAGCAATTGAATTGAGAAAGGTTGTCTGTAGTTTTTGTATCCATTGAGATTGAAACGCAACGTTTCAATCGGTAAACGAAAGAGCCAATAGCTCAACTTTCTTGGCTGGTCCGTGTAGTGACGGAGTAAAAATACCATTCACTACCCCCTATCCTACCCGTCGGTGATCGTAAGAGACGACTGAGGGATATACAACGCTTATAACATCTATGCTAGAGAAGAAAAATTCTATACCAACACGCCTGACCACTGTGCTAAAGTAGGTCAATTTACCTCCGAAGGGAGGAGAGTTGGCTGATTCCGTGACATTTTAGGATATAGGGAAACCATTGACTCGAGAACCGGGTACTCTTTAAGCGCCGTACGGACGGTACGGCGCACCCGTGCGGGCGAGGGATCTGAACGCCCAGCTCAGGGCTGTACTGTGGAGGCCACAGCGAGCCATGGCTGTCAGAGCCATTCACGGGTACCGCACGGTGTCTACCGAGGCGGCATACCTATTGGCCGGGACACACCCGTGGGACCTAGAGGCGGAGATGCTCTCCGACCTCTACCGGTGGGTAACCTCAGTGCGTGACGAGGGTGGCTCCCCATCGTTTAACGAGATAGCCACCTGGTGCGAGGACGCCCGCCGAGACGTCATCGCTCGTTGGGTTACGCGGCTGGAGAGGCCTAGACACGGTGTTGTTACCGTTGAGGCCCTCCGGCCCATACTGATTGAGTGGATGGAGCGGCGGCACGGAGTCCTCTCCTTTCGGCTGGTGCAGGTATTGTCGGGACACGGGTGCTTTGGCTTGTACCTGCACACGGTCGCGTATAGGGAGTGGACACCGTCCTGCCACCATTGCAGTAGTGACGAGGACACGGCGCAACATACGCTCGAGGTATGTCCGAGCTGGGACGGGCAGCGCCGTGACCTCGTCGCTGTTATCGGTGCCGACCTGACGCTGCCAGCTGTCGCGAAAGCGATGATCGACAGCGTCCGGAATTGGGACGCGGTCACCGCCTTCTGCGAGACTGTCATCTCGCAGAAGGAGGCGGCGGAACGAGTCCGGGAAAACTCCCGTGACCCGTGCCGCCGTCAGTGGCCGGGGCGGCGCAGGCGCGAATACCTGCGCCTGATGCCGCCCTAACCGAGGCTTCGGGTGATCGGACCGGGGAATTGTCCGGTCACCCGACGTGAGGCCACCGCGTGAGGGCGACGCCCCGACGGCGAAAGCTGTCAGGGTGTCGACATGAGAGGAACCCGTAAGGGTAAACCGCCGGGCGGGCCACCGAAGACAAAGATCGTGTACCGGTGGCCCGCTCGCACGGCGAAAAGAGGTGTTTGCAGGGTGGGTCCCTGGGGTTGCGCGCCGCCTCTTTTGTTGCCCCGGATGGATTTGTCGGGGCGCGAGCACATCCATGGTCCACCCTGCGGAAAAAAAAAAAAAAAAAAAAAAAGGGTCTAGGACTGCATGGACGCAGTGCCCAGTAGAGTCTGTCAGGAAACTGGCTGGCTTGTGGGCTGGAACTAAGCGCGGGTAACCGTGCTGTAGCAGCGGCTTGTGAGGTGCTTTAAGTGCATTGCATTCGAGTACACCCGGCCGACGTGCACAAATTGCTTTGCAGCGGGCTTTGTTTCCACTGCGATCAGATTGGGTACAAGGTGGCATCCTGCGTTGCCCTGAGCCCTAAGCGTGGCTGATTTCGGAGTCTCCCTCTCCAACTTGGGAGCCACGATACGGCAAGTGGTACCACGCTTCGTGAAGTCGTGGTGATTCAATCACCGCGACTCGACCACCACCAGTCCGTGGGCCTCTGCTTGCCCAACAGGGGATCGTCGAATACGTGTTTGCGACAGCGGGGCGGATCGATAGTGGACTTATTGTTCACTAGCTCTGCTCTTGTATCACGCGTAAGGAGCTGGCGTGTCCTAGAGAAGGTTAAGATCTTGTACGACCATCTTTATATTCGAATCTCAAAATCTCCCGGTCATAATCGCCCGGACCCTCTGGGACCCGAGAAGGGGGTCACAGGGCGGACGGAGCTTCCACATTGCCGCGGTAGGCTGTGTGACGCCTGGATCGTAATCTACTGGCAGAGGCGAGGCTAGCGACCGCGCAATCCTCATCACCCCCAGCGGATGGAGTGGACTCTGAGCCTGTCCGCATCGTGGTGTGACCGCACCGTAGCCCGCCGCAAAAAAAAAGAAAAAAAAATGATGTGGCTTAAATCCAGCAGTGGTACGCATATGAACTGAAATTATGATGATGAGAATTATAAAACGTGATCTTGGAATAATACTAAAAATCCTTACCGATTCCCACAACTTTTTGCAACTGGACGCTTCCTCAGTCAGGACGCCGTTCATAACTAGAACGCTAACAGCAAATGCAATTAATAAAACAAAAGTAGCGGAACGTGCCATTGCAAATTATTCACAAAAACTATTTGATTAAATTACAATTCACTGATATTTATACCAATTCAGTTGACAATGAAAGTAACGATCTTTCTCAAATAAATAATTAACCAACATTTTAAAATTTTGGCAATGTGTTAATAAATTAATAAAAAATGATAAGACGAACAATTTAAGTAATTAACAAGCTTCTAAAGTCATACGTTACGCATTTTAATGTCTTCATTTTCTATTTCCTTTTACAGATAAATATATTTTAATTGAATAGGACCTGTTTTGTAAATTGAATTGAATTGAATTAAATTACTACACAAACAAATAGATCCTCTATTTGTTTGTGTAGGAATTCTTCGGGCTACGTTGGCTACTTCTACGGATTTCCGTATCTTGAAATTTATCACGTAATAGCTCAAAGACGCTCAGCGTGCTATGGAGATGGGCTATCCCCCTTCGTAGCACGCTGAGCGACTTTGAGCCTTTTTATGAGGACGACATTTAAAGACTATGTTTCTGTGCCGTAAGTAATCGCTGGTAACACACACTGGTATAAATAAACCTTTGTTTTCAGACACTGTGAAATATTGGACGAGAAGACCCTCCTAAGTTTCCCGAACGAGCCCAGCCGAGCTGGATTCATTGACTTGATCTTGCCATAACTCGCAAAATATCTACTCAGCGATAGACTTATTTATTTTAGTAGTGAATGTTGTAAGTGCGTCAGGCAGTATCGTAGTCAACATGTTTAATGATATATAATCACAATCCTGGGCATAGGACTGGATTCTGCGCAGCAGGTTAAGCATATCCTCCTCCTAAATTAAATTCTCTGCCACCAAGTGTTGGAATGATCTACCTCTACCATTGCGGGACTTAAAATCTGTATTTATTTTTAACAAAACTTTAAAACAACATTAACTTAATGCGCAATTACACTATCTTATCTAGGGCGAAATATCGATACTCTTAGAAATATATATTGATGGCGCCAGATTTTTATGCAGGACATAATGACACCAAGATCGATGAGTGGACTGTATTTTTACCCGACTGCGCAACGCAAAGGAGTGGTATTGTGTTTAACAGTCTATGTATGTATGTATGTTTGTATGTTCCTTTGAAGCACTATATAGACCAAACACCTGGGCCGATTTTTATGATTCATACGTCAATCGATTCCTCTTAGTCCGGCGAGTGTCACTAAAGACATGATCTTAGTGAAAATTCAATATGGCGACTACTGGACGCCATATTGTGAAAATGAAAAAAAATAAAGTCAACAAAATATGTCAAGTGAGGTGTCGTTGAATAGGTATTTAAAAATCATTATTAGCTTTTTTCTCAACATTTTTCGATTCGACTGACCGTTTAGGATCTATATCGATTTAAAGTTTCATAACAACCTTTTTCACATATAGGTTTTTAGACAGTAGAAATTTCTACCCGAGGGGGGGATGTCGGTCGAGGAGAGGGTACTCCTCAGGGGTATTCCGTCGGGCCGACCACTGACGTCAAGTCACTCTGCTCCGGTGGTCGGCCCAACGACGAAGGCGACGTCACGGGTGGGTTACGGGTGTGCGCGCTTACGCCCACTGTCACCCCGGATGGAGTGGTGCGAGGAGTGCGCCAACCGCAGCCCACCCCCCAAAAAAAAAAAAAAAAAAAGACAGTAGAAATTTACGATGAAAAGACGAAAAAATCGTATGACTGTGCGTGTGAATGTGGATGGACATATACTAAAGTATCTAGTAGGTATATTGGACTACCTAAAGTATCTAATGTCTGACGCGGTCGCCCATCTTCAACTTCTAACGATTTAGTACTCAACTTCAGTCGAAAAACTATATATAGTTAGGTACCTACTTATTAATAAATAAAATAACTATAGCCACCTAGATATTCATAACTAAAAAGTATAAAATAAAAAAAAAAAAAAAAAAAAAAAAAAAAAAAACCTCGGCTGCGTAAAAAGTGAACCAAATTACGTACACAATAAAAAAAACTGAAAAGAAAAAAAACGGCCAAGTGCGAGTTGTACTCGCGCACGAAGGGTTCCGTAAAACTAAAAATCTCGTTTGGTCAACAATTACATTCCCAAGGAGGGTTGACGTCTGGCAGGGGGCCGGTCATCAGTCGGGACACACGCCCCCGGTCATGGCTTCGCCAGATCAAGACCGGGAGGCCGACGACGAGAGTGTTCCACCCGTGACGGAGTCGGAAGTGGGGGCGGCAGTAGCGCGGATTCGCTCCGCCACCACGGTCCCCGGCCCGGACGGAATACCAGTCCGGGTCTTGACGTCGCTCCTCGAGCACTTCGAGCCTCGCCTCAGGCAACTGTTCAACGCCTGTCTGACGTCTGGACGGTTCCCTGAGTGCTGGAAGGAGGGGAGGTTGGTTCTCCTGCCAAAGCCGGGACGGCCCCCGGGTTTGCCGTCGGCCTACAGGCCCATCGTGCTTCTCGACGATGTGGGTAAGCTGCTGGAGCGTGTCCTCGCTGCCCGCATCGTCCGACACTTGGAGGAGGTGGGGCCCGATCTGTCGGACGCTCAATATGGGTTTAGGAGGGGGCGTTCGACCATCGGGGCCCTGCTACGCCTGAGGCAAACGGCCGCGGAGGCTGTCGCCGGCAAGGGAGTGCTGTTGGCGGTGTCGTTGGACATCGCCAACGCATTCAATAGTCTGCCATTCAGCTGCATCAGGGAGGCGCTCCGGTTCCATGGAGTGCCCCTGTACCTCAGGCGGCTGGTGGCAGACTATTTGGAGGGGCGCAGTATCCTCTGCGCGGGTCCCGCAGGGGACATTGTGCGGACGCCCATGTCGTGCGGTGTTCCACAGGGGTCGGTTCTGGGGCCGACTCTGTGGGACATCGGGTACGACTGGGCGTTGAGAGGGAGTATCCCCCCGGGCTGAGCTTGGTGTGCTATGCTGACGACACGCTCGTCACAGCCCGGGGCAGGACACTCGAAGAGGCGGCGAGCCTGGCCACTCTCGGCACCGAGGAGATGGTCAGGCGAATCTAGGCGCTGGGGCTCAGGGTGGCCTTAAATAAGACGGAGGCCCTATTATTCCATGGGCCACGCGCAAGGCTGCCAACCGGCGCCTCGTTAGTCGTCAACTCCATCCAGATCAACATCCAGGCCCATATGAAGTACTTGGGTCTGGTGCTCGACGGGCGATGGTGGTTCCGGGAGCATTTCCGACAGATTGCTCCCCGGCTGGTCGGCGCGGCGTCCGCCCTTTCTCGGCTCATGCCGAATGTGAGCGGACCCAGTTTCGAGGGCCGACGGCTGTATGCGGGGGTCATCCGCTCGATGGCCATGTACGGCGCACCCGTGTGGGCGAGGGCTCTGAACGCCCAGCTCAGGGCGGTTCTGTGGAGGCCACAGAGAGCCATGGCGGTCAGAGCCATTCGCGGGTACCGCACGGTGTCGACAGAGGCGGCGTGCCTATTGGCCAGGACACCCCCGTGGGACCTAGAGGCGGAGATGCTCTCCGACCTCTACCGGCGGGTTACCTCAGTGCGCGAGGAGGGTGGCTCCCCATCGTTGAGCGAGATAGCCACCTGGCGCGAGGACGCCCGCCGAGACGTCATCGCCCGTTGGGTTACGCGGCTGGAGAGGCCTAGACACGGTATCGTGACCGTCGAGGCCTTTCGGCCCGTATTGATGAAATGGATGGAGCGGCGGCACGGGGTCCTCACCTTCCGACTGGTGCAGGTGTTCACGGGGCACGGGTGCTTCGGAAAATACCTGCACACGGTCGTGTACAGGGAGTGGACTCCGGGCTGCCATCATTGCAGTAGTGGCGAGGACACGGCGCAACATACGCTCGAGGAATGCTCGGGCTGGGACGGGCAGCGCCGTGACCTCGTCGCTATTATCGGTGCCGACCTGGCGCTGCCGGCTGTCGCGAGGGCGATGGTCGACAGCGTCAGGAATTGGGACGCGGTCGCCGTCTTCTGCGAGGCTGTCATCTCGCGGAAGGAGGCGGCGGAACGAGTCAGGGAGGACTCCCGCGACCCGGGCCGCCGCCAGCGGCCGGGGCGGCGCAGGCGCGAATACCTGCGCCTGATGCCGCCCTAACCCAGGCCTCGGGTGATCGGATCGAGGAATTGTCCGGTCACCCGACGCGAGGCCACCGCGTGAGGGCGACGCCCCGACGGCGAAATCTGTCGGGGCGCCGACGAGAGGAACCCGCGAGGGTAAACCGCCGAGCGGACCACCGAAGACAAAGATCGGGTACCGGTGGTCCGCTCGCACGGCGAAGAGAGAGGATTTTACGGTGGGTCTATGGGGTCACGCGCCGCCTTCTCCGTCACCCCGGACCGATTCGGCGGGGCGAGACGCACACATAGCCTACCAATAAAAAAATAAAAAAAACAAAAAAGGGGGCCGGTCATAAAACTATTGCCAATAACTATTACATTATGTACTATGAAAGAAGAGTATATATTGTGTCGATCCCAAGTAATAGGGATTTTTTTTTTTTTAGGGGTGGGTTATGGTCGGCGCTCTTCTCGCACCACTCCGTCCGGGGCGACAGAGCGCGCACAGTACGCACGCATACCCGTAACCCACCCACGAACCTCGCCTACGTCGTTGGACCGGCTACTGGAGCAGCGTGAACTTGTCGTCAGTGGCCGGCCCGACGGAATACCCCCTGAGAGGTACCCTCCCCTTGAGCGACGTCCATTGAAAGATTGCTGCCATCCATAGATTTGCTGTCGAATAATGGATCCCGACTGTTCAGTTGTTATGTTCCATTATTATATAATAATATATTTTACTTTCTGCAATAGTATTCATTCGATAATATATTATAGAATTCTAGACCACCGAACACCTAAGTGCTTGTTTTTTTCTTTTCAGTTTTTTTTATTGTGTACGTAATTTGGTTCACTTTTTACGCAGTCGGGTTTTTTGATTTTTTTAATTATTTTTTTTTTTAATTTAATTTATAATTAATCTGGTGCAACAAATATAACAGGATAGGATATTAAAAGGATTACTTAAACCTTTGACGATTTCTTCCCGTTCACAGGCAGACGGTAACGTAAATTCGTATAACGGCCGCGGAAGGCACAACATGTACACACCCGATTAATGTTTTTGGCGCGATCATATGCTATGTACAAGAGTTCACACCTTATCCACAATGACTCTCGGTGAATATGTTGCAGTTTATATAATACACAATGTATTGAAGCGAACACCAAACACGGAGCACATCCACCTCGACTCACTGTCCTTTCGGCATTCATTATCATCATCATCATTTCAGCTCATATATGTCTCACTACTGGGCTCGAGCCTCCTCCATAACGGGAGGGAAATTGACCTACTACATCACGCTGGTCAGGCGTGTTGGTATAGGGTTTTGTTTCGAGTTTACCTTCTCTTGCATAGATGTTATATGCGTTTTAAATCCCTTAGTCGTCTCTTACGATCACCCACGGGTAAGATAGGGGTGGTGAATTGTATTCTCACTCCGTCACCACACGGAAATTCCTTTCGGCATTACCCGGTGTATATTAACATATGCGGATAGATATAAGTATGTAGGGTAGGTACATTGGATATATGGACCAGAACATAGTTATTTAAAATATTATAATCTGGCGTAATCATATAGATTTTATTAAATATTCTCATTTTTATTTATGTTTTATATGTATGCAATGTTATTGTTATACTTATATTAAAATTATTCACACATCGTTACACTCACACATGCTCTCACACTTTTATACTAGTCATGTTTTTATAATTTCTTTAAAATGTACCAGATGTTGGCAGAATATCAGCGCTAATTTATAAAATAAAATAGCCAAAACCAATAAGCCTTTTTTGTTTCTCGTTAATGTTAATGTCATTTTATACCAAAAGTTATTTTCTTTAGTTCTGTTTATATTCATTAGTTTTTAACGAGAACAAAATAAATGTTTCTCTTTCTATCTTTCTTTCTCCTGTATCTTATCAAGCCAAAAGCTACTGTTACTGAATCAATTAAAGAAATAATAATAATAATACACCACTACTATCCAGAACTGCCAAAAAATAGTATTTATTTCAAGATTGTTACAAGAGGTAGAGGCGATAAGGTAACTCTTCTATTATTTATCGTGATCATAGTAACAGTAACTAATGTTAAACCTTTTAATATCATTAACTGTTATGTCGGTACTCTGTGTCCTTTCCCTGAAGGAGCAATAAATCATTTTTCTTTCTTTCTAATGACCGCTACAAGATGTTGGTTTTGCTTTATTGAGTTAGTAGTTTACCCTGCGTAATATTTAAAGACTAATGATAGAGAGGGAACGTGGCTATGGATGTCTACATACACTTTAATTTTTTGGACAATTGATGGTAAATTGAAGATAGCATTAGCACTATCAATACACTGCGATTGTAAAATAATAGTGTTGCCCAGTGCTTTTCCCAACATTACTGTATGGAAGTGAGAGTTGGGTATGCAGAAAAGAGCATGAAAGTAAAATGAATGCGGTCGAAATGCGATTTCTACGGCAAATCTGTGGAGTTAGGCTGACCGACCGCATTCGCAACGACGACGTAAAAGAGCGAGTAGGTATGAAAGAGAGTAATGGTATAAAGATGCGAAAGGGAATGCTCCGATGGTTCGGACATGTGGAAAGAATGCCGAACGAACGTCTGGTTAAGATGATATACAATGCGAAAGTGGAAGAATGTAGGTACCGGGGGAGACTGGGACTAACCTACCTAGACCAGATTGGTCACGTACTGAAGGAAGGTGGAGTCAAGAGTCTTCAAAACCGTCGAGCGTGTATGAAGAGAATTATGAATGTTGAGGAAGCGAGTGAAGTATGCAAGGATAGAGTTCTCTGTCACTATGTTCTCTCTGCCTACCCTGCAAGGGATATGGCGTGATGATATGTATGTATGTAAATATGTAGTCTTTCATAAAATGTTCATTCTTATTCTGTACCCGTGAAAAGGTAGATTACAATGTTTTCATCTCTGTAGAAAACAGTTTTAATTTTACCACAGGTAAACTAGTAGCATTCCACAAAGTTAATCTCCCATCATTAAACGCATATAACATCTAGGCAAGAGAAGCATTACCCTTTCATTACGGAGGAGGCTCGAGCTTAGGAGGGAGGGTAGAACATGGAACCTGTGTGTCATAACATGAATGAAAGCTACAGTGGTATAAGTCGTGGGGTATGTCAGCAATTCGGATTTTACCCTAGACTTGCTTAAAATTTCAAAATATGTATTTCAAATTGATATGAAATGTTTTCTATGTTGCTCATTTATAATTTCAATATCTTCTTTTGAAGTTAAGATAAATTCAATAGGAACTAAATAATAGATTGCAATATAGTTTCAGATTTGCGACAGGCACTTTAATGACTTCCCCGAAACGCTAGAGGTTATACTAATTTATTTTGTCCTCCGTTCAATTCCATAAAGGAATCGTATACGGAACATTTGATGATGATGATGTCTATGTTTTTACTTAAGTAAATGATAAGAACTTTGTTTAAATACTGAAAGTATTGTCTAAAGTGAATTGTTCTTGTGTTTTTAAAGATATTTAAAAAAAAAACAACAATTTAGTAAATTCTTAGTATATACAATGTAAACGCTTTATAACCAATTTCAAGGGACCGGCATTTTGTTTCGTTATAAAGAGTTTTCGTTATACAGAGGGAACAGAAAAATAAACTAAATTTAATTAATTAAATAATGTCTAATTTTATTAGGTACTATCAATAGGTAAACTATTCTAAACACACATATTCTGTATAACTTTGGCTGACGTGTTTTGCTATGCTAATATTTGTTTTATATTTATTAAGTATTTTGTGCATGTCTTGGTATGTGGTGGAACCATCTTCATGAAACATTAATAATAAGAACCCAAAATAATAAAGCAATTAATAATGACAAAAGCGAGACGACTGCTTATGACCTCAGGTATCTGCCTTAGAAATTTCGGCACCTCAAAATATTAGTTTTCTAAGCTGATTAAGAGAAGGAAAATTCGAAACAAAATCCTATACCAACACGTCTGACCAGCGTGGTATAGTCGGTCAATATCTCTCGCATTACGGAGGAGGCCCAACAGTGGGACATATATGGGCTGTGATAATGATGATGATGAAGTTGATTACAAAATCAATAACACTTAATACATACGAGTATGTTGTTTATGTCTAAATATGAAAATATATCTTCGTAATAGAGAATGGCTGTTGCATTATAAAGAGTGAATTAATGTATGGGTTTTGTAGTAAACCAACCAAACTGAACTAATTTCTACGTTATAGATAGTTTTTTTGTTATAACGAACGACGTTATATAAAGTATAGTGCTATCTTTAGAGATAACAAATGGACGTCTATACGTC
The DNA here is from genome assembly GCA_905163515.2 of Lymantria monacha. NCBI lineage: Eukaryota > Metazoa > Arthropoda > Insecta > Lepidoptera > Erebidae > Lymantria > Lymantria monacha. Next base: position 1,292,695 of record LR991091.1, on the reverse strand, counting down.
TATTTGTTATTTTAATTTGAGACTTATTCTAGAAGTAACATTTAAAATGGAATTAATTCGAGAGTGATTAAATAGTTTTTTATATTGCTTATGGTGCCAAACGAGCAAACAGCACACCTGATGGTAAGTGTCACTGCTGCCCATGGACCTTTGCTAAGGGCATAGCTAGGCCGCTGTCTACCAGTACAGACCTCAAATCCACCCCAGTTGGGCTTCCGACTCTCTCGCTCACCGAAAGAAGCGCAATAGCACACTGCTATTACTTAAAATTCGATTATTTGCGAGAGTGTGGTACCGGAAGGACCGGCCCGCAGCTGTAGACAGAGAATTATCCACAGTGTGGTGCTACTACTATAACAAATACATATATTGCAAAATAAAGTATATAACAAACACGTAAAGATCATTTGTGTTCAAGTCCCGAGTGTAATAATTCTTCTTTCTATTAAAAAATGAGTATTAAATATATATATATATATATATATATATATATATATATATATATATATATATTACTGTGTGAGGCACAAGGAGGATTCAGGAGTGGAAGGGGATGCATGGATCAAGTGTTCTCTCTGCGCAACATTGTGGAGAAGCATCTGGCTCTAGATCAGAGGGTTTTCTGCAGTTTTATGGATCTAGAGAGAGCATTTGACACGGTTGTACGAAAGAAACTGTGGGACATTTTACCGGAGTATGGTATTAACTGTAAACTGCTACAGCCTGTGCAGTCCAGTTACATGGGCTGTAGAGCCTGTGTGCGGCTGGATGATGGAATGTCGCCTTGGTTTGACGTCAATATCGGCGTTAAGCAGGGGTGCGTTCTATCAGCCAGGCTGTTTATCATATATCTGGATAAATGTCTCCAAAGGTTGAACGATATGAATGTGGGAGTCCAGATGGGCGACTCAGTGGTCAGTGCTCTGCTCTATGCAGATGATGCAGTCAGCTGGCATAGTCAGCGACTTGCCTAGAGACCCTAGTCGACACAATGACAGAAGATTGTAAGAAAAGGGGTCTACGCATAAATATGAGCAAAACCATAATAATGGTCTTTGAAAGAAATGAAGCCAGAACAGATGTAAGAGTAACAATAGGTAATGATGTACTAGAACAAGTCGATGAATTTGTATATCTTGGATGTGGATTTAGCCGAGATGGAAGGTACACCACTGATATAGAGCGAAGAGTAAATGCGGGAAATAGAGGGAACGGAGCGTTGGGACAACTTCTCGGTAACCACCACTTCAGCCAGAAGGCACGTGTAGCAATATATAACGCAGTGATTGTACCAACATTACTATATGGAAGCGAAAGTTGGGTATGCAGAAAAGAGCATGAAAGTAAAATTAATGCGGTCGAAATGCAATCTCTACGGAAAATCTGTGGAGTTAGGCTGACCGATCGCATTCGCAACGACGACGTAAGAGAGCGAGTAGGTATTAAAGAGAGTATTGGTGTAAAGATGCGAAAGGGAATGCTCCGATGGTTCGGACATGTGGAAAGAATGCCAAACGAACGCCTGGTTAAGAAGATATACAATGCGAAAGTGTAAGGATGTAGGTACCGGGGGAGACCGAGACTCACCTACCTAGATTGGTCTAGGTCGGTGAGTCTCGGTCTCCTCCGGTACCACATCTTTCCACTTTCATACACTTCACTTCGCACTTGGGAAGGTGTAGTCAAGAGTCTCCGAAACCGGCGAGCGTGTATGAAAAGAATTATGAATGTTGAGGAAGCGAGTGAAGTATGCAAGGATAGAGTTCTCTGGCACTCTGTTCCCTCTGCGTACCCTGCAAGGGATATGGCGTGATGATATGTATGTATGTGTATTTATATATATATATAAATATATATATATATATATATATATATATATATATATATATATATATATATATATATATATATATATATATATATATATATATATATATATATATATATATATATATATATATATATATATATATTATATATATATTATATATATATTATATATATATATATATAAAAGAGCTTGTCCTGAAAAACTTAATTCAACATTTTTGAAATTTTTTCCTAAAAGGGTGAAAGTAAGGTGTTGAAAGTTTGTATGAAACTTCGTCAGTTTTAAGGTTAGATCCTTTTTTGAGAATTTTTTTTATTGGCTATATAATGTTAAATAAAAATTTACCTGTCTCAGCATTTTGGGAAATTCGCCCCTAAGGGAGTGGAATAGGGGTTGCAAGTTTTTTTCTTAAACTTGATGCAAGTTTGCATGAAACTTCGTCAATTTTGAAGTTAGATCCCTGAAAATTAGTTTTTAGATATATAATCTATATATATAAAACAAAGACGGGTTTGTTACAACACTTATAACTCGAGATCTGCTGAACCAATATTCATGGTTATTGATTCGTTGGATTTGTCTCCGCCCCGAATAGCATAATACATCTTAAAAACAATGAAAACTCGATATGTGTAATGAATACTCAATCATTTCTTCTTCTTCTTCTTCTTCTTATGTATTGGCAATCAGCTACATATACGAGCTATTGGTGCCAGTGTCAAGTTTAAATATTTTCACGTTTTTAGTCTTTCAAGTCAGTCGTTGTCTAAGTCAAATTGTCACCATTAACAGTGCAATGGCCTCACTGTTAATGGTATCTTGTGGGAATTTTGATGGAAAACGAAAATGTTGTAAAGCACTTTTATATGATATTCACTACATCCCAGTATTTCCGCACATCACATTACATAAAATGCCATCAAAATTATCTAATATAACACATTAAAACACTAAGATATCGAATATAATACAAGAGCACCACATGACGTTTTCAAATTCCCGTCAAAAGTCCCTCAATCATTTCTTCTTCTTCTCTTTGTATAATGGCAATCAGCTACTTATACGAGCTATTGGTGCCAGTGTCAAGTTATTATTATTTTATGTTTATAGTCTTGTCAGGTTAGTCATTGTCTAAGTCAAATCGTCACCTTCAACAGTGCAATGGCCACACTGTTAATGGTATCTTGTTGGAATTTTGATGGAAAACGAAAACGTTGTAAAACACTTTTATATGATATTCACTACATCCCAGTAGTTCCGCGCATCACATTACATAAAATGCCATCAAAATTATCTAATATAACACGTTAAAACACTAAAATATCGAATATAATACAAGAGCACCACATGACGTTTTCAAATTCCCGTTAAAAGTCCCTCAATCATTTCAATAAATGCTGATTTGTTTATTTAATGTCAATTTTTTTGGTTCTTTTGTCCATTCGGACAGGCAAAGGGATCACAGCCCATACAGCCATGTCTTTGTCCATTCGGACAGGCAAAGGGATCACAGCCCATACAGCCATGTCTTATTTAATTTTCTTTCTATATTAGTCGGCTTGAACAGTCAAGCCAAAGCTCCACATCTTCAATAATAGCTTCATATAAGTTTCAGTTCTTCATATTAAACGTCTTGAATAAACTCAAACCAAGACTCCACATCTTCACATCTTTATTGAAGAGCTTCAGTCATAAATAGCAGAATTTTATTGTATTTGGTGTTCTTCACGTCGTAAATAAAATTTGCTTCGTGAAAGAGTAGTAGGCCGAAGCCAAGTCTTTTATTGTCAACATCATTATTATCCCAATCCATTTTAAATTTAAGATTAATATTTATATTTCATGTCAAACATTTGTTGTCTAATCCTGTCAAATACTGTAACAACTATGTGTGCGTTCAGAAATTTATTTTTTGTAAAATGTCTCGAAAGTTCAGGTACTGTTATATTTGTTTGTTTTAGACATTAATTTGTGTAAATTATTTATTAATTATTTAATTTTTAATTTCCGAAAATAATACCTAAGATTTATTGTACAGGTTAACAAAAGTGTAAATGTCTTTTTATAGGTTGTCTATGATTTTTCATGATAAGCTATTCATATGTAGTGGTTATATACTCTTTGAGCTATTGTCTATGTCTCGAAAGTGGTTTTTTGTGGTTTTATGCGAGTGCACATTCAGTATTAATATTAATAACAATGCCGCGTCCTAGAAGATCTAATCTTTCCCAGCGGAGCCGTAATGAAATTAGGCAACGGAATATCGCGAGTTAATTATCTGATGAAGAACGAGAAATTGCACGAGAAGAGCGCGACGGTAGAATGGAGCAAAAAAGGGCCTTAATTCGTGCTTCTCAAACACAAGAGCAAAGATAGGTAGCCCATGAAACGGCTAGGTTAGAAACGAGAAATGTACCTCTGTTGAATCCTAAGCAGATTTCTCGAAGCAATTGCTGACTATCGGTAATGGCCGTGTTCCTGTTGACAAATCGAGCGGTTTGATTTCATTTCGTCAGAATGTTTGGAATTTTGTATCATCAAAAGACGAGCTTATCAACAAAGTATTCCCGGATATCATTGCTAACCACAAAAATACTAAATGGTTAAGCGAGCAATTTTGGCCGCTAAAAATAAAGATGCAGATGACCTCAATTTTATAATTCAAAATCAAATCGTAGGTACTCTGTATTCATTCAAATCTATCGACTGTGTAACAAACGAAGAAGAAGCCACTAATTATCCAAGTGAATTTTTAAACTCCTTGGATGTACCTGGTTTACCACCGCACAATTTAAAACTTAAGGTTGGCTAAAATTCGTAATTCAAACTCATGTCAGAAAAAAATGATTGAAAACTATGTTGTGCAGATTGGAATACACTCGGATTAATTCATTAATGGGATTTTCATTCAAGCACGTTGTGGTAAACGACATTCTTTGTTTTTTGGTCAGGCGCAAGAACAAATAAAGCGGATGGTTTGCCGACACGTGAGCATGCCACGTACAATTGACCATGAGAAAAACATGCATTGTTGCCATTATTGGTTCCGCCACCAGAGCCATTGTGCTCCCTACTTTATGGCGAAACACTAGAATCACGACATTTTCTAGCGAACACTCATAAATACAATGTCTGTTTCCAAATGACTTCATTTGGGGCGGAAATTATCGAAGAACACGGATATAATCAGACATTTAAGGTAATTTACGTTAAAAACTATATTTTCTATGTTTGTAAAAAAAATCTGGAATGTAGTTTGTTAGATTTCTGTATTTGTCTCTGAAATAAAAATGGCATGTTATTATTTGAAAAAAAAAAGTGTTTGTAAAAAAAGTGTTTGTAAATCTAACTATAACTATGGCTTTGACGTTACAGATTCAAGGCCAGATTTGCCATCGCATTGGATCATTGCAACCTATAGAAGATGCACAGCATAAATTCTTGCAAATATACTTCATGGGCAATATGGAAGAATAACTTGACCGGCGTCAAGGGATCAACACAGCTACGAAAAGAGCAATTCTTCAAGATCTGCAGCAAATGCTTCATGAACATCATGCATTGGTCAGGCTGTTCAAGACTGCTTTAGAGCGCATGCCAAGTGATGACTATAAAGTTGTGATCAGAGCAGTTAAAAGACCAGCTGGAACACATGAACGCACATTCCGAAAATAATACCTAAGATTTATTGTACAGGTATGATTTTTCTTGATAAGCTATTCATATGTAGTGGTTATATACTCTTTGAGCTATTGTCTATGTCTCGAAAGTGGTTTTTTGTGGTTTTATGCGAGTGCACATTCAGTATTAATATTAATAACAATGCCGCGTCCTAGAAGATCTAATCATTCCGAGTGGAGCCGTAATGCAATTAGGCAACGGAATATCGCGAGTTAATTATCTGATGAAGAACGAGAAATTGCACGATAAGAGCGCCGCGTTAGTATGGAGAAAAAAAGGGCCATAATTCGTGCTTCTCAAACACAAGAGCAAAGAGAGGTAGCCCGTGAAACGGCTAGGTTAGAAACGAGAAATCGTCGAGCTTATCGTACAGATGAATAGAGGAATAATCTTCGAAGTGCAAGAAGAAATGGATCAAGTATTGATTTGTTTTCAATCGTTTTTTTCTGACATGAGTTTGAATTACTTAATTATTATTATTTTTTAATTTTTATTCTCATTCTGTATGTTTTCATCATCATTCATCATAATAAAATACTTTTATGTTTCTATCTATATTAATATTATTTTGTATCATTGTATTACGTTCATCAAAGCCTAAATTAGTTCAGCTAAAAGGTAACACGACATTCATTGACTGTTAGACGGTACGAAGTTCGCCGGGTCAGCTAGTCTACGATAAATAGGCACACTTTAGTTAAATAAAATCTAGGGGATAGATATGCCTACTCTTTCAGCCATTCACCATTCAAGGCCCTCTTTCATTATGTGCATACAAGATATTAACCTAATACCTTCACAGACAAGCTTCTAATATCATTCATGACTGTCAAAATGTCGTCACATATATTCTCATACTTGTACGGCCGTACGAATTTTATTACGTAGTACGCATTGTAACCTTAGGAGAGAACCCTACACGCGTCCAGAGGACACGTCTTCCAGGACAGAGCCTGCCATGCATCCATAAGACGCATCTGCCAGGACAGAGCCTGTCATGCATCCATAGGACGCATCATCCAGGACAGAGCCTGCCATGCATCCATAGGACGCATCTTCCAGGAAAGAGCCTGCCATGCATCCATAGGATGCATCTTCCAGGACAGAGCCTGCTATGCATCCATAGGACGCATTTTCCAGGACAGAGCCTGCCATGCATTCAGTTCAGGCACCGCAGAGCCAGCATGGCTGCTCAGGTACCGCAGAGCCAGCACCGCTGCTCAGGTACCGCAGAGCCAGCACCGCTGCTCAGGTACCGCAGAGCCAGCACCGCTGCTCAGGTACCGCAGAGCCAGCACCGCTGCTCAGGTACCGCAGAGCCAGCACCGCTGCTCAGGTACCGCAGAGCCAGCACCACTGCTCAGGTACCGCAGAGCCAGCATCGCTGCTCAGGTACCGCAGAGCCAGCATCGCTGCTCAGGTACCGCAGAGCCAGCATCGCTGCTCAGGTACCGCAGAGCCAGCATCGCTGCTCAGGTACCGCAGAGCCAGCATCGCTGCTCAGGTACCGCAGAGCCAGCATCGCTGCTCAGCTACCGCAGAGCCAGCATCGCTGCTCAGGTACCGCAGAGCCAGCATCGCTGCTCAGGTACCGCAGAGCCAGCATCGCTGCTCAGGTACCGCAGAGCCAGCATCGCTGCTCAGGTACCGCAGAGCCAGCATCGTCGTCGCTAGCGTCCACAGTCGCCCGCGTCAGCAGTCGCACGCGTCCGCTGTCACGAGCGTCGCGATGTCAAGGTCTCACGACACACCGTCCACACAAGCCTATAGATTCCTCTATCCCACCTGCCAATTGAGCTTGCTACCTGGCAAAAACACAACACCCGGCACGAAGGAAACAATCCTTGTATTGCGGGGCACTTCACAAACATAGTTTAATCGACAAACTATACCTAGACTCAGAACAACAATTTGCAATTCATAGCAAATATTGCCATGCGTGGGAATCAAAGCCATGGCACTGCCACAGTAGGTCGATATTTTAACTACCACGCCATCCGTGTGGTCAGTTGAAATTACAGTCACGAGGAAATTTTCACCTCCATTCTGATCGTCATCTTACATCTAAAAATTTGTGAAACTGACTCGGCCATACCTGACTACAAGTTATACTACAAATCCAGTAGTTTTATGTAATAATTAACCAACACTGATAGAATAACGAATATACTTAAACCAAAGTAATCTTTGCGACAGTCTAACTACATTCTTCAGACATTAATTTCGTAAAACACATGCATTTTGTGTCCAAGATATTTACAGAAGGAACAGAGCTCTAACCCCGGGGTACTATCCCAGAAACCTCCACGCGGTGTACCCTGGGTGCGGGCGGCGGTCCCCAGTTCTTCTGTTGTACTGTCGTCCGTAGCGAATATCTGCGCGATTTCGCTCCTTACTCTACTACAGTCGTAGTAGAGGGTATAGGACGCGAAATATTGGGACGGGCTCAGTCACTCATTCATTTGAGGGCTGGGCAGGCACATGCCACCGCCCACATATCGTAAACCTGATATCTTGCTTCAAGACACGTTGTCTTGAGGCGTAGTATCAGGAGCGAGGGTCTTGGCTTAACCGCCCGGACCGCGAGGAAGACAACCTCTATAAAGAGTTCGAAGTAACATTCGGACTCGGAAATCACCCAGAATCTTAAGTTCTGGCGTGCGGCGAGAAGATGCATGGCAGATGGGTTGTACTGTCGTTAGCACGCTCCAGCCAGGGCACCGGCTGACCCCCTGGTTGGTAAATGTAGGCTTGCCCGGGTATAGGGATCTCTGCCCAGGCCGACGTCTTGTATCTCCCATTCTCGTGGGTATAAACATGGATACTTCAAATTTAAAATTAAATAACGACGGGGATCGTAGTGATCCTCACCCCAAGGCCCGGTCAAGCCGATCAAAAACTGACCAAAACGACGCCTCGTCCTCTGGACTTGAGGCGTCTGCCGAGGGCCCGGCACAAATCGTGGAGGCCCAAAAAGCAAAGCGGAGGTCGCCCAGGAAGACTCGGGGCAACGGCCTGAGCCACAAGAGGCGGCTGGAGGAGCGGCGGGCACGCAGGGAGGCTGCCGCTGCTGAAGAGAAGAAGGACGGTAGACTCGCAGTAGAGCCGTCGACGGACGAGGGCGACAGCGATGTCGCAGAGCCGTCCGAAGACGAGGGCGGCGGATCTACCGTCAGAATGGACGAGGGCGGTGATATTCCCGCAGGGCCGTCCAAAGAGGACAGCGGGTCGGCTGGTGAAGGCCCCACTAGGTCGTCGGCGCGTCTAGCAGCAAAGACGCCGCCGGCGACCGCAACTAAGAAGGAGGAGGCCCTCCCCTCGCAGGTGCGAAAGCGCCCCCTGAGTAAGGGAGGCAGCTCGAGCGCCGAAACCGAGGGGAGCGTGGCCAACATGCCTCCACCCAAGATCCAGGCCTCCCGAAGAGGGCGAGGGACCTCGGCTGTAGAAAGGGCGGCGGCGGTCGCTGTCCGCGCCGGTGACGCCACGGATCTGCAGGCCGAAAATGTCCGCCTTAGAGGCGAGATGTCAGGCCTGCGGACCCGAAACAGGAACCTGGGCGACATGCTGGCGGAGAAGCGTCGGGCAAACCGCCAGTTGCTGATCGACGTGGCCGACCTCAAGGCGCAGGTGGCGCTGTTCGTGTCGCCTGCGCCAGCCGCGCCACCAGCCAAGACCGGCTACTCAGCGGCCGCTGCGGCGCCAAAGCCGCCTCGCGCTGCGGCGCCGACGACGTTGGGTGATGGCGTCACCGTCACACCCGTCCCCGCGGCGAGGAAGACGCCTGCCGCCGCGAAGCGCGCGCCGCCAGCTGACGCTGGCGCAGTCGCCGCGGCGAAACTCCCTGTCCCGGTGGTGAGGTTGACGCCTCTCCCCGCGGACCGCTTGCCGCCGGCTAGCACCCCTGCGGCGCCAAAGCCGCCAGGCGCCGTAGAACGGGCCCCTGAGGAGGCTCAGCCGACCCCGTTTGAGGTGGGAGGCATATCGGACGAGGCCCTCCCCAAAATCATCGGCGCAGTGGGCAAGCTCGTCGATGCGCGCTTCGCCGTTCTGGAGGCGAGGTTGCCTCCAGAACCACGTGTCCGACCACCTCTCGCCGCGGACAAGCGGCCGCATGTGGCACCAGCCCCCGCCCCGCTGCCTTGTCAGGGTGGCCGCGTGGGGAGCTACGCCGCGGCCGCGGCCGGGCCTAAGCCAAAAGGCCCCGGCCCAGCTCCGAAGGGACCCGCCCTGAGGAGGAAGACGGCTACGACTCCTGCCGGACCGCTGAAGTCGCCCGCAATAACACCGCCGGCGACGACCAGCGAGGCTGCGACGAGACCTTCCGCGTCTGGCACGACTGCCGTACCCGAACAGGGTTGGCAGGTGGCCGAGCGCGACAGAAGGAGTCGCGGCCAAAGAAGGAGAGCGGAGGCCAAGCGCGCCGCTGAGGTCCCCGCTCCACAGGCAGGAGCCGGACGGAAGAAGAGACCGCGCAAGGGGCTCGAGTCGCCGAAGACGGCCGCAGTGGTGATCACTGTGCTGCCCGAGGCGGCCGAGAAGGGCCTCAGCTACGAGGCCGTCTTGTGAAAGGCCCGGCGGGAGCTAGACGTCTCCAATATTGGAGGCGTCGAAGCCAGGACCCGCAAGGCCCGGACGGGGGCTCGAATTCTCGAGTTCCCAGGGGCCGAGGGCGCCAAGACGGCCGACAGCGTGGCCGAGAAGCTGCGAGGTTTGTTCGCCGAGGAGGGTGGCATCAGGATCGCCAGGCCCGTCAAGTGCGCCGAAATGCGCATTTCGGGTTTGGACGATTCGGTGACGGTGGAAGACATCCGGGAGGCTATTGCCTCGAAAACCGGGTGTCCCATAGACACCGTCCGGGTCGGTGCCATTCGTCCCGGTCCGGGTGGCGTAGGTGCTGCCTGGGCGCAGTGCCCGGTGGAGTCGGTCAGGCAACTGGCCGGCTCAGGCAGGCTCCTCGTGGGCTGGAGCTCGGCGCGGGTAACCGTGCTTGAGCACCGGCCCGCGAGGTGCTACAAGTGCATGGCGGTCGGACACACTCGACCGACGTGCACTAATTGCTTCGACTGCGGCGGATTGTGTTTCCGCTGCGGTCAGACCGGGCACGTGGCGGCATCTTGCGCCGCCCCGCCCCACTGCCCCGCGTGTGCGGCGGGCAATAAGCCCGCCAAGCACCGCATGGGCTCTGGGGCGTGCAAACCTCCAGCTTCGGCCCCAAAGGCGCGGGGCGGCCCTACGATCACGGCCGCTCCCGCTCCTAGCGCGGTCCGATCGCCCGCTGGCGAGGAGGTCATGGACACAAACCGATAATGAGTACACCAGCCATGCACCTCCTCCTGCAGGCCAACACCAACCACTCCGCCGGAGCGCAGGATCTCCTCCTGCAATCCATGGCGGAGTGGTCGATTGGTGCAGCCGTAGTCGCGGAACCGTACGCCGTGCCTGATCGCCCCAATTGGGTGGTCAGTCGAAACGGTACCGCGGCAATCGTCGTCTCAACGCAGCGGCACTTCCCGTCCTTGTCCCTTTTGGATAGGGGCGAGGAATTTGTCGCGGCGGAGTGGGGAGGGGTCACGCTCTACAGCGTATACCTCTCCCCCACTAGGAGGATGGACGATTTCGGGGCCTCACTCACCACCTTGGAGGCCTCGATACGGCGACTGGCACCGGGCCTCGTCCTGGTTCTGGGGGACTTCAACGCCAAATCCACGGCGTGGGGGTCCCCTACGACGGACGACCGCGGGCGGGCAGTCAACGAGTGGGCGGCTTCACTGGGCCTCTGTGTTCTGAACAGAGGCTCGGTGAACACGTGTGTGCGGCGGCAGGGCGGGTCGATAGTGGACTTGTCGTTCGCTAGCCCCGCTGTCGCGCCACGGGTGAGGAACTGGAGTGTCCTGGAGGAGGCGGAGACCCTGTCGGACCACCGGTACATCCGGATGGAGGTCTCCCCCCGGGAACCCGGTAGGGGTCACAGGGCGGACGAAGCTCCCGCGTTTCCGCGGTGGGCTGTGGGTCGTCGACTCCGGCCTGCCACCACTGCAGGAGTGACGAGGACACGTCGCAACACACGCTGGAGGTGTGTCCGGGATGGGAGCGGCAGCGGCGTGACCTCGTCGCTGTCATCGGTGCCGACCTGACGCTGCCGGCCGTCGCGAGGGCGATGGTCGACAGCATCAGGAACTGGGACGCGGTCGCCGCCTTCTGCGAGGCTGTCATCTCGCAGAAGGAAGCGGCGGAACGGGCAAGGGAGGATTCCCGCGCCCCGGGCCGCCGCCAGCGGCCGGGGCGGCGCAGGCGCGAATACCTGCGCCTGATGCCGCCCTAACCGAGGCTTCGGGTGATCGGACCGGGGAATTGTCCGGTCACCCGACGTGAGGCCACCGCGTGAGGGTGACGCCCCGACGGCGAAATCTGTTGGGGCGTCGACGAGAGGAACCCGCGAGGCTGAACCGCCGGGCGGGTCACCGAAGTTAAAAATCGGGTCCCGGTGACCCGCTCGCACGGCGAAGAGAGAGGAGTTTTTACGGTGGATCTATGGGGTCACCGCCGCCTTCTCCGTCACCCCGGACCGATCTGGCGGGGCGAGACTAATCCATAGCACACCAAAAAAAAAAAAAAAAAAAAAAAAGAGCTCTAACCCCATTGGTACAAAATCATGTTTTACGGTTACCATCAGGACATGTCATTTGAGTTCACATGATTGATATCAGATGCTCAGATGTGTGGGCCAGTGATATAAATCACAATTGTCATTAGTAACTGGTCACAGGATACCCACAATTTGTAGATGAAAATAAAGAACACTGCGTAATATACGGCTACGTAGAGTATTAATAAGAATTTTCACACATTAAATCACATAGGATATTTGTCGTATTGCGCGTTTATGGACACAAACCATCGTTGGTTACTCATTCGATTAACGAATGTAGTATAAAGTGAAAATCTTTTAGAAGAGTCTAGTATTCTATTCGGTAAAGATATTCGTAACCACTCAAATTATTCAGAGATTTCACATAATTAACCTCCGAGCACCAGTCGTCAGTATTATGTAAATCACTCTTAGACCTCAATATATGAAAATTGATTCAACCTTACCATGATGTTGATCAACCTGATGGCATCAACAATCTATTCAGTTACCGTAGGGTGAGTTAAGGCACTGGGCCTCGTCGTTGTCCTCACGAGTGTCGCGCAATGATGTTAGTGCCGGTCTGATGAAGACCGACGATACCGTGGCGGTGTGGCCCGGTATGCCTCCGACATGACAGCATCGCGCACAGCCAAATGCGCGCATTCCTCTGGTTCACGAAATGGTGACGCAGGCCTTGCCTCTAACACCGGGGGCTTTATCAAATTTATGTTGCCGATAACCTGCATGTCTGAATAAAGCTTACCAGTACACTAAATGATTAAATAGCGAATTAATGATCCTTTCTTTTTCAAACGAGCAAGCAGCACACTTGATGGTAAGAGATACTGCTGCACATGGACCTTAGGTAGGGTACAGCCAGGCCGTTGCCTACCTTAACGAAAGTGCTTTTCTTAAACCTCCTTTGAAGAAGGATATGTCGTAGATAAAGCTTCGTCTTAGGTTAGGTACCCGAACGCTGCCCTTTAGACTTGGGTTGGTCGGCTAAGGTCTTTCTCGAAATAAAGTTAATTTAACAGGATAGTTTGTTCAAGGTAAACGTAATTAATAGATCGACAACTTCGAGAATCGCATTTCGAACCAAGTCCGATATTGGAAGTGTTTGACATGACTTTAGTCTTATCCTTCATTTGTAAATCCACTAATTGGAATATCCTGCCGAGATGGTTGAGCATGTTGGTAAAATCCTTCATAGACTATGTTTAAGACATACAAGATACATAAGTAGCTTAAATTCTTATTCCATGAAATGAACGTGATCACCTAGATCAACCTTTTGAAATCATCAAACATCTTTTAAACATTTAAAAATATCAAAAATAAATTTCTTTGTTAGTTACGTTGCTCGGCTCGATGATCAGAGCGCTATTCACGTTCCGATTCACGGTTTCGCTGATTATAATAATAATAATAATAAAACCTCCGGGCCAGTCGTTACTTCACCGTGAGGCTAACGCAAAACTCGGAGGAACATTATTTGGCTCCCTAAGTTCTTTTGATATAAAAAAAAAATGTATCACAAGATTTACAGGAAAGCCAATAAACCGCAGGGCAGCTTGTGGCGAGCTGAATGTGAGTGGCGACACTGCGGTCCTGAATACTCCAGAGAGTCGATCAGGGACTCCTGTCCAGCTGGCCTTCATTGGCTGGCTAGAGTGGAAACCGAAGGGTGCCCGAAGGACTCTCAGCTCTGTCTTGCCTTAAACAGCTGATCAGAGAGGGGTCGCCAGAGCTATATGCTCGGGGGTGGAAGTGTCATTTTCAAGGGCATAATTACGGGGAAACCATGAGTTTGTTTATCGCAGACTCAATGGTGAAACCGGCGCCGCACCGCTCGACACCCCTAGCCACTTACATCAATGTTGCCCTCTGTTGCCCGTATGACTTGTGTGTCTGTGGCGACTATTTAGGGGGCCCATTCAGTGAGTTGGCAAGTCACCGTCTGCCACCGTTCAGCTCTTAACATGGGTTTGAAGGCAGACGACAGTTATAAATTCATAGATTTAAGATGAACCAGTCCACTAAACACCCACTCCCATATTTCATATATTAGATACCATCATCATACAATAGTTTTACACTTACTGCTGGCATTCCATGTATGTTGAGTGCAGACGTGGAATGTCATCGGTAGGTGTCCCATCCCAATATTTAGATTAAATTTCTCCAAAGGCCTCTGCGTGTTGGATCCATATCCCCATGTAAGCCTCCCAAAGGACCGGGCATCTTCCCTATGGAAGATCCCGTGAATTAAAAGGAGATACAATAATAATAATAAACCGATAAATAAGCCAATAAACCGCAGGGCAGCTTGTGGCGAGCTGAATGTGAGTGGCGACACTGCGGTCCCGAATACTCCAGAGAGTCGATCAGGGCCTCGTCTCCAGCTGGCCTTCATTGGCTGGCTAGAGTGGAAACCGAAGAGTGCCCGAAGGACTCTCAGCTCTGGCTTGCCTTAAACAGCTGGTCAGAGAGGGGTCGCCAGAGCTATATGCTCGGGGGTGGAAGTGTCATTTTCAAGTGCATAACTACGGGGAAACCATGGCTCTGTTTATCACAGACTCAATGGTGAAACCGGCGCCGCACCGCTCGACACCTCTAGCCACTTGCACCAATGTTGCCCCCTGTTGCCCGTATGGCTTGTGCGCCTGTGGCGACTGTTTAGGGGGCCCATTCAGTGAGTTGGCGAGTCACCGTCTGCCACCGTTCATCTCTATATATGGGTTTGAAGGCAGACGACAGTTAGAATTTCATAGATTTAAAATGAACCAGTCCACTAAGCACCCACACCCATAATCAGATATTAGCCACCAGAATCACACAATAGTTTTACACTTACCGCTGGCAGTCCACGTATGTTATGTGCAGACGTGGAATGTCATCGGTAGATGTCCCATCCCAATATTTAGATTAAATTTCTCCAAAGGCCTCTGCGTGTTGGATCCATATCCCCATGTAAGCCTCCCAAAGGACCGGGCATCTTCCCTATGGAAGATCCCGTGAAAAAAGGAGATAATAATAAAACCTTAAAAAAAAAAAAAAAAAAAAAACCTTAAACTTAAAACCTTAAACCTCCGGGCCAATCGTTACCTCACCATGAGGCTAACGCAAAACACGGAGGAACATTATATGGCTCCTTAAGTTCTTTTGATATAAAAAAAAAATGTATCACAAGATTTACAGGAAAGCCAATAAACCGCAGGGCAGCTTGTGGCGAGCTGAATGTGAGTGGCGACACTGCGGTCCTGAATACTCCAGAGAGTCGACCAGGGACTCGTCTCCAGCTGGCCTTCATTGGCTGGCTAGAATGGAAACCGAAGAGTGCCCGAAGGACTCTCAGCTCTGGCTTGCCTTAAACAGCTGGTCAGAGAGGGGTCGCCAGAGCTATATGCTCGAGGGTGGAAGTGTCATTTTCAAGGGCATAATTACAGGGGAAACCAAGGGTCTGTTTATCGCAGACTCAATGGTGAAACCGGCGCCGCACCGCTCGACACCCCTAGCCACTTAGATCAATGTTGCCCTCTGTTGCCCGTATGACTTGTGTGTCTGTGGCGACTATTTAGGGGGCCCATTCAGTGAGTTGGCGAGTCACCGTCTGCCACCGTTCAGCTCTTAACATGGGTTTGAAGGCAGACGACAGTTATAATTCATAGATTTAAGATGAACCAGTCCACTAAACACCCACTCCCATATTTCATATATTAGATACCATCATCATACAATAGTTTTACAATTACTGCTGGCATTCCACGTATGTTAAGTGCAGACGTGGAATGTCATCGGTAGGTGTCCCATCCCAATATTTAGATTAAATTTCTCCAAAGGCCTCTGCGTGTTGGATCCATATCCCCATGTAAGCCTCCTAAAGGACCGGGTATCTTCCCTATGGAAGATCCCGTGAAAAAAGGAGATACAATATAATAGGAACATTATACGGCTTCCTAAGTTCTTTTGATATAAAAACAAAAAAAATATATATCACAAGATTTACAGGAAAGCCAATAAACCGCAGGGCAGCTTGTGGCGAGCTGAATGTGAGTGGCGACACTGCGGTCCCGAATACTCCAGAGAGTCGATCAGGGCCTCGTCTCCAGCTGGCCTTCATTGGCTGGCTAGAGTGGAAACCGAAGAGTGCCCGAAGGACTCTCAGCTCTGGCTTGCCTTAAACAGCTGGTCAGAGAGGGGTCGCCAGAGCTATATGCTCGGGGGTGGAAGTGTCATTTTCAAGGGCATAACTACGGGGAAACCATGGCTCTGTTTATCACAGACTCAATGGTGAAACCGGCGCCGCACCGCTCGACACCTCTAGCCACTTGCACCAATGTTGCCCCCTGTTGCCCGTATGGCTTGTGTGCCTGTGGCGACTGTTTAGGGGGCCCATTCAGTGAGTTGGCGAGTCACCGTCTGCCACCGTTCATCTCTATATATGGGTTTGAAGGCAGACGACAGTTAGAATTTCATAGATTTAAAATGAACCAGTCCACTAAGCACCCACACCCATAATCAGATATTAGCCACCAGAATCACACAATAGTTTTACACTTACCGCTGGCAGTCCACGTATGTTATGTGCAGACGTGGAATGTCATCGGTAGATGTCCCATCCCAATATTTAGATTAAATTTCTCCAAAGGCCTCTGCGTGTTGGATCCATATCCCCATGTAAGCCTCCCAAAGGACCGGGCATCTTCCCTATGGAAGATCCCGTGAAAAAAGGAGATAATAATAAAACCTTAAAAAAAAAAAAAAAAAAAAACCTTAAACTTAAAACCTTAAACCTCCGGGCCAATCGTTACCTCACCATGAGGCTAACGCAAAACACGGAGGAACATTATATGGCTCCTTAAGTTCTTTTGATATAAAAAAAAAAATGTATCACAAGATTTACAGGAAAGCCAATAAACCGCAGGGCAGCTTGTGGCGAGCTGAATGTGAGTGGCGACTCTGCGGTCCTGAATACTCCAGAGAGTCGACCAGGGACTCGTCTCCAGCTGGCCTTCATTGGCTGGCTAGAATGGAAACCGAAGAGTGCCCGAAGGACTCTCAGCTCTGGCTTGCCTTAAACAGCTGGTCAGAGAGGGGTCGCCAGAGCTATATGCTCGAGGGTGGAAGTGTCATTTTCAAGGGCATAATTACAGGGGAAACCAAGGGTCTGTTTATCGCAGACTCAATGGTGAAACCGGCGCCGCACCGCTCGACACCCCTAGCCACTTACACCAATGTTGCCCTCTGTTGCCCGTATGACTAGTGTGTCTGTGGCGACTATTTAGGGGGCCATTCAGTGAGTTGGCGAGTCACCGTCTGCCACCGTTCATCTCTTAACATGGGTTTGAAGGCAGACGACAGTTTATAATTTCATAGATATAACATGAACCAGTCCACTAAGCACCCATTCTCATATTCATATATTAGATACCATCATCACACAATAGTTTTAGAAACCAACGTTACTGGTCTATAATTATCCATTAGACCTCTCTCGCCTTTCTTAAATATGGGTTTTACAATAGACATTTTCAACACTTCAGGAAAAACACCTTGTTCTAAAGATAGGTTGACTGAATGTACTAATGGGTTAGTTATTATGTCAACGCTACTTTTAATAATATCTGTACGAAGTCCATCATATCCGACTGCTTTAGAATTTTTTAGAGACATAATAATATTTGCAAGTTCCCGATGGCTAACAGGGTCAATAAATATACTATTATTAATTTGATTAATATTTAAGTTTTTATGTCTACATGAATCCGATTTGTTATTTTCAATATTTTGAATAACAAAATCATTAAAACTATTAGCAATTATCTGAGGATTAGTAATTTTATCATTTTTAATAACAATGTTGTCAATAGATTTACGATGGATATCGTTAATTGTAATTTTCGTAATAATATTCCAGACTGCTTTACATTTATTATCAGCTTTACTTATAAATTTCGTATTATTGGCTTTCTTAGAGAACGTAAAGCATTGTCTTAATAAACCACAATATTTTTTGTATTCAATTTTTGTATTAAGGTTACGTTTAAACTTGTACTTATTATAAAGATTCCGTTTTGTTTTACAACTAATTCTTAATCCCTTGGTAAGCCATTTTGATTTACGAATATCTTTATTTGCTATTCTCACTCGGATGATGGGAAAGCACAGGTTATAAAATAAACAATATAAGTCATGAAATGTCTTAAAAGCTTCATTAGCTCTATTTTCTTTGAACACCTCCTTGAAAGTGAGACTAGAAATACAGTTCAAAAATTTTTCACGGTTTTCACTACATAGGTCACGTTTTAATTCATACCACCACTTTAATGGAGTAGTTCTTGGTTATTGTGCAGTCCAAGAAAATGTTTGTGCGGTGTGGTCGGAAAGGCCCAAATCATAAATGGCACTGATGCCTTTCTCTATATTTGAAATAATGTGGTCAATACAAGTATTCGTTTTAGCTGTTATCCGTGTTGAATTTGTTATGTAGGTCTTTAAATTGTGTGACTGTAATATATGTTTATATTCAGTAACCTCTTTGGCGATTTTCATGAGGTCTATATTTATATCTCCACACAGGACAATTTTCTTGCGTCTGTGACGACATAGGTTGAGAAGTAGGGTGTCGAGTTTATAAAAAAATGTTGGAATATTAGATGTGGGTGTTCGATACAAGCATACCAATATTACACTATACTTGCTGATTGCCACTCCGCAGCACTCAAACAAACACGCTTCACTCAATTTGGCAACTTCAGACAAAACTTTAAAGTCAATACCTTTCTTGATCATAATAAGGACACCTCCCCTCTTTGAATTTTTCCTAGAGAAATTTGCTGCTGTATTAAAGCCTTTCAATTGTAAATACTTTGCTGTACCATCCATTATAAAAGTTTCACACAAACAAATAGCATCAATATAGTGTGCTTGTTGCTCTAAATTTTCTACAGCGCAATAAAGCTCCTCTTGTTTATTTAAAGCTCCTGCTATATTTTGATGCAACACAGTCAAAGTATTAACACTGGAAGCCACGAAAAAGTTTGTTATCCGTTTGTGTTTCCTTATCACTTAATGTAATAGAATTCAAACCAATAAAGTTTTGATTGTGTCGTTTTTGTGGGTTTTCTTATATATCTATTGGAATAAAGTTCATTAACAATCATAAAGACTAATTTATTTACTATATTTTGTAGGAATAACTTCGTCTGTGAATATATCCATGTTTTATAGTTTAAGTTTAACATTTTACAATAGTTAAATTGCCGGGCAATCCCATTTACAGTTTCATTCAGTTTTGTTTCATTAAGGTATCTATTATATGGTATTTGGGATATAATAACATTAGTATTATAACACTCTTGTATGCCATAGTAGAGGTTAGCGTAAAAGTAAGAGGGGTTCATATCATTACTGCCTGTAAATATAACTAGGTAATCGTCTTTATTTAAATTATTGCTCAAGTTTTTTATACTACTTAGAAGTTCTCTCGTATCAGCTTCTGGTTTTATGTAAGAAATAACATCGAAATAGTCACCATATAATTTTCTAAAGAATATGTTTAAATTTTTAATTTGTTGATCTCCTAAAATTATAATCTTACGCTTTTTCAGACAGTTTAAGTCCCTCTCATATTTGTCCCTCTGAAACTGATAGCCTAAACCTTCATGAAAGTTATAGCGTTTATTCGGTTTTTTATTAAGGTTGATAGGAGAAACTGGAGACCGGGCTGTGTGAGATTTTGTGGTATTTTTACGTTTGGTTTCCAATTCGTCTTGTAAACATGGTAGTTTTAATATGTCACTTTGTTGATTTTCCAAAAGTGAAAATTTTGGAAACACCTGATTATGGCAGGTGTAGCTCGTTCACGGCAGAACGCCACTATATCCTGGTAGCGATGAGGACGTGTGTACACCTAAAACATGTCTAAAAGGATTCCGGTCCAGGCTTCGATGTACACCACTAGGTAATCCACACGGTGCGACGTCAGCACATTTGTATCACTTCACACGCACACTAAATTAAACTTAAACTTACGGTAGATTGGTTTGTTTTATGAAAACAAAAACATTTTCAATTTAGATGACCAAAATGAGTAAGGTGGTTGTAGGCTTGGGTACTTTATCCCACGCCTGATATTAGCAGACGAAGGATTTTTAATATAAAGAGGAAACAACTAAATGGTTCCTAATGTGTAACACTGAAATTTTATTTATCGCAATTACTTTCATTTTCCATAAAACCAACCAATAAGCAAATTATAAGCACTCCTTAAACTAATTCTAACACTTCAACGATATAAATATAAAATGGTAATCGGTACACGAACAAGCAGAGCTCCCGCACGCTAGAGAGCTCGATGTGTAATGCCGTCTCTAGTCTTCGTAACTGCGCTTTTTATAGGCTACGCTACCCGCTTTTCGTTAATATTAATTTGACTACTAATAATATATATATATATATATATATATATATATATATATATATATATATCCAACCATTTCAAATGTTAACAACAATTTAGATGATGTGTCATATTACTGGTACAATTCTAACTAAAAAAAACTAAAAATAAAACTTCTACCTAAATTGAGTATGTGAACGTTGATATGGTCCTTAAGAGCAACTGACCTTGCTAAATTGCTACAGCGATTGGGAGCGATTACCTAATGTCGATGGAGAACACGGTGGGTTATGGGGCCGCACACCGCCCTGCCGTCGCACAGTGGGAAAATCACGTATGTTTCGTCTCAAAAGTCCTTATCTCAGTTGTTTCAAAATTAAATAAGCACATATACTTGAATGTTTAAAGTTTAAATAAAATAACATTGATTGTAAAAATTCTGTTAATAATCTAATTACAAAAAAAAAATTAAAAAATACATGCATTATATAAGAAAAAATCGAAATATGCTTGTTTATTTTACATAAAATGGTAGAACATAGTACCAAACTAGAAAAAAAATATATACACAATTCAGCAAACTCCTACAGATTTTCATTGACAGCAAGAACGGCCTTGGCTTCATCTAAAAGTTTTTTCGATATTGTTTCTGAGGTATTTCTCAACCTTGATATATATGGATCAGAAGTGTACAATAAGGTATGGAACACGTCTTCATTGGTAGCCGCTCTTTAACACTTTCTAGAATGATGCAGTCTAAACTTTTTGTAATGCTTATTTCGTGATTCTTGCGCGTCTTCGGACAATTGACCGATAGGTAAAATAGCATGTCTCACTCAATGATTTTTTCTCCGTGAATAAGTATTTTATGCGCGGAAAAAGCCATATAATACCAATTATAATTATTTACGTATAGTTGGGCTGTACTATATGCGTATTCACCAAACTTTTTTGAATCAATAGCCATTCCAGATGACATAGTTTGTAGTATTATGTACATTCGTTTTATAAGCTTTACGTCTACACCTGTAATGTCTGCAGAGCACGAGTAATTCTAAAAAAATGTCCGAGCTGTGTTTCCGTCATTTCTATTTCCAGTGCCTTGATGAGGTTTATCGACATGCAGTCCCAATTCTTCCCTAAACCGCTTTTGCATCAGTTTTTTATTCTCGTCTTTGATTATTTTATTTTCATGTGTAGAAGCTGACTACTTTTCAAAAGACAAGTTATAGGAAATGTGTAAGATCATCTCCATACCATCCAAGCATGTAGTGTTGACAGCCCGTATTGAAATTAACTTTCGTTCACATCTCGTGTCCTAACTGCCTCTAAGTTATTCATTTGCCGAAGAGTAGCACCACAAACTGTACAAGAAGCGCTCGAACGAGTTTCAGTTAAAACTTGTGCCACTTTACGGTCAATCATGGTTAAAAATAGGTCATGAGTAATTTCGATACCTCACCATTATTATTTATCAGGGAAGGAGACAGTTTTTTTTATTGTCGATATCAGCCACAACAGACGTGGTTTTTTCAGGCGCTTCTTTGGCAAACTCTGACAATATAGGTCTGCAATATCTAACAGATGAGCATGTTTCATTCTTCTAAACAACAGTGTTAGTTGTCTAATCTATGAGTCTAATGGGTACAAGTGAAGCAATAAATAGGTTTGCATCTGATATAAAATCGCTTTCTTCGGACAAAACTTGATTGTACTCTGCCCTGATGACCAACAACCCCATTTACAGAATAGTTTCAACTTTATTAGGTAAACCGTTTTTGTAAACTGAACCAATTTGTAATATACGTGCCACTGTAAGATCCAACAAGTCTTGCAGATTCACTTTTGCACTTATGTTAGTAATGGTTATGCTCGAATCTGGTGGGTTCGTGTAAAGTTGGATAAGGAAACAATACAATAGGGAAACAGCTGAGCAGTTTGTGTCCTTCAAACAAAGTCGAAGTTTACCATACTATTCTTTATTAAGGTCTACGTTAATAAATATCCGTAGTGCTTCTTCCTTTGTAAAAGGTGTAACATCTTCAGGGTTCTCAGTTACGTATTTAAGAACTTTTTCCTTATCATTTCTTGATGAAGTTCGTATAATATTAACGATCGTGGCCTCCTCCGTCTCACCCATAGACCGTAATTTTTTTTTATCTCGCGGTATAATTTGGCCTCGTGTATGAAAATGAGCAAGTATCAGCAATTTTTTTTTTCTCCTTGCATTTACTAATATATAAAGATTTTAAAACAATAAATATATCGACAGCGGCAAGCAGCGGTAAAGGGTAAAAGTCTCGTTAAAAAAAATTAACACCAAAAATATACCATCTTAAGCTATATCGGTTAATTGTATTTTATTAAACCAATATTTATAATATTAATTATGAAACGGTATGAGGATCTCCTCATAACGTTTCCTCATAAGTATTACAAAAATGTATGATACTTGTACATTTATATGAAAAAATTCTGAGCAACGTTGCGTTGAATTGTAGTAAAGTATTGCGTCAAAATTACGTTATTAAACACTAGCTGATGCCCGCGACTTCGTCCGCGTGACATTCAGTTTTACTACGCACCCCTATTTGAAACTTAAAAATTCAAACTCGACCAAGTATTTCCGGCAGCTACTTGACTATTTTCATCAAGGAGTACTCCTTTTTCCAATTTTCTTTAAAACATCGGCAAATTCTTAAGCATGTGAATTAGTGTTGCCCAAATGCAAGACTCTTGCGAGGCTCGCAATTCTTGCAACATTTGCTTTTAGAATAACGCAAAGTCACTTGTTTTAATAGAAATAAAAAATCCCCATAGACATTAAAAATCCAACTAAATTAATGAATCATCATCATCATCTAGTGGCAGTAACTGTACAACTATCAATAATTAGGTACATACCACTAAATGGAAGTGGGGCTATTATTCTTCCGTGTACTGGTATTACTCGTAAGAATACGAAATGTTGACAATCCTTTCTTTGCTAAGAAAATCGTAAAATCATGTCTAAGGAAGCACTGCGAAACTCTTGCAGCAAGTTTTGGTCTTGCATTTGGGCAACACTAATATGAATGGTGACCTTGGCTTTGCTTGCATATTGATGGTTAGGGTCAGCTTTCCTACTTGGGGCCACAGATAAGAATACTTCAGTGAAGCATTGATCTCATCAGGTCTATTTCCTCGAGTTTTAACAGGAAGGATTTGCTGAAAACCTCCAAAGAAAAGCACCATTGACTTTTCATTACGATCTCGTAGTGCTCGATCTACGGCCTCTACGATTTTTTTTTATTTATCATTGTCCAATCAACGCAAACGATTAGACAGCAGTCCTTAATAAAAACACTAATAGTGGTAAAGCCACAGTTGATAGTATTCTTTCTAGAGCCACGGGCCGGTCCGACCCCCAGTCGGAACTAGTACCTCCACTCTTGCAGAAAAGCAACGTCTGAACAGTGGCAATGTGTTATTTCCGCTTCATTTGTAAGAGGCGGTGGGGCGGCGCAGGCGCGATTACCTGGGTCTACTTGACTTAGTCGAAGCCGCGGGTAACTAAAACGGGGAATAGTCCGTCACCCGCGGATAGGCTGCACTTGTCATCGGGGATGGTACTCGAAAGGTCGAATGGTAATGGGGAGGGAAAACGGTGGGTTATGGGGCCACGCGGACGGAATGCAAGGCGTGTGTCCAGACCATGGCCTGCCAAAAAAATAAGTGCATGTTGCTTGCTCGTTTACCACCGTACACAATAAAACAAAAAACACTTTGAATGTGTCGCAGTTTCGTGTTATCGAACATCTCGGTGTTTCATGGCTTTATAAATCTATCGGATTTATAAACAATGTGCATAAATTTATCGGGTTTTTAAACAAAGCTCTTTTACCACCAAGAAGTAATGCAGCTGCAGTTTCTGACGTAGTTACTTCCAAAATTATTTTACGCTGTCTTCTCATTTTGGTAAGATTGCTCTGCTCAGATAAGTCTTTCCTGGGCTACCTGGGGACATGGACATCTATCATCTCAGCTTATATACGTCCCCCTATTGAGCTCAAGCCTCGTCCGTAATGGGAGGGAAATTGACCTACTATATCACGCTGGTCAGACGTGTTGGTATAGGGTTTTGTTTCGAGTTTTCCTTTTCTTCTATAGGTGTATGATATGTATGATGTCCTTTAGTCGTCTCGTGGGTTAAGGTCGACTCACGGTTAAGAAAGAGGTTGGTGAATTGTATTCTAACTGCGCAACCTCACGGATAAATATATAATAAATGGCTTTCATTACGAAAGTATTAATAAAAATGAATTTCTTGGTTCATGTCGCGTTTTAGTAGCGTAGAATATCTTCAGATGGATATCTTTTATATTTTATAATAATGTCAAAGGATTTGAAAGACTGTAAAATAATAACATCATTAAAAGCAAAAGACTCAAACGAATGGGACTATGACTGTTACAGGCCTATTCAAGGGTGTCATCGCAGTGCTGATCACCTTCAAGTGCTCTGTGAGCTGCTTGAAACGTAGGTACTCTATGCTATCAACAGTGTATAAAAATGTAAAAAAGTAGGCCCTCGTTGTGCGAGGCACAATATGCAGCAACAGGCGGCAGTAACAGCACTATTGCTAAAGTGACTGGTGTAGTAATGGGGCATGGTTGCTTCGACGTGTACCTGCTCACGGTCGCAAAGAGGGAGAGCACACCGTCTAACTACTACTGCGATTGCGAGGTGGACACGGCGCTGCAGATGCTTAGTTTGCGTGGCCTGGGCAAAGCAGCGCCGTGCACTCATCGCAATCATCGGTGCCAAACCGGCACTGTCGACTATCGCAAAGACGATGCTCGATAGCGTCAGGAACTCGGACTCGGTCACCGCCTTTTGCGAGACAGTCCCCCCATAGAAAAAGGCGGCGGAGCATGTCACAGAGGAGACTCTCCATGCTGACACACTGCCGCCGGCTCATCGGACGTCACAAGCGCGGTACCTGCACCTGTTGCCATCCTAACTAAGGTCGCGGGTAGATGGCCCATGGGAATTCATCTACCACCCGCAGAGACACCGACCGCGTGAGGGTGATACAACACTGTTGTTTGCCGG
This sequence comes from Lymantria monacha, assembly GCA_905163515.2. Lineage (NCBI taxonomy): Eukaryota > Metazoa > Arthropoda > Insecta > Lepidoptera > Erebidae > Lymantria > Lymantria monacha. The sequence goes on along the minus strand of LR991091.1, from coordinate 1,267,054 downwards.
GGTGTAGATGGAGACGATACCTGGAAGGGTAGACCCCCGGACCAGCCACGGATGTCAAGTAAGCGGTACCAGAGGCCAGCCCGATGGTTTGGGCAGATAACACGATGAGTTATGGAGCCACACGACGCACTTCTGTTACCCCGGAAGGAATAGGCGTGTCCAGACCATAGCCTACCAAACAAAAACAAAAAAGGGTGCACTTTGCATACTCGCCCCAAAGTAGCATCTTAACTAAGAATGTACGTTTTGTACGCTCTATGATGTGGACTTTACTTTTCTTTTTCGTGTTTAACTTAGTTGATAGTCGCAGAGGGCTATGACAACTTTACTCGGACTGTTAGGTGAGTGCTGAGAGCTTTCCACCCAAAGTACCTTTACTAAGTTCAAAAAGTTAATGTAGTAGGTTTTGAAAATATAACGAAAAAAATATTTAAAGTTTTAAACTAAATTATAGCGCCATCTATTGCTCATTTAACAAACTAAATAAATCATGCATTTTATTAATTTATAGCTAAATTATATATTATTAACTAATTAAAACATTCTTTTTTATCACAAATAGTTTTAATAGTTATTTTGATTACCTGACTAATGTTATGTATTATGTCAACTTCCCTTCAATTTTGAAGGAGGTTTGAGCCCAGCAGTGGGATGTATATGAGCTGAATTGATGAAACTACTATATATTAAGTAATACAAATACTTCAAATTACTGAAATTTAACATATAATATGCTTAATTATTTATAAAAACCCGATTACGAAGCGAAAAATGATATCACAAGCGGGATTCGAACCCGCACCTATTGGGAGTCTGGCCCAATCGTGCTGCCACTACACCACCGTGAACTATTGTCGGACAGTCAAATCCCGCTTCGTATCATATTTACGTTTTTAAAGTGACGCGCGCCATCTACCCGACAATGTTTACACATTGTGTAGGCTTAATACTTCAAACTTTGCAGTTAGAATTATATTAAACGATGACACAACCTTGTTATTCAAATTACTGAAACTTAACTGCCGGACTCCCAATAGGTGCGGGTTCGAATCCCGCTTGTGACATCATTTTTCGCTTCGTAATCGGGTTTTTATAAATATTACAAGTACTTTCCTTACAGTATAGATAAATTAAATAATTATTTTGAATTGAAACTTCTAGTGACATAAAAGGCGAGCGTTCATTTTAAAAAGTTAAATGACCATAACTTTTTTTTACAGACATCAGATTTCAATGAAACAATAACTAAATGTTGCTCTGAATTGGACTTAATCTTTTTATCAAAACTGCGAAACAATCCGTTCAGTAACTTCGGAGATTAGCGATTACAGACAAATAAATATTATAAACAGGCAAAGTTTGTATGTTTATAAATTTGTAAATTTATACGTTAGGGATTACCCCTTTTGAAGGTACTGATTTTATTTTGATAATTCTTTCTTTATTAGTAAGCTACATTATCTCTGATTGTTATGGGTTGATTTTTATTTTAATAAAAACATATATTCAATAATAGAACACAATAAAAGGAATAGAAATCAGAAAAAGCAAGTCATCTGAATGAAATATCAGTTGCCTAAACGATTTTAGATATAGAGACCAAATGCTACAAAAAATATTTTTACAAAATAAGTCCGCAACATCACACCACTGACTTTAATATTTCTGGTACAAAAATAGCTTTTATGTTAAAAGTAAAAAAATATGCAACATGAAGATTGGTTCCAATTTTCAAATAAATTCTATGATTTTTTATAAAAACAAATAGTTTAGCCAAAAATGCTAGGCGATAGCGGCGAAGAATCTCTCGTGGATGTCGTAAAAGACGACTAAAGGCTTTATATTGACCTGGGCCAACTCCGCTTGATGCCATCAGGTCAACATTTACAATCTCAAGAAGAATTGAAGTCAGGCAGACGGCTGGTCGAGATGGTCAGGCGAATCGAGGCGCTGGGGCTCAGGGTGGCCTTAAATAAGACGGAGGCCCTATTATTCCATGGGCCACGCGTAAGGCTGCCAACCGGCGCCTCGTTAGTCGTCAATTCCATCCAGATCAACATCCAGGCCCATATGAAGTACTTGGGTCTGGTGCTCGACGGGCGATGGTGGTTCCGGGAGCATTTCCGACAGATTGCTCCCCGGCTGGTCGGCGCGGCGTCCGCCCTTTCTCGGCTCATGCCGAATGTGGGCGGACCCAGTTTCGAGGGCCGACAGCTGTATGCGGGGGTCATCCGCTCGATGGCCATGTACGGCGCACCCGTGTGGGCGAGGGCTCTGAACGCCCAGCTCAGGGCGGTTCTGTGGAGGCCACAGAGAGCCATGGCGGTCAGAGCCATTCGCGGGTACCGCACGGTGTCGACAGAGGCGGCGTGCCTATTGGCCGGGACACCCCCGTGGGACTTAGAGGCGGAGATGCTCTCCGACCTCTACCGGCGGGTTAACTCAGTGCGCGAGGAAGGTGGCTCCCCATCGTTGAGCGAGATAGCCACCTGGCGCGAGGACGCCCGCCGAGACGTCATCGCCCATTGGGTTACGCGGCTGGAGAGGCCTAGATACGGTATCGTGACCGTCGAGGCCTTCCGGCCCGTATTGATGAAATGGATGGAGCGGCGGCACGGGGTCCTCACCTTCCGACTGGTGCAGGTGTTGACGGGGCACGGGTGCTTCGGGAAATACCTGCACACGGTCGTGTACAGGGAGTGGACTCCGGGCTGCCATCATTGCAGCAGTGACGAGGACACGGCGCAACATACGCTCGAGGAATGCTCGGGCTGGGACGGCAGCGCCGCGATCTCGTCGCTATTATCGGTGCCGACCTGGCGCTGCAGGCTGTCGCGAGGGCGATGGTCGACAGCGTCAGGAATTGGGACGCGGTCGCCGCCTTCTGCGAGGCTGTCATCTCGCGGAAGGAGGCGGCGGAACGAGTCAGGGAGGACTCCCGCGACCCGGGCCGCCGCCAGCAGCCAGGGCGGCGCAGACGCGAATACCTGCGCCTGATGCCGCCCTAACCCAGGCCTCGGGTGATCGGACCGGGGAATTGTCCGGTCACCCGACGCGAGGCCACCGCGTGAGGGCGACGCCCCGATGGCGAAATCTGTCGGGGCGTCGACGAGAGGAACCCGCGAGGGTAAACCGCCGAGCGGACCACTGAAGACAAAGATCGGGTACCGGTGGTCCGCTCGCACGGCGAAGAGAGAGGATTTTACGGTGGGTCTATGGGGTCACGCGCCGCTTTCTCCGTCACCCCGGACCGATTTGGCGGGGCGAGACGCACCCATAGCCCACCAATAAAAAAAAAAAAAAAAAAAGGCAGACGGCTGGTCAGAAAACTATTGCCATTAATTTTTGCAATGTTAACGATGGAAGTCGAGTTCATATTGCGTCGTCGACTCCATTTAATTGGGATAAAGCAGGATGATGATCATAATGGGTTTAGTCAAAAAGTAAATTTGATGTAGCTTGGAAGATTATGAAAGAAGGACTGTTCATGGTCCTCTCTTGATTATGAACAATGTAAAGTGTTCGAAACGCCGTTTACTTGAAAATCAAAAACAAACTTGATAGAATCCGTAATAATTTTATATCAAATGTATCATCATCATCATCATCATCATCTCAGTCCATACATGAACCACTGTTGGGCTCGGGCCTGCTCTATAATGGAAGGGTAATTGACCTACTATACCACGCTGGTCATACATGATGGTATAGGGTTTTGTTTCGAGTTTTCCTTCTCTCGCATAGATGTTATATGCATTTTATATCCCTTAGTCGTCTCGTACGATCACCCACGGGTAAGACAGGGGGTGGGGTGAAAAGTATTCTTACTCCGTCACCACACGGAAGATCAAATGTATCCTCGCGTAAATATCAGATATCATTGGATAATGTCATTTATTAATTTATTATGTCTTTTGCAGTGCTCTGAGGATGATGAGTGTTGTGAGAATAACATTTGTAGGGACCTCCCTACAAATGTTATTCTCACAACACTATATTTGGCCATACAAACAAACACCATATATGTGCAAATGCAAGTTTAATAATTCCACCATCCTCTATACTTAGCATTCCATAATAATTTGCTAACATAAAGATGTATAGTTTCTTTTTCTATTTATAAAATATTTTTTTTCTCTTTATTTATTATTAAGGAGTTTTATAAAAATGTACATGCCACTCCCATCGTATATCAATAAATTACATACAACTTAAAACGTAACATGACAAACTTAATTAACTTATAGGCTGCTTCAGAACTAGGTGATGACAATATGTGATGAAACATCCCTATATCACTCACATTTACATTTAGCTGCATAATTAAATTCTCTCTAGCAGACTGAAATCTTGAGCACTTCGCCAATAAGTGGATGATTTATAAAATATATAAGGGGACGTCTTTTTTTAGCATTTTTTAAAGAGAAATACCAATTGCAACACTCAACACAGATGGATACAGAGAATGCTGACTCAGAACACCTGCCGAAGACAACACGAACTGACGAATTCTCATGTGAACGCCCGTCACTATTTAGTCGATCGCCGACATAGTCACATCTTAGTTATAAATGCCAGGGGTACGACGCCAGAAACCTCCGCGTGGTGTACCCTGGGTGCGGGCGACAGTCCCCCAGATCCCTCTGTCGAATTGTCGCCCGTAGCGAATCTCTGGCGCGAGGGGGGGTTCCCCAGCAATGGGTTGAGTCCCAATTCGCTCCTGACTCTCTATTTGTAGAGGGTACAGGAGGCGAAATTTCGGACGGGCCCGGTCACTCATTAATTTGAGGGCTGGGCAGGCTTATGCCACCGCCGACATATCGTAAACCTGATATCTTGCTTCAAGACAAGTTGTCGTGAGGCGTAGTATCAGGAACGAGGGTCTTGGCTTAACCGCCCGGACCGCGAGGAAGACAACCTCTATAAAGAGTTCGAATCAACATTCGAATTCGGAAATCACCCAGAATCTTAAGTTCTGGCGTGCGGCGAGAAGATGCATGGCAGATGGGTTGTTCTGTCGTTAGCACGCTCCAGCCAGGGTACTGGCCGACCCCCTGGTTGGTAAATGTAGGCTTGCCCGGGTACAGGGATCTCTGCCCGGGTCGACCGTTAGTTCTCCCATACTCGTGGGATTCACTATGAATGCTTCCAAATTTAAAAATTCTACCGACGGGAATCATAGTGATTCCCACCTCAAGGCCTTGTCAAGCCAATGTAAAGCTGACACAAACGACGCCTCGTCCCTAGGACTCAAGGCGTCCGCCGAGGGCCCGGCACCTATCATAGAGGCCCCAATAAAAAAGAAGAAGCGCAGGAAGGTGATCACCCTAGCCGGCGAGCGCGTTAAACGGCGCGCCAACCGACTTAAGAAGGAAAGGGAGGCGCTGAAGGTCGTGGCACGCCGCGAGACCAGCGTTCCCAGCGACGAGGGCGGCACAGATGCCGCAGAGCCGTCGCAATCGGATGGTGGTAGCGCCGCAGGCAGGTGTGTGTCCCAGGACGAGGGCGACGATGTCGCAGAGCCGTCCAAGGAGGGGACGAGGAGTGGCAGCTCATCGGAGCTGTCGAGCGACGAGGGCGGATCCACCGCAGAGCCGTCGCAGAGGGATGGCGGCAGTAAAGCCGCAGGGCCGTCGTTGGAGAGCCGCAGAAGCTCCGATGCCGATACGGCCCTGGAGAAGCTGTCGGACGAGGGCGGGCAAGCCGCAGAGCCGTCCGACGAGGAGGTCGACCGAAGCCGGGACGAGGGCGGCAATGCCACAGAGCCGTCCAGTATGGAGGAGGGCAGCTCGGCTGCCGAGGCCGCCGAGGAGTCTGAGCCGCACCCTGCGGCGAAGGCTCTGACGGTGGCCCTGAATGTCAGGGAGAGGGAGGAGACCCTTCCCCCGAGTGCCCGGAAGCGCCCCCTGTACAAGGGCGGCAGCTCCGACTCGGAGGGGAGTGTCGTCATGCCTCCTCCCAAGGTCCCAACCGCGCGCCGTGGGCGCAGGGGTCGTGGGTCAGCGGCGGCGGCGAGATCGGTCCCGGGTCCGGGCGATCAAGGCGGTGAGGTGGCGGCCCTGCAGGCCGCAAACGCCCGCCTCAGTAGGGAGGTATCCGGCCTGCGGGAGCGCAATCGGAAGCTCGAGTCGGAGCTGTCGGCGGTGCGGAAGGAGAACCGCGGGTTGGCTAAGGACATGGCTGACCTGCGGTCCCGATTCGCACTCATAGAGTCGGCTGCGCCGCCGACACGGGCTGTGCCGCCGACACGGGCTGCGCCGGGGAGAGCGAGCCCGTCCTCTGCGCTCATGGTGGCGCCGCCTGCGCCCGTGGTGCCTGCCACGCCAGTTGCGCCTCCGGCGCCGACCGTTGGCGCCGCCAGGAAGCGCGGAAGGCCCAGAAAAGGAGAGGAGCCGCTCCCGGTGGTGTACGGTGTGCCGGAGGAAGCGATGCGCGTCATCTTCGCCAAAATCGAGCTGATGATGGACGCGCGCATCCAGGCCGTGGCGGAACGTCTTCCGCCCGAGCCACCGGCCACCGCTCGCCGCAGACATGGCGAAGCGACCGCAGGCGCCGGCTCCCACCTCGCTGCCCTGTCAGGGTGGCCGCGTGGTGAGTTATGCCGCTGCCGTAGGTGGGCCTAAGGGGGCCAAGAAGAAGGTCGGCACGGTGCCGGCTCCCACCAAGACCGGACAGCGGCCGGTGCCCGTGGTTGCGCCGCCGGCCCCTGGTGGCGCACCCGCGACCGCATCTGCTGCACCCAGCGCTGCTGCCAGGCTCGAACAGGGCTGGCAGGTAGCTGAGCGGAGCAGAAAGACGCGCGGCCAGAGGCGGAGAGCGGCGGCCAAGAGTGTCGCTGCGGCCGCCGCTCCCCAGGCGGGAGCCGGCAAAGGAGGCAAGAGGTTGCGCAGGGGCCTCAGGTCGCCAAAGAAAGCTGCGGTAATCATCACCTTGCTGCCTGAGGCGGCCGAGAGGGGCCTCAACTATGAGGCTGTCCTAAGACGCGCCCGGCGGGAGCTGGACGTCTCCGACATCGGGGGCGTCGAGGCGAGAACCCGCAAGGCCCGGACCCGATCACGGGGCCCGATCTGTCGGACGCCCAGTTTGGGTTCAGGAGGGGTCGTTCGACGATCGCGGCTCTGCTGCGCCTGAGGGCCGTGGCGACTGAGGCCGTCGCCGGCGGAGGAGTGCTGTTGGTGGTGTCCCTGGACATTGCCAACGCATTCAATAGTCTGCCATTTAGCTGCATCAGGGAGGCGCTTCGATACCACGGAGTGCCAGTTTACCTGAGGCGGCTAGTGGCAGACTATCTGGAGGGGCGCAGTGTCCTCTAAACCAACCGAGTAGGGGACGTTGCGCGAACGCCCATGACGTGCGGTGTCCCACAGGGGTCGATCCTCGGACCCACCCTGTGGAACATCGGCTACGACTGGGCGTTGAGAGGGAGCCTCCCACCCGGGCTGGGCGTAATCTGTTACGCCGACGACGCTCGTTGGGCAGTCCGGCTGGAGAGGTCTCGGTTCGGTGTGCGGACTGTGGAGGCCTTCCGGCCGGTGCTGATGCAGTGGTTGGAACGGTGGCACGGGGTGCTCTCCTTCCGACTGGTGCAGGTTTTGACGGGGCATGGATGCTTCGCCAAATACCTGTACACGGTCGTCAGGAGGGAGAGTACACCGTCCTGCCACCACTGCGATTGCGACGAGGATACGGCGCAGCATACGCTCGAGGCGTGTGCCGCTTGGGCAGAGCAGCGCCGTGAACTCGTCGCAATCATCGGTGCCGACCTGACGCTGCCGACCATCGCCAGGGCGATGCTCGACAGCGTCAGGAACTGGGACGCGGTCGCAGCCTTCTGCGAGGCAGTAGTCTCGCGGAAGGAGGCGGCGGAGCGCATGCGCGAGGAGCGTCTCCTCGACGACGCGAACCGCCGCCGGCGACTGGGGCGGCGTAGGCGCGATTACCTGCGCCTGATGCCGCCCTAGCCGAGGCCGCGGGTGACTGGACCGGGGTATTAGTCCGTCACCCGCCGAGAGGCTGACCGCGCGAGGAGGGAACGACGTCCGCCCCGGGGGGGGGACGTCGCTCAAGGTGAGGGTACCTCTCAGGGGGTATTCCATCGGGCCGGCCACTGACGACAAGTTCACGCTGCTCCAGTGGCCGGTCCAACGACGTAGGTGAGGTTCGTGGGTGGGTTACGGGTATGCGTGCTTACGCCCCTCTGTCGCCCCGGACGGAGTGGTGCGAGAAGAGCGCCGACCATAACCCACCCCAAAAAAAAAAAAATCTTAGTTATAAATTATCTTAATTTTGTAACTTTAAATTAATATTAAATTATATCATCCTACATCGGTTTTTTTTGCATCCTATGCTGCCACTGCTCTTATCTCACTTATAAATTGTTATATTATATCTTTTTATTATTATTTTGTTTTATTTTTGTTTGAAACGAAAAAAGATAAAAGTTAAACTTTTTCGTTTCAATTGCATGCACGCAATCATCATTTTGAATTACATCAATGTGTAAAAAAATGTAAATTACTATTTAATTATTTTATTACCATTTAGGCATTCTTTTTTTTTTTTTTTTTTTTTTTGGTGGACTATGGATTAGTCTCGCCCCGCCAAATCGGTCCGGGGTGACGGAGAAGGCGGCGCGGGACCCCATAGACCCACCGTAAAAACTCCTCTCTCTTCGCCGTGCGAGCGGGTCACCGGGACCCGATTTTTAACTTCGGTGGCCCGCCCGGCGGTTCACCCTCGCGGGTTCCTCTCGTCGACGCCCCGACAGATTTCGCCGTCGGGGCGTCGCCCTCACGCGGTGGCCTCACGTCGGGTGACCGGACAATTCCCCGGTCCGATCACCCGAAGCCTCGGTTAGGGCGGCATCAGGCGCAGGTATTCGCGCCTGCGCCGCCCCGGCCGCTGGCGGCGGCCCGGGGCGCGGGAATCCTCCCTTGCCCGTTCCGCCGCTTCCTTCTGCGAGATGACAGCCTCGCAGAAGGCGGCGACCGCGTCCCAGTTCCTGATGCTGTCGACCATCGCCCTTGCGACCTTGTGTCCTCGTCACTCCTGCAGTGGTGGCAGGCCGGAGTCCACTCCCTATACACGACCCTGTGCAGGTACAACCCGAAACACCCGTGCCCCGTTAATACCTGCACCAGCCGAAAGGTGAGGACTCCGTGCCGCCGCTCCATCCACTCTATCAATACGGGCCGGAGGGCCTCAACGGTCTCCACACCGTGCCTAGGCCTCTCCAGCCGCGTAGCCCAACGGGCGATGACGTCTCGGCGGGCATCCACGCGCCAGGTGGCTATCTCGTTCAACGATGGGGAGCCACCTTCCTCGCGCGCTGTGATAACCCGCCGGTAGAGGTCGGAGAGCATCTCCGCCTCTAGGTCCCACGGGGGTGTCCCGGCCAATAGGCACGCCGCCTCTGTCGACACCGTGCGGTACCCGCGAATGGCTCTGACCGCCATGGCTCTCTGTGGCCTCCACAGAACCGCCCTAAGCTAAGCCTAAGCGTTCAGAGCCCTCGCCCACACGGGTGCGCCGTACATGGCCATCGAGCGGATGACCCCCGCATACAGCCGTCGGGCCTCAAAACTGGGTCCGCCCACGTTCGGCATGAGTCGAGAAAGGGCGGACGCCGCGCCGACAAGCCGGGGAGCAATCTGTCGGAAATGCTCCCGGAACCACCATCGCCCGTCGAGCACCAGACCCAAGTACCTCATATGGGCCTGGATGCTGATGTGGATGGAGTTTACCACTATCGAGGCGCCGATGGGCAGCCTCACACGGGGCCCATGGAAAAGTAGGGCCTCCGTCTTGTTTAGGGCCACCCTGAGCCCCAGCGCCTCGATCCGCCTGACCATCTCCTCGGTGCCGAGAGTGGCCAGGCTCGCCGCCTCTTCGAGTGTCCTGCCCCGGGCTGTGACGAGCGTGTCGTCAGCGTAGCACACCAAGCTCAGCCCGGGGGGGAGACTCCCTCTCAACGCCCAGTCGTACCCGATGTCCCGCACAACGAACGCCGCATGACATGGGCGTCCGCACAATGTCCCCTGCGGGACCCGCGCAGAGGATACTGCGGCCCTCCAAATAGTCTGCCACCAGCCGCCTGAGGTACAGGGGCACTCCATGGAACCGGAGCGCCTCCCTGATGCAGCCGAATGGCAGACTATTGAATGCGTTGGCGATGTCCAACGACACCGCCAACAGCACTCCCTTCCCGGCGACGGCCTCCGCGGCCGCCTGCCTCAGGCATAATAGGGCGCCGATGGTCGAACGCCCCCTCCGAAACCCATACCCATGGGTCGCCCATATCGCGCGAAGCTTGTTCAGCGCCGCGCGATATGGGCGACCCCAGGGGTCACGATCGAGACCGTCCAGCATCTCCTGCCAACTCGCGCCCTTGGCGGCTCGGATGGCCAGCCGAAAGGCAGTCCGCGCACTGCGGTACGCCTCGTACAGCTGGCCCTCCCGCTCGACGTCGCGGTGACGCCGCCGGCTGCGGGTGTAGGACCTTCGGGCACTGATACACGCCGCACGAAGGTCCGCCAGTCTTGGGGACCACCAGTAGACCCCCTGCCTCGGAGGCGGACGCCGCCGCACTCTGGGCATGGCCGCATCGCAGATCTGCGTTAACGCACTGCGAATGCGGACAGCCTCAGCGTCCACTCCGTCCGCTGGGGGTGGTGAGGACAGCCACGTGCTGACAATGGCCGCCTCCGCCAGTAGATCCCTGTCAAGACGACCCACAGCCCACCGCGGAAACGCGGGAGCTCCGTCCGCCCTGTGACCCCTACCGGGTTCCCGGGGGGAGACCTCCATCCGGATGTACCGGTGGTCCGACAGGGTGTCCGCCTCCTCCAGGACACTCCAGTTCCTCACCCGTGGCGCGACAGCGGGGCTAGCGAACGACAAGTCCACTATCGACCCGCCCTGCCGCCGCACACACGTGTTCACCGAGCCTCTGTTCAGAACACAGAACCAGGACGAGGCCCGGTGCCAGTCGCCGTATTGAGGCCTCCAAGGTGGTGAGTGAGGCCCCGAAATCGTCCATCCTCCTAGTGGGAGAGAGGTATACGCTGTAGAGCGTGACCCCTCCCCACTCCGCCGCGACAAATTCCTCGCCCCTATCCAAAAGGGACAAGGACGGGAAGTGCCGCTGCGTTGAGACGACGATTGCCGCGGTACCGTTTCGACTGACCACCCAATTGGGGCGATCAGGCACGGCGTACGGTTCCGCGACTACGGCTGCACCAATCGACCACTCCGCCATGGATTGCAGGAGGAGATCCTGCGCTCCGGCGGAGTGATTGGTGTTGGCCTGCAGGAGGAAGTGCATGGATGGTGTACCCATTATCGGGTTGTATCCATGACCTCCTCGCCAGCGGGCGATCGGACCGCGCTAGGAGCGGGAGCGGCCGTGGTCGTAGGGCCGCCCCGCGCCTTTGGGGCCGAAGCTGGAGGTTTGCACGCCCCAGAGCCCATGCGGTGCTTGGCGGGCTTATTGCCCGCCGCACACGCGGGGCAGTGGGGCGGGGCGGCGCAAGATGCCGCCACGTGCCCGGTCTGACCGCAGCGGAAACACAATCCGCCGCAGTCGAAGCAATTAGTGCACGTCGGTCGAGTGTGTCCGACCGCCATGCACTTGTAGCACCTCGCAGGCCGGTGCTCAAGCACGGTTACCCGCGCCGAGCTCCAGCCCACGAGGAGCCTCCCTGAGCCGGCCAGTTGCCTGACCGACTCCACCGGGCACTGCGCCCAGGCAGCACCTACGCCACCCGGACCGGGACGAATGGCACCGACCCGGACGGTGTCTATGGGACACCCGGTTTTCGAGGCAATAGCCTCCCGGATGTCTTCCACCGTCACTGAATCGTCCAAACCCGAAATGCGCATTTCGGCGCACTTGACGGGCCTGGCGATCTTGATGCCACCCTCCTCGGCGAACAAACCTCTCAGCTTCTCGGCCACGCTGTCGGCCGTCTTGGCGCCCTCGGCCCCTGGGAACTCGAGAATTCGAGCCCCCGTCCGGGCCTTGCGGGTCCTGGCTTCGACGCCTCCAATATCGGAGACGTCTAGCTCCCGCCGGGCCTTCCTCAAGACGGCCTCGTAGCTGAGGCCCTTCTCGGCCGCCTCGGGCAGCACAGTGATCACCACTGCGGCCGTCTTCGGCGACTTGAGCCCCTTGCGCGGTCTCTTCTTCCGTCCGGCTCCTGCCTGAGGAGCGGGGACCTCAGCGGCGCGCTTGGCCTCCGCTCTCCTCCTTTGGCCGCGACTCCTTCTGTCGCGTTCGGCTGCCAACCCTGTTCGGGTACGGCAGTCGTGCCGGACGCGGAAGGCCTCGTCGCGGCCTCGCTGGTCGTCGCCGGCGGTGTTGTTGCGGGCGACTTCAGCGGTCCGGCAGGAGCCGGAGCCGTCTTCCTCCTCAGGGCGGGTCCCTTCGGAGCTGGGCCGGGGCCTTTGGGCTTAGGCCCGGCCGCGGCCGCGGCGTAGCTCCCCACGCGGCCACCCTGACAAGGCAGCGGGGCGGGGGCTGGTGCCACATGCGGCCGCTTATCCGCGGCTAGGGGCGGCCGGACAAGTGGTTCTGGAGGCAGTCTTGCCTCCAGAACGGCCACACGCGCATAGAAAGAAAGTATTTATTTAGTGCCACATAGGAGAGACGTTAGGAACACAGAGAAAACAACAATAAACCTTACAATTAATGAAAACACATAAAATCTATAAACTAAATAAGGAGAACATAATAATAATTACATCGAGTGAACGTCTCGGCTGCGGCAGAAAAAAGGATAATTGCTCAGCATTTGTTGTGATGTCAATGTAACACCACAACGCTGATTTTCAGCAATGTCCTTAACGAGTTTGCCAACTGCGTTGATGATTTTGGCGAGGGCCTCGTCCGACAAGCCTCCCACCTCCAGCGTCGGGGTCGGCTGAGCCTCTCCAGGGTCCCGCTCCGCGGCGCCTGGCGGCTTTGGCGCCGCAGGGGCGCTAGCCGGCGGCAAGCGGTCCGCGGGGAGAGGCGTCAACCTCACCACGGGAACAGGGAGTTTCACCGCGGTGACCGCGCCAGCGGCGCGCGCTTCGCGGCGGCAGGCGTCTTCCTCGCCGCGGGGACGGGTGTGACGCTGACGCCATCACCCAACGTCGTCGGCGCCGCAGCGCGAGGCGGCTTTGGCGCTGCAGCGGCCGCCGAGTATCCGGCCCTGGCCGATAGCGCGGCTGGCGCGGGTGACACGAACAGCGCCACCTGCGCCTTGAGGTCGGCCACGTCTATCAACAGCTGGCGGTTTGCGCGACGCATTTCCGCCAGCATGTCGCCCAGGTTCCGGTTTCGGGTCTGCAGGCCTGACATCTCGCCTCTAAGGCGGACATTTTCGGCCTGCAGATCCGTGGCCTCGCCGGCGCGGACAGCGACCGCCGCCGCCCTTTCCATGACCGAGGTCCCTCGCCCTCTTCGGGAGGCCTGGATCTTGGGTGGAGGCATGTTGGCCACGCTCCCCTCGGTTTCGGCGCTCGAGCTGCCTCCCTTACTCAGGGGGCGCTTTCGCACCTGCGAGGGGAGGGCCTCCTCCTTCTTAGTCGCGGTCGCCGGCGGCGTCTTTGCTGCTAGACGCGCCGACGACCTAGTGGGGCCTTCACCAGCCGACCCACTGTCCTTTTTGGACGGCCCTGCGGGAATATCACCGCCCTCGTCCATTCTGACGGTAGATCCGCCGCCCTCGTCTTCGGACGGCTCTGCGACATCGCTGTCGCCCTCGTCCGTCGACGGCTCTGCTGCGAGTCTACCGTCCTTCTTCTCTTCAGCGGCGGCAGTCTCCCTGCGCGCTCGCCGCTCCTCCAGCCGCCTTTTGTGGCTCAGGCCGTTGCCCCGAGACTTTCGAGGCGACCTCCTCTTCTTCTTCTGGGCCTCCACGGTTTGTGCCGGGCCCTTGGCGGATGCCTCAAGTCCTGAGGACGAGGCGTCGTCTTGGTCAGTTTTTGATCGGCTTGACCGGGCCTTGGGGTGAGGATCACTACGATCCCCGTCGGTTTTAAAAGTATTTAAATTTTGCGTATCCATTATGAATCCCACGAGAATGGGAGATACATTACGTCGACCCGGGCAGAGATCCCTTTACCCGGGCAAGCCTACATTTACCAACCAGGGGGGCAGCCGGTACCCTGGCTGGAGCGTGCTAAGAACAGAACAACCCATCTGCCATGCATCTTCTCGCCGCACGCCAGAACTTAAGATTCTGGGTGATTTCCGAGTCCGAATGTTACTTCGAACTCTTTATAGAGATTCGTCTTCCTCGCGGTCCGGGCGGTTAAGCCAAGACCCTCGCTCCTGATACTACGCCTCAAGACAACGTGTCCTGAAGCAAGATACCAGGTTTACGATGTGTGGGCGGTGGCATGTGCCTGCCCAGCCTTCAAATGAATGAATGACTGAGCCCGTCCCAATATTTCGCGTCCTATACCCTCTACTACGACTGTAGTAGAGTAAGGAGCGAAATCGCGCAGATATTCGCTACGGACGACAGTACAACAGAAGAACTGGGGACCGCCGCCCGCACCCAGGGTACACCGCGTGGAGGTTTCTGGGATAGTACCCCACCATTTAGGCATTCTTAATATTGTTGCAAATAAACAATTTTTGTATTTTGTCTTCTTCTAAAAGGTTTGCCTAATAGAATATTGTACATAATTTACAATGAGAAAGTGGAAGAATGTAGGTACCGGGGGAGACCGAGACTAACCTACCGAGAACAGATTGGCCATGTATTGAAGGAAGGTGGAGTCAAGAGCCTCCGAAACCGGCGAGCGTGTATGAAGAGAATTATGAATGTTGAGGAAGCGAGTGAAGTATGCAAGTATAGAGTTCTTTGGCACTCTGTTCTCTCTGCCTACCTTGCTAAGGCATTTGGCTTGATGATACGTATGTATATGTGTATGTGTATAATACTGTACACAATGACCATTACAAATTTAAAATGATTGTTACTATAACATGATTGATTACAATTTTTTTTCACAACGCCCTTGATATGGATATTAAATAAAAGGGCTTGATTAGTACAATACTGTACACTATTACAAATTTCAAATCTATAATGACCTCTGCTACATCGCTCGAAGAACCGACAACCGCTGGGGAAAAAAGGTTCTAGAGTGGCGACCACGTACCGGACGATGCAGTGTAGGACACCCCCTACTAGCTGGACAGACGATCTAGTGAAAGTTGCTGGGCGTCGATGGATGCAAATGGCACAGGACCGCACTCTGTGGCGTACCATGAGGGAGGCCTACGTCCAGCAGTGGATGGCGATGGGCCGAAATGATGATGATGATGAATGACCTCTGCTACCATATGGCGGATTACATATTTTTTTATAACCCCTCAATATGAATTTGAAATAAATTGTGTTTGAAAGTGGCGTCAGTGACGGAAAAGTTGAAAAGTAAACGCCTGACTTGGTGTGGACATGTGATGAGACGGGGTGAAAGTAATGTTGGGAGAAGAGTTTTAAGTATGAATGTTGAAGGCTTTAAGGGTTAGGGAAAACCGAAGTAAATATGGATGGATTGCGTGAAGCATGATATGAATGGAAAGGGAGTGAACGCAGAGATGACATCGGATAGAATTGAGTGGAAGAAAAGGACATATTGCGTCGACCCCAAGTAATTGGGATAAGAGTAGGGTAATGATGATGATGAATTTGAAATGAATTGACTTGAACAATAGAATACTATAAACTATGCTTAATTTCAAATTTAAGAAGGCTACTAATCTCAAATAATTCGGTACATTTATGTCTGCTGAATTTTTCATTCTGTACTCAAAACTGTCAGTACGTGACCCAACTATTGAGTTAAACTCCTAAAGATTTTGCATAAACTTAAGTGGTAATGTAAATTCCTGTTATTATTTTATTAGGAACTTTCACTATAGTAATAGAAAAATAAGTAGTAAATAAATTTCCCTTTTCTTCTTTAATAATACACTGCTTCATCATAATTGTTATTATCATTCATCACCACCACTTGTAAACTTTTTATTTCCCCCTCGTTAATTGATTTCTTGAGCGATGTGGTTTGCCCATTGCCACTTCAGGATGCTAATTATTTGTTCTATGTCGGTTCATCATCATCTCAGCTCACATACGTCCCACTGTTGAGCTCAAGCCTCCTTCATAATGGGAGGAAAGTTGACCTGCTATACCACGCTAGTCAGACGTGTATCATACCTCAACCCTATATCATAGGGTTTTGTTTCAAGTTTTCCTCTTCTTATATAGATATTATATGCCTTTTGTATCCCTTAGCCGTCTCTTACGATCACCCACGAGTAAGATAGGGGGTAGTGATTTGTATTCTTACTCCGTCACCACACGGATATCTCCATCACCACACTTATTTAGTCGCTATGTCGGTTATATCCGTTTTTCTGCAGATTTCTTTCTTATATATCCTATCTCGCAGAGAATCCTGAGCATAAACCGCTCCATAACACGCTGAGTAGCTTTGAGCTTAGTCATGTGACCTATATTTAGGGACGTGCCATAATTCATTACTAATTGACATTGATCATAAAGTTATATTTTCAGACACTGAGGTATTTAGAATGAGAAACTCCTCTTAAGTTACTCGAATGATGTCCAGCCGAGTGGGATTCGTCGGCCGACCTCTTTCTCACAACTGGATCAACATAAGTGGTCAATTTGTCCAAGTTAAATATAATCATCGAAAACTTTAACAATCAAATTACCAACTAGGACAAATTAAAAAAAGGTAAATATCCAATACTTATCCTGATTTTACGTTTCGTTGTCATAATATACATGTTCATTTTTAATCCCCTGCTGAGATCATTCATGTGTCAAGAAGGTACGATACTACTGAGACTTTAGATATGTTTGGATAAATAGAACTACAGATCTTTTTATGACGTATAGTAGAGACGAACTAAAAAATATTTAACAAATTTCAACTTCAAATTCGATGAAATGTATTGGCAAAGGTTCTATGGTAAAACAATATCCGCTATCTTTTAGATGTTATAAAACAAGTATTTAATACTTCAAATTACTGAAATTTAGCATTTAACATGTTTGATTATTTATATAAACTTGATTACGAGCGAAAAATGATTGTTTCATATGGGATCCGAACCCACACCTATTGGAAATTCGTTCCAATCGTGCTACCACTTACATCTTCGCCTCGTATTATATTGCGTCTTTAAAGGAGACGATCTACTCGACATTGTTTACACTTTGTACAGATTTCCAATAAGTGTTGGTTCGAATCTCATATGTGACACTCATTTTTCACTCGTAATTAAGTGTTTATTTAATACTTGTTTCATTACATCTGTTCTGTGTAAAATAGGACGCCGTGACCTCGTCGCTGTCATCGGTGCCGACCTGACGCTGCCGGCTGTTGCGCGAGCGATGGTCGACAACGTCAGGAATTGGGACGCGGTCGCCGCCTTCTGCGAGGCTGTCATCTCGCAGAAGGAGGCGGCGGAACGGGCCCGGGAGGATTCCCGTGACCCGGGCCGGCGCCCGCGGCCGGGGCGGCGCAGGCGCGAATATCTGCGCCTGATGCCCCCTAAACGAGGCTTCGGGTGATCGGACCGGGGAATTGTCCAGTCACCCGACGTGAGGCCACCGCGTGAGGGCGACGCCTCGACGGCGAAAGCTGTCAGGGCGTCGACAGGAGAGGAGCCCGAGAGGGCATACCGCCGAGCGGGCCACCGAAGACAAAGATCGGGTACCGGTGGCCCGCTCACACGGCGAAGAAGAGGTGCTTGCAGGGTGGGTCAATGGGGTTGCGCGCCGCCTCTTCCGTCACCCGGACCGATTTGGCGGGGTGCGACGTCCATAGCCCACCGCAAAAAAAAAAAAAACGAGTGTAAAATAGGAATGTTTGTCAATTGTTGGCGTCACTCATGAACTCTACGTGGACAAAAACGTAGATAAAGCTATTAATTAAAAACTTTGATAGTAGTACAATTGGATATATATCCTATTGCACTAAAGTATGCAAATTTCTATCTGATTATAAAAAAGATTTATGATCAACAATAGAATACATAGAAATAACTGAAATCTGTGCATTAATATTATATCTATTAGTGCATTGAAAATAACTAAGATACTATTTTCATTTTTATTATTGTACTAGCAGACTCGGCCACGCGTTGCTGTGGCTAAGGTAGCCTCAGTAACACGTGGTGGTTCTGCTAATAAATTGTAGCTTATATGAAACGTTTGTACGTTTAACATAGCGCCATCTATTAAACTACTACTACTAACTACTACTACTACTTACTCAATCCAGTCAACAGATGCCGCCATCTGTTAGAATCCTTTGGAGATAACAGATAATTGTGACTGTCAAATAATAGACAAATAATTTGCAATAAAATAATATTGCAACTATAAATTGAGATGTAAGCTATCCTATCTTTTAAGTTGGATCAAACGACACATGCTGTACAAATTTGATTCAAATCGGTTAAGTACTTTAGGAGTCCATCGCGGACAAACAACGTGACGCGTAATTTATATATTAAGAATATATATTCATATTCTGTGCTTCGTTCGGTGAACGAGAGAGCCGGAAGCCCGAGTGGGTTTGAGATTATTGGTAGGCAGCGGCCTAGCTCTACTTCTGGTATTGCAAAAGTCTATTGGCGGCAGTAACACTTACCATCAGGTGTGCTGCTTGCTCGTTTGCCACCATAAGCAATTAAAAAGAAATAAACACCTGTACATTTGCACAAGGAGGGAGACAACTCCAACCTCACACCAGTGCGGTTGCAACAAGGATACAGTACAACACACCACATGGTACTCAAAAGATTAACCCGCCGGGCGGGTCACACGAACCGGGTACCAGTGGCCCGCTTATATGGGGTTGAGAGTTACTTTTACGGCACACTATGGGGTTACGGGCTATCACTTCTGTCGCCCCGGAAGGATTGGGTGATTTAGGTGGGCGTGTGTTCATATTACAGCCAGTCCAGTCCAGTTCATTGGCGGAATCAATTAATTATTGTTAGTGTAGGTTTATACGGCAAGTTTTGGAGCAATACGTCGCCATTCTGTCACCCTGAATGATTTGGCCAGGTGGGGCTACATCACAGCCTCGCAAAAAAAATACTAAATAGCCAGAAGCTATTCTAAATATTATAAAACTTATTTAAGACCCTCTTGTCCTAATCTATTCGTCAATTTACAACTAAGTTTAATATTTTGTTTATAATGCCAAAGTAAGCAAACTTCTGTCTCATTATAAAAGCGATATGTGTATATTATATATAAATAAAGAGGAAGAAGAAATAATTGTATTTAATATATTCATATCGTGTTTATTGATGTATGTACTTTGAACATAACTAAAATATTATTTTCTCATTACTATCCTTAAGGTATGTAGTCTTATGGAACTGAATGTGTTCATACCGTTGTGAATATGTGGTATTATCTTTTTTATTTTATGCAAGACAGGTTCCAAGTAACATGCTACATCCACGGCCACAGCATTCAGCGTTTGAACTACACTGTAACAATAGGTTATCATCATTATTATTTCACTTGATTAATATATCTACTTATAAACATAGTGATGGCGGTTGATACATTTCACTAATCTTTAACTTGCTCATGGGTGTCCTGAAAGACTACTAAAGGATTTAACAAGCTGATAACATTAAGAGAAGTAAAACTTGTACATGAGAAATACCAATCCGTTTCAAGAAAAATGACAAAAACTGTATCCAAAATTCTCATTATTGCAGCGTTCTTCTGGACAATACTTATAAATGAATAAATGACTACAACCGCTAACCCGGTCATCCAGCGTGTCAGTTATGGCCTTCCCGGGGAGACCTATGTATGTCCAACAGTAAACTTTGTTAGAATGACGGATGAAAGATTTGTAATGCTCAAAGGAAAGAGCATCTTTCAGCAAATGTACTGCAAAACGAACGATGGACCTCAATAATAAATAATGATACAATACATCATCATCATCATTCTCCTACTCTTATCCCAATTGCTTGGGGTCGATACAATATGTACTCTTCTTTCATAGCACATATTGTAAAAGTTATTGGCAATAATTTTATGACCGGCCGCCTGCCAGACGTCAACCCTCCTTGGGAATGTAATTATTGACCAAATGGCATCAGATGGAGTTCACCCAGGTCGTTATATGGCTCTTAGTCGGCTTTTACGACATCCACGAGCAAAGTAAGGGTTGGTAGTATTCGTAGCCGCTACCACACAGCCAAATAATTATACAATACATTCAATAAAAATTACGAAAACATAACAAAAAGGTCAGGAGGGAATCGTACAACGATGGTCTCAAACGGAGTTGGACCAGGTCGACGACTAAGAGCTTTACTCTAATAGCCTTTTTACGACATCCACGAGCAAAGTAAGGGTTGGTAGTATTCGTAGCCGCTACCACACAGCCAAATAATTATACAATACATTCAATAAAAATTACGAAAACATAACAAAAAGGTCAGGAGGGAATCGTACAACGATGGTCTCAAACGGAGTTGGACCAGGTCGACGACTAAGAGCTTTACTCTAATAGCCTTTTTACGACATCCACGAGCAAAGTAAGGGTTGGTAGTATTCGTAGCCGCTACCACACAGCCAAATAATTATACAATACATTCAATAAAAATTACGAAAACATAACAAAAAGGTCAGGAGGGAATCGTACAACGATGGTCTCAAACGGAGTTGGACCAGGTCGACGACTAAGAGCTTTACTCTAATAGCCTTTTTACGACATCCACGAGCAAAGTAAGGGTTGGTAGTATTCGTAGCCGCTACCACACAGCCAAATAATTATACAATACATTCAATAAAAATTACGAAAACATAACAAAAAGGTCAGGAGGGAATCGTACAACGATGGTCTCAAACGGAGTTGGACCAGGTCGACGACTAAGAGCTTTACTCTAATAGCCTTTTTACGACATCCACGAGCAAAGTAAGGGTTGGTAGTATTCGTAGCCGCTACCACACAGCCAAATAATTATACAATACATTCAATAAAAATTACGAAAACATAACAAAAAGGTCAGGAGGGAATCGTACAACGATGGTCTCAAACGGAGTTGGACCAGGTCGACGACTAAGAGCTTTACTCTAATAGCCTTTTTACGACATCCACGAGCAAAGTAAGGGTTGGTAGTATTCGTAGCCGCTACCACACAGCCAAATAATTATACAATACATTCAATAAAAATTACGAAAACATAACAAAAAGGTCAGGAGGGAATCGTACAACGATGGTCTCAAACGGAGTTGGACCAGGTCGACGACTAAGAGCTTTACTCTAATAGCCTTTTTACGACATCCACGAGCAAAGTAAGGGTTGGTAGTATTCGTAGCCGCTACCACACAGCCAAATAATTATACAATACATTCAATAAAAATTACGAAAACATAACAAAAAGGTCAGGAGGGAATCGTACAACGATGGTCTCAAACGGAGTTGGACCAGGTCGACGACTAAGAGCTTTACTCTAATAGCCTTTTTACGACATCCACGAGCAAAGTAAGGGTTGGTAGTATTCGTAGCCGCTACCACACAGCCAAATAATTATACAATACATTCAATAAAAATTACGAAAACATAACAAAAAGGTCAGGAGGGAATCGTACAACGATGGTCTCAAACGGAGTTGGACCAGGTCGACGACTAAGAGCTTTACTCTAATAGCCTTTTTACGATATCCACGAGCAATATAATGGTTTGTAGTATTCGTAGCCATTACCAAACATCACAATGAAAATGCTTAGCGATGGTTTAAGATATCGACTACTATTGTTACAGTTAATGGCGGGAAAAAAAAAAACTAACCTAACCATCTTTTTCGTCTTAAAAGTAACACAACTATATATCAATTCTAATATACCCCTTGTGGCGAAGGGATAAGAATAGTTTGTCCTCGCACCTTATTAGTGGGAGTAGTCAACATCAGCTGAATAATCTAATAACAATAAAATTATATAATAATACTAAGGTGACCAATGCACTTTGCTTTCTTTCTTTTGCTTTAATTCACTGTGTGGTAGCGGCTACGAATACTACCAACCCTTACTTTGCTCGTGGATGTCGTAAAAGACGACTAAGAGCCTTACAACGACCTAGGCCAACCCCATCTGATGCCGTTTGGTCAACAATTACATTCCCAAGGAGAGTTGACGTCTGGCAAGCGGTCGGTCATAAAACTATTGCCAATAACTTTTACAATATGTACTATGAAAGAAGAATACATATTGTATCGATCCTAAATAATTGGGATAAGAGTAGGAGAATAATGATGACCAAATGCACTTGACAAGTATTAATGTTTATATTAATAAACTTTGCAATGAAACTAAACATCATATGATGTTTAATGTTCAGGAGGGAACAAGGAGAAGAATGATATTTCAGTTTAAAATAAATATATACATACTCTAGCGTAGGGCGCCTTACACTTGCTTTCAACTCCTGCGATGGTCATCAAGCAGATGATAAGTGTCACCAGCAACACCAACGTTTTAAGTTGAATCATTGTTGCTATGTATAAACTTGGACTGATATTAACTGATCACGTCTTTTCTAAGTAATATATACTCAGAACGTTAATAGGCCAGGTCGTTTAGGTCGGCTCCAATTCTTTGGTTATAGATAGTGACTTTAAAATTAATATTTTTATTTAGATATAAAAACGCCGCGTTATCAAATAATTTATGTCATGAAGGAGTTATCAAATATACTGGAGCTAATACAGATTAAACATGTATTCAATCACTTTGATTAAAATATGTAATTAAAAAAAATGTGGCTGTTCTTCAATCCGGTAGTAGATTAATTTAAAATGAAGATGTAAAATTGACAAAATATAAGTGCCCTTATGCATAAAAAAAAAAAACAAAAACGTTTATTTAAATTAGGTATATCCACACTCAAAATAATAATTTGTTGGTGATATAAAGAAATGTCCTTCGCGGGGATCAAAACAATGATGCATCAGAGGTTGGTATTCGGTGGCGCGCATGCGTAGAAAATCCACCATCCCCGGGCCCGACGGTGTTCCCAATCGTGTGCTGGCCCTGGTCCTCGACCACCTGGGTCCTCGCCTCAGGGGGCTGTTCGACGCGTGTTTAGCATCCGGGCAGTTCCCTGGGTGCTGGAAGGAGAGGAGGCTGGTGCTCCTGCCGATGCCGGGACGGTCTCTAGAGTTGGCCTCAGCCTACAGGCCCATCGTGCTCCTCGACGATGCGGGCAAGCTACTGGAGAGGGTGCTGGCTGCCCGTATCGAGCGGCGCCTCGTCGTCACGGGGCCCGATCTGTCGGACGCCCAGTTTAGGTTTAGGAGGGGTCGTTCGGCGATCGCGGCTCTGTTGCGCCTAAGGGCTGTGGCGACTGAGGCCATCACCGGCGGGGGGTGTTGTTGGTGGTGTTCCTGGACATTGCCAACGCATTCAATAGTCTGCCATTTAGCTGCGTCAGGGAGGCGCTCCGATACCACGGGATGTCAGTTTACCTGAGGCGCCTAGTGGCAGACTATTTGGAGGGGCACAGCGTCCTCTATACCAACCGAGTAGGCGACGTTGTGGGAACGCTCATAACGTGCAGTGTCCTACAGGGATCGGTCCTCGGATCCATCCTGTGGAACATCGGCTTCGACTGGGCGTTGAGGGGGAGCCTCCCGCCCGGGCTGGGCGTGATCTACGACGCCGATGACACGCTCGTCTCAGGCCGCGGTGGGACGCTGGAGGAGGCGGCAAGCCTGGCGACTCTCGGCACCTAGAAGATACATACATACATATCATTACGCCATATCCCTTGCAGGGTAGGCAGAGAGAACAGAGTGCCAGAGAACTCTATCCTTCTATCCTTGCATACTTCACTCGCTTCCTCAACATTCATAATTCTCTTCATACACGCTCACCGGTTTCGGAGACTCTTGACTCCACCTTCCTTCAGTACATGACCAATCTGGTCTAGGTAAATGAGTCTCGGTCTCCCCCGGTACCTACATCCTTCCACTTTCGCATTGTATATCTTCTTAACCAGACGTTCGTTCGGCATTCTTTCCACATCTCCGAACCATCGGAGCATTATCTTTTCGTTACGAATGCGGTCGGTCAGCCTAACTCCATAGATTTTACGTAGAGATCGCATTTCGACCGCAGTAATTTTACTTTCATACTCTTTTCTGCATACCCAAATCTCGCTTCCATACAGTAGTGTTGGGACAAGCACTGCGTTATGTATTGCTACACGTGCCTTCTGGCTGAGGTGGTGGCTACCGAGAAGTAGCAAGCCGAGAAGTAGTAGTTGGGGCAACCCAACGCTGCGTTCATTCTATTTCCCGCATTCACTCTTCGCTCTATATCAGTGGTGTACCTTCCATCATCTAAATCCACATCCAAGATATACAAATTCATCCATTTACTCTAGTATATCTTTACCTATGGTTACTCTTACATCTGTTCTGGCTTCATATCTTTCAAAGACCATTATTTTGGTTTTGCTCTCATTCACGCGTAGACCCAGAAGATCGTCAGGCGGATCGAGGCGCTGGGGTTGAGGGTGGCCCTGGACAAGACAGAGGCCCTTTTGTTCCATGGGCCCCGCATGGGCCCTCCCATCGGCGTCTCGATCACTGTCAATTCAGTTGATATTAGCATCCAGGCCCATTTGAAGCATTTGGGCCTGGTGTTCGACGGGAATTGGTGGTTTCGGGAGCATTTCCGCAGACTCGCTCCACGGCTCGTCGGCGCGGCGTCCGCCCTACCCTGCTATATACCGAATGTGGGTGGACCGAGCGCTACGTGTCGACAGCTGTACGCGGGGGTCAACCAGTCGATGGCCATGTACAGTGCACCGGTGTGGGTGGGGTCCCTGACCGTCCGACTCAGGGCTCTTCTGTGGTGACCACAGAGAGCCATGGTGGTCAGGGTCACACGCGAGTACCGCACGGTGTGGACGGAGGCAGCGTGTCTGTGACCGGGACTCCCCCGTGGGAACTGGAGGCGGAAATGCTCGCCGGTTTGTATCGGCGGGTGTTGGGGGTGCGAGCGGAGAGCGATGTGGTTGAGGGAGCTCACCGCCTAACACGTCGCCCCCAGTCGAGACGTCATTGCCTGTTTTTCAGTCCGGCTGGAGAGGCCTCGGTTCAGTGTGCGGACCGTGGAGGCCTTCCGGCCGGAGCTGAAGCAGTGGCTAAACCGACGGCACGAGGTGTTCTCCTTCCGACTGGTGCAGGTTTTGACGGGGCATGGATGCTTCGCCAAATACCTGTACACGGTCGTAAGGAGGAAGAGTATACCGTCCTGCCACCACTGCGATTGCGACGAGGATACGGCGCAGCATACGCTCGAGGTTTGTGCCGCTTGGTCACAGCAGCGTCGTGATCTCGTCGCAATCATCGGTGCCGACCTGACGCAGTCGCAGCCTTCTGCGAGGTAGTAGTCTCGCGGAAGGAGGCGGCGGAGCGCGTGCGCGAGGAGCGTCTCCTCGACGATGCGAGCCGCCGTCGGCGGCTGTGGCGGCGCAGGCGCGATTATATATATACAGTGACTGGATCGGGTAATTAGTCAATAACCCCTTTTCTTGCACTTGGGTAATGTAACGAGTAAAGATCTAACATCCAGTTAACATTTATTTAGAAGAGGAAAAATTCTAAATAAAACTCTAAATGAATTCATATAACTATAATAAATTAATTTCTCTCCTAATTTGTAGGAGGCTCTAACCCAGTAGCGAGACTTATATAAGCTGAGATGATGATGATCATAAGAGCATAGGTTGTACCGTTTTAAGCTAAGCTACCAATAGCTTTATCAGTTATTATGTAATAATATTTATAAGAGATAACATGTACGAGTCAATATTGCTCATACAGCGAGTTTTGCCTAGATGCACTATACTATCGCCCTAGCCAAGGCATCGGTTGATCGGACCGGGGATTAGTCCGGCCACCCAAAGTGAGGCCACCGCGTGAGGATCGACTCGAGAGGAACCCGCGAGGGTAAACCGCCGGGCGGGCCACCGAAGACAAAAATCGGGTACCGGTGGCCCGCTCGCACGGTGAAGAGAGGCGCTTTGCAGGGTGGGTCTATGGAGCCGCGCGCCGCCACTTCCGTCGCCCCTGACCGATTTGGCGGGGCGTGACCAAACTATAGTCCACCCCAAAGAAAAAATAAAGGTGCCCTATTCTATAAATACAGCAACCCAATTGATCGACCGTAACTAATTTTCCGTGACGCACAAACAGTAAACATAGTATCATTAATCAATTAACGTTACAAAAGGAGCGACTTAGATACCTAATGCAGCGTACCAATAAACATTACACAACCACAGTGGTTTGATGTGAATCTCACCAATAATATAACAACCAGGGTTACCGTTAACGACAGGACAGCCCAAACACAACATATTCCCGATATACAAATTACTGAAATTTTTAGCATTTAATATGCTTAATTATTTATAAATACCCGATTACGAAACGAAAAATAAATCCCGATATAACTTTATAAATCCAAGTCAAAAAATATATTATTAATTGTTTTACATTAATTGCTTGATTGCTTGATTAGCTGTGTAGTAGTGGCTACGAATACTACCAACCCTTATTTTGCTCGTGGATGTCGTAAAAGACGATTAAGAGCCTTATAACGACCTGGGTCAGCTCTATCTGTTGCTGTTTGGTCAACAATCACATTCCCAAGGAGAGTTGACGTCTGGCAGGCAGCCGGTCATAAAACTATTGCCAATAACTTTTACAATATGTACTATGAAAGAAGAGTACATATTGTATCGACCTCAAGTAATTGGGATAAGAGTAGGAGAATGATGATTAAAGATTGCTTGTTATTTTAAACACCTTGGTTGTATTCAGAATACTCTCTCGTTACTCTAATGCATCTCAAGGCTAGTAACTTGTATTGCTGTGTATAAAGAGTAAGATAACGATGAATGATGATGACACGAAGAATGATTTTAATAGTGGTAGGGCCACACTTGACAGTTTTCAGGATAGTGCCACATTCTCACAGAAAATCAACGTTTGGGGAGTGGCACTTGCTGTTGCGCTTTGTAGATTTGGGGTTTTCATTGGTAGGCAGCGGCTTAGGTGTTGTAAAGATCCATGGGCGGCAGTAACACTTACCGTCAGGTATGCTGCTTGCTCATTTGCCAGGAAAGTAATAAAAAAAAATGGAATGACAAAAACCTGGCGTATTTCTGACCGGTAGTTCAGCAAAAAAACTAATAAAGAATTGATTTTACACAGCACTTCCACAAACTTACCAAATAACCTATAAAATACTGCTTAGTTACCTTCGCTGTGAACGCCCCCGTGGGACTTGGAAGCGGAGATGCTCGTCGAGTTCTTCAGTTGGGGTCGGATATGTGTGAAGTGTGAAGAAATATGTCTCTAGAGGCCTCGATTCGGTGGTTAGACCATCGAGGTTCTCTGGTCGGTGTTGATACAGTGGATAGAGTAGATAGGCGACACGAAGATCTCTCTTGCCGGCTGCTGCAGGTTTTGTTAAGGAATGGTTGCTTTGGCAAGAAGGGAGACGACTACAATCTGCCATCAGTACGGTTGCAGCGAGGATACAGCATACGCTCGAGATCTGCGTGGTCTCGGCAGAGCAGCGTCGTGAGCTCATCGCAAATACCGGTACCGACCTAACGCTGCCGACCATCATTAATCAATGCTCAACAGCGTCAGGAACTAGAACGCGGTCGCTGTCCTCAGTGAGACAGTTATCTTGTTAAAGCAGGCGGCAGAGTCTGTCAGAGAGGAGATTCTCTATTCTGACACACTATGTCACCGACGCGTCGGGCAGCGCAAGCGTGAATACCTGCGCCTGATGCCACTCTAACTGCGTGGATTAGTTTGCCCACCCATAGGGAGACCGACCGCTTGAGGATGATGCCCCGATTCGATATGATAATCGACATGGTATTCAAAAGAGTAACCCGCTGGATGGACCACATGATACGAACCAGGTACTAGTGGTCCGCCTACATGGCGTTGAGAGTTACTTTTACGACAGACTATGGGGTCGCGCGCTATCTTCTGTCACCCCGGACGGGTTAGGTAAGGTGTGACCATACTATAGCCAGCCCAAAAAATATGTTTCAGTAATCAAACCACCGAAATCATGTCTCAGTGGCGGAATCAGTTAATATTAGTGAGGGTTTATACAGCAAGTTTAGTCGCCATTCCGTCGCCCTGAATGATTTGGATGGGTGTGGCTACATCATAGCCTTACAGAAGCTATTCTAAATATTATAAAACTTATTTAAGTACCTCTTATTGTAATCTATTGACCAATTTACAACTGAGTTTAATATTTTGTTATGATGATTATCATAATTTAAAATAGTATAAACTATTACGACTCGTGAAAACAACATAACATTTATATTCATATTGAGCTAGTTCCCTTTTTATTGTATTAATTACAAACACACAAAGAGAAGAAGAATAATTCTTATGTAAGTAAGTGTGTATGTTACTGAATTCCTCCTAAACGGCTAGACGGCTTTTGTTGAATTTTATTGTGTGTGTTCAAGTGCATTCAAGAATGGTTTAGATTTGCAATTGTACCCAGTAGATGGCGGTGCGATCGAGTTGTGGGATTTTTACTTTTCATACATTGTCTGTTTAACATGCGGTTGCTCTTTCGGGTATTATCACCATCGACGCCCCGGCAGCAAACAACTGTGATGCCGAGGCGTCGTTCTCACGAGTTCGACTTCTCTGCGGAATAATATCTGGTCCATCCACCCGCGATACTACACCAACTACAGTATTTCTTTGTAAACAATATTATTTACAATGCGCTGCAACAAGCGCGAACTCTCAATTTTAAAATATAAGTTGGGAAGCCGGGAGCACGACCGGTTATCTAACTCGTAGTTTATCACTTACTCTAAGGATTTTAATATTGAAGACCTTCGAATAATCTCAAATATTAGCAAGAAAATGGTATAAATAAATCAAGAACACCGTAGTAGCGCACAGACGTCATGGCGTCTTGGAATCCAGCTGATCAGCCTGAACGTCCTATCTCCCTATTGCATCTTACTTGTGATTATTCCTAATATAACTCCACCTTTCCATTTTGATTTTTGCAAACACGTTGATTAAAAACTTGCTAAACAGCGAAAAAAAAAATATAGCAGATGACTATCTTCTCCTTTCCTAATCATACTTGTTGTTTGATGTTTTGGGGTAACGGGTATTCTAATACATTGAGCTATGGATTTTAGTTATTTAATGTAATGTGCTTAGTTATATAATGCAATGTGTTATCATAACTCTTAATTACAATATTTCGCTTAGAAAATTGCTGCCCAACAATTTCAAATTATACGTTCCTATGAAGCCGTGTCCTAAAAGTGCATGAGCTCTTCAAATCTAAGGAACCTGCAAATGCTGTACTAATACAGTACGGCGACTTCCGAGGCATTCCAATTTTAAAGATTATTTGCATTGTAACAATCCTTATATATGAGTTCTTTTTAAAGTTTCATACTCAAAAGGTAAAACGGGACCCTATAACTAAAACTCCACTGTCCATCCTTCCGTACATCCACCCGTCTGTCTGTCATTTCATGGCTGTATATCATAAGACATGATAGTTAGCTAGTTGAAATTTTCACAGATGATGTATTTCTGTTGCTCCTATAACGATAAATACTAAAAAACACAATAAAATATATATTTAAGGTACACATACAACAAACGTGATTTTGCTCCTTTTTGCTCGATATTAATAACGGCAATAGGTAGACGCTTGAAATATTCACAGAATATTTAGTTATATATTCACTTTAGAAATAAATAATTATATTAAAATAAAACAAATAGAGAAAAAATTAAGACGGGTTCCCATACAATAAACATTTTTTTTATATCGTTTTGTAGATATTGATACGGAACCCATTAGTGCGCGACTCCGACTCGCACTTGGCCGATGTTTAGAATAAAATCAGATTAAATTTTCAACCGTGTGTTAAAATAAAATGTCATTTAAATCAAAAACACTAAAGAGTATTGCTATCAATTTTAAAGCAAATTATCCCCAAACTAACTTTCTATCCCTCTTTAACCCTGTTAGCAGATGAACTTCAATAAAATACGATACACGTCTTTCATCAATTTTGTTGAAGAATGTTTATGCAAAATTTGTAACAGATTGGACCAAAGAATCACGTTGTACCATATAAACTTTACTTTTACTTTAGGTTTAGGCTATGCGTTGATCTATAATTCAGGACAAAGATACCAGGACAAGATACCTGACAAGATAAGATTTCAGGACAAGAGAATATTCTCTTGTCCTGAAATAATATATATATATATATCATCATCATCATCATCATCTTGCTCTTATCCCAATTACTTGGGGTCGACGCAATATGTCATCTTCCTCCATACAGTCCTATATATATATATATATATATATATATATATATATATATATGCCAATAACTTTTACAATATGTACTATGAAAGAAGAGTATATATGTTGTATCGACCCCCAGCAATTGGGATAGGAGTAGGAGAATGATGATTTGTCTTTTTTCAAATTACTGACATTTAGCATTATTAAATGTTTGATTATTTATAAAAACCCGATTACGAGCGAAAAATGATTGTCAAAATATATAAAAAATCAAGCATATTCAATGCTAAATTTCAGTTATTTGAATAACAAGGTTGTCTCGTCGTTTGAAGTGTTAAGACCATTATCAGGTGGACGGCACACGTCTCCTTAAAGACGTAAATATAATACGGTGCGAGAATTGAATTGTCTTTTTTTTATTTTTTTATTGTATTAAATACATCTTTGAAAACACACAAAAAAAAATAGCGAAGCTCGGTCATCCAGTTATTGTTTATATAAAGAGGAAAAAACTAAAATATCATTTTATCATTACTATCCTTAAGGTATGCAATCTTATGGAACTGAATGTGTTCCTACCGTTGTGAATATGCCATATTATATTTTTATATTTTATGCAAGACAGGTTCCAAGCAGGAGACTACATCCACGGCCACAGCATTCAGGGTTTGAACTACACTGTAACAATAAATCATCAACAATTTTATTTCACTTCATTAATATATCATCATCTCAGCTGATATATGTCCCACTTTTGGGCTCGAGCCTGTTCCATATTGGGAGGGAAATTGACCTACTATAACACGCTGGTCAAACGTATTGGTAAAGGGTTTTGTTTGAATTTTCCTTCTCTTATTATGTACAACTCTACTAATAACCATTTGGTAATGGGGGATGACACATTTCATCAATATCTCTTGCCTGTGGTTCTAAAAGACCACTAAGGAAATTAACAAGTTGATACCATTTCAGTAAGGAACATTCGTAAAGAAAAATACCAATTCGATTGAAAAAAAAAACGACAGAAAAATTATTTAGACAACATCAGAAATAATTATGGTTGCAGCGTTCTGCTGGACATCATCATCATCACAGCCCATATATGTCCCACTGAAGGGCTCGGGCCTCCTCCGTAGTGGGAGCGAAATTAACCTACTATAACGCGTTGGTCAGACGTATTGGTATAGGGTTTTGTTTCGAGTTGTCCTTCTCTTGCACAGATGTTAAATGCGTTTAATATCCCTTAGTCATCTCTTACCTGCCCACGGGTAAGACCACCCCCTAGGTGGTAAATTTGTTACTCCGTCACCACACGGATAATACTTATGAAAGACAACACAACACAACACACAAACAACTTATGAAAGCAGTAGCGTGTTAGTTATGACCTTCACGGAGAGAACTATATATATCGAACAGTGGACTTTATTAGGCTGATAGATGACAGGATTCCAAAACTCAAAGAAAAAGCATCTTTCAGTGAAGGTTTTTTTTTTGTTGTATCACAATTCATATACGAAAACATATTATATGTAAAAAAAAATTGGTAAATTTGATAAATATAGTGACATTCACCGTGAGAACACTAGGAATAAGGATAATCTAGTTATCTATCATACTCGGCTACAAAAAATTAGTAGGTCTTTCATGGGGCAATGTATACGCTTTTACAATAAACTGCCTAAAGATATCCGAGACATGCCAATGAATAAGTTCAAAAAGGCTATCAAAAATAGACTATGCAGAAAAGGATATTATAGCATTTCGCATTATCTAAATGATAATACGGAATGGTTATGAGCAGCTCCTTTCTCAGCAATTGCCCTTTTAATGTTCACCTCTTACAGCGTTCTGACGCTGATCCTCACTGTCGTCTGATACTTTTGTATTATTTGTATTGTCTAATTGTACAGTTACTGGAGCTAATATAAATTAAATATGTATGTATCTCTTTCGTGAAATAATATAATTAAAAAAAAAATGATGATCCCATTGAGTTTTTGCCGGCTCTTCTCAGTATGTGGCTGCTTTCCGATCCGGTGGTAGATTAATTAAATTTAATTTAAAAAACAATGATGTAAAATTGACAATATGTAAGTGCCCCTATGGGGCTTATGCATAATAAATGATTTGATTTGATTTGATTACCCGTGGGTGATCGTACGAGACGACTAAGGGATATAAAACGCATATAACATCTATGCGAGAAAAGGAAAACTCGAAACAAAACCCTATACCAACACGTCTGACCAGCGTGGTATAGTACATTAATTTCCCTCCCACTGCGGAGGAGGCCCGAGCCCAACAGTGGGACATTTATGGGCTGTGATGATGATGATGATGACGAGTGATATAAAATTTGGTAGTATTCGTAGCCACCATCAAACACCACAATAAAAATGCTTGGCGATGGTTTAAGATAGCAATTACTACTTTTAAAGTTAATGGATAGAAACAAATTTAAACTAACGTAACCTAAAATTTCTGTGAAGGAAACTTTTTCTTTTTTATTATAAAATTAACAATATATCAATTCTAATATATCCTTGTGCCGACGGAATAATAATAGTTTATCGCCACACCTTATCAAAAGCCCGTGGGAATATTAAATATCAGCTAAATAATTATTAGGAGAATGGGCATCAGCACTCTCCTAGGAAAACGTATAACACTTTACTACGATAGCCAACGCGTTTATCAAGCGTTGGTGTTTATGGGTAATAAACTTTGAAATGAAACAGCAGACCATAGGATGTTAATGTTCAGGAGGGAACAAAGTGAAGAATGATATTTTAATTTAAAATAAATATATACATACTCTAGCGTAGGCCGCCTTACACTTGCTTTCAACTCCTGCGATGGCCATCAAGCAGATGATGAGTGCCACCAGCAATACCAAAGTCTTAAGATGAGTCATTGTTGCTATGTATAAACTTGAATCAATATTAACTGATCACATCTTCTCTACGTATTTATATAGGTACTCTAATTGCTAAAGCGGTCGTCCTTGTGAAAGGCTTCAATTCTGTTATTATAAAAAAAAATATTTTAACATAAAAAACATGTTTATTGGCGTTTAATATTATAATGAAATAGTTATATTCATTTGTCGATGTGATCTTGGATTGAAATTAAATGTAAATCAGTAAAATTCTTTAGTCGCTTCTTCTTCAGGTGAAATAAAACACGACAAATAACAAAGAAATGAAAACGGTTTTGAGGAAAAACAGTTTGGTCGACATTATAAGGCAAAAATGAGAAAAAAGCCTTGGAAAAATATTGGATATGCTAAGTAGCTGCAAGTTAGCGATATAACTGCGAAACGTAATTAGTGGTAGGACCACGCTGTTTACAGTCTCTGTCTACAGCCGCAGCCCGGTCCATCCGGGGTAGTACCACACTCTCGCAGATAGACGTCTGAGTAATGGCAATGTGCTATTGCGCTTCGATCGGTGAGCGAGAACAACTGGGTGAGTTTTGGATTTAGATTTGTAGGCAGCGGCCTAGCTAGCTGGCATTGCAAAGGTCCATGGGTGACAGTGACACTTAACATCAGGCGTGCTGCTTACCACCACAAGCTAACAGTATTTTATGGATCATATAAAAAAATACTAACTTAACTTTTATTTCAATGAAATAATTATTTGATTATTATGATATTTAAGGTTTTTGGTTTTTTACTATGATATAGCTTGTCATGTGCAATGTGTGGTCAACATACAAATAACCAATTATTATTAACCCCTCACGCGGTTTTGGGACACCCGTTTGACCAAAAACAAAATTCACAACGCGCTTTTAGGACACAGGTTTGGCCCAATTAAACGTTCTACAATTAGCAATTGTTTTAGCACTGTATTTCACATTTCCTTGTAATATAGCAACAATAACAGATTACGTAAAACCATAAAATTCACTGAACTTTTTTAATAAAATAAAGCGCGGGGCACTCGAGAGCACTGCGAAGTCTGGCGCGTGAGGGGTTAATTACACAATTAATATAAATGTACGATTTCTCCGGTAATCCGTAAAACATTGGCATTGATTGATATAAAGACTAATAGAAGAAATTTTTAATGTCATCATCACAGCCCATATATGTCCCTTTGTTGGGCTCCAGCCTCCTCCGTAATGGGAGGGAAGTTAACTTACTATACCGCGCTGGTCTGACGAGTTAGTATAGGATTTTGTTTCGAGTTTTCCTTCTCTCGCATAGATTTTATATGCGTTTTATATCCCTTAGTCGTCTCTCACGATCACCCACGGGTAAGATAGAGGGTGGTGAATTGTATTCTTACTCTGTCACCACACGGAAAAATATGTAATGTACTTTCACCTAATTATATTTTCATTATTTAAGACTATCATTGCAAAGCTTAATATTTATACGCAATATATTTATGTTTATACATTTGTACGCTAACTCATTTGTTGACTGATCCAGTCCACGTATTTGGAACTCCTTTCAAAAACTGTTAGAAGAATGCCACCATAATGGTACCGCTGTTACCAAATATCAGTCTCATGCATGCAGCAATGGTAATGATAGTAATGTCATGGTAAATATATATCGCATTATAATATGGACCGAATATTGCATTGTAATATGGACAAAATTATAATATATCGCATTATAATATGGACCGCATTGTAATACATCGTAATATAATGAAGACCGCGTTATAATATATCACATTATAATATGGACCACACTATAACATATAGCATTGCAATATGGGCCGTATTATTTGGCCAACAAGTCCCATGCGTCCTTTGGTCTATCACGAGCGAAGGATAGTTCGTAAGTGTATTTCAACAGCGTGTACAAAAAAATGCTTAAGTGATGAAAATGTACTCTTAAACTCTCTTTAAAAAAAGATATACAATAGCGCATTTGGGAGATATTTTAACAAAATCTGTATTTAATTTAGTGACACATTTAACAGAATCGGAGTGTCAGTGATTAATTATGCATGACTAAAACAAACAAAGTTGTAAAGTTGTTACTTATAAAAATAATTAATTCTATTCTTATAAATACTGATAGGCTTATGTTTTCTTAGCTCGAGAGATAGCGTTATCAGTTTCTTTATTTATTATTATTGCATGTGTCTACCAATTACTGTTGGTTAGGTATTTTCTTGATAATCATATAATTTACTTTCATCAAAACTATCCTCAGACGCTGTAGACGAGGACTTGTATCATTTGTCTGCTCAAATGGCAGTGAATTATACTACTTCAAGTTTCATAACTTAAGCTCATGGTACCACGTCGTACTTTGGGTGTATAGATTATCACTAAAAAAAAATAGGTCACTAAAACATCAGCATTTATTGACATAAAAAAAAAGATAAAAGTGCGTGCGTACATACATGTCAGAAGTGAAATTTTTTTGGCAAATTAATTTTTAAATCTCGTTTACATACATCAACCAAAAGCATAATTTTTTACCTCTATCTCTCTTTCTTACTCGCTCTGTCCCTCCTCTTGCCCCATGGCTATGTGCGTTATGCGACGTTCGCCCTATCTTACTCTCTCTCAATCTTTCTCGCTAGCTCTCTCCCACCTTTCGCTCCATGGCACTGCGCGTGGTGCGACCTTCGCTCTATCTCTCTCTCTCTCTCTCTTGATCTTTCTAACTCGCTTGCTCTCTACTCTCGCTCCATGGCCATGTTCTTCATGCTACGTTCGCTCTTTCTCACTCTCTCTCAATTGGTCTCAACCGCTCTCTCTCCCTCTAATTTGTCAAAAACGTCTCACTTTTTCTTGTCACTAATATTGAGTAACATCTGTAAAAAATTTACCCTCATGCGCGCAAAGAAAATTCACTTAAAAATACTTTAAATTTTTTATATTTTCACTATTTATTACTTTTCAATTATTCGACACTTCCTAATTTACCCGTCGATATCGTAAAAGATGACTAAACGATATAATATGGATATTTATTTTATGAAAGAATAGGAAAACCTGAAATAAAAACCTACCACCAACCCGTCCGACCAGTGAGGTAGGTCAATTTCCCTTCTCATTATGGCGAAGACTCAAGTTTAGCAGTGAGGCGTATATGGGCTGAGATGATGATGATGATGAGGATAGCATATATTCATAGAAGAAGAAATTTTCATAGTAAATTTGCCAACCAGGGAGTTATTCAAATTACTGAAATTTAGCATTTAATATGCTTGATTATTTATAAAAACCCGATTACGAGCGAAAAATCAGATCAAATCAATCGGGAAATTATTAGTTTTTAAAACCTACTCTATAAAATGTCTTGTAATATTATTTTATACTGAATAGTTTTTATACCTATTTATTTCTCAGTATTTTTAGCATTAACTTTGATATATTCGGATTAATACTTCGATATATTTCTGATAAATTTAACAATAAAATTTACATAACTAGTTACGATAAGGCATCGTTATCATAAAACTTTTAAAGTTAGGTACCTGTTTTCTTTAAACATATTTACTAGCGACTCGCCCTCGCCTCGCTTCGGTATTCAACTCTCTGATAATATCTGTGATATATACTTTAATGATATGCTGTACAGAGTAATTTTAATGTAAATTAAATGCATTTAATGTATTTAATTCATCATCATCACAGCCCATATACGTCCCACTGTTGGGCTCGGGCCTCCTCCGTAATGGGAGGGAAATTAACCTACTATACCACGCTGGTCAGACGTGTTGGTATAGGGTTTTGTTTCGAGTTGCCCTTCTCTTACATAGATGTTATATGCGTTTTATATTCCTTAGTCGTCTCTTAAGATTATCCACGGGTAAGATAGGGGATGGTGAATTGTATTCTTACTCCGTCACCACACGGATATGTATTTAGTTGGGTAAGGAATAATACTGTATATTATTTTAATATATCTTGTAAGTTTTATCCAGCGTTACTAAGGCAAGTGCATAAAAATATATTTATGACATTACAATTTTTTCAATTCTCGGTTTTTCCTACTTATAATATGCATATAAACCTTTCTCTTGAATCATTCTGTCTATTAACGAAAACTGCATTCAAATCCGTTGCCTAGTTTAAAAGATCTAAGCATACAAACAATGGCAGTGACTTTGCTTTATACTATATATAGATTTACAAATACTATATGCCTTTCATGAATTATTTTTAAATTAAAATTATCATAAATTATTATTAAAATAATAAACGATTAAAAATCTCATGTTTATGTAAATCATTTTTTTTAGCAAATAATATTGAATTAAAACGTAGTTCAATATTAATAAAAACTGCCGCGAGACGCTTTAATATTTCTAAAGGATATGTGAAGTATACTTATATAATTATGAATAAGTTTTATATATTACTTAGGGGCCTATATTAAAATGTTACTTAATCAGCCAGAAGCACAGATTTTTTTATTGTTTATGGTTGCAAAGGACCACATATAACACCTGGCGATAAGCGTTACTATCGCTCATGGATATTTGCAGTACCAGCAGAGATATAGCGAGGCCAACTAACCAAAACTCACCCTTAAAGTGGGGCTTTCGGCTTTCTCTTTCATCGAATGAATCGCAACAGCTTTTCCATTTCCCCCCGTACTAAATGTATACAGGGTGCAAGTTGACCGCTCCCGAAAATAAAGACAGTTGACCATACTAGTCCTACTTGTAATGATAGGCTAGAAAAAAAATCAATTCGGGTGATTTTTTTTTTTCCACAACGATTTAAGTTTTTCTTACATTCCATCGTATTAGGACGTATTTGCTCCGTGATTAGGACAGTGCCATGTAATGATAATTGCATAAAAAATACGTCACTTTACTCAGATGAGAAAAGACGCAAATTCAAAACTCACGATCATATGTTCAAGAGTTCAACGATCTCGCGAGGTGAAAAAAAAAATATTTATCATCCGAATCGATTTTTTTCT
Source organism: Lymantria monacha (assembly GCA_905163515.2). Classification (NCBI taxonomy): domain Eukaryota; kingdom Metazoa; phylum Arthropoda; class Insecta; order Lepidoptera; family Erebidae; genus Lymantria; species Lymantria monacha. Next base: position 1,228,702 of record LR991091.1, on the reverse strand, counting down.
AGCCTATCATTACAAGTAGGACTAGTAGGGTCTCCTGTCTTTGTTTTCGGGAGCGGTCTACTTCCACCCTGTATACTATATTTATTAAACATTATAATTCAAGATTGTTTTATTGCACGCCTCATAAGCGAGGCGTTGAGGTGATGCTCTACTCTCGATAAATGAAAATTAACTACTTTTCAAAACTAAAATGCTTGTATTTTTCTCACACTGCACTTATAGGTCAATACTATAATACATATGTCAAGAAATTTATTCTTCCTGCCTGGTGACGGAGTAAGGATATATATATTTCACCACACCCTACCTTACCTGTGGGTGAAAGTAAGAGACGACTAAGGGATACAAAACGCATTTAACATCTATGCAAAGAAAAAGAAAACTCGAAACAAAATCCTATACCAAAATGTCTGATCAGCGTGGTATAGTAGAACTACAGTTCAATTTCACTCCTATTATGGAGGAGGTTTGGGCCCAACTGCAACAGTGGAACATATATTCATCACAACCCATAAATGTCCTACTGTTGGATTCGCGCCTCCTCCGTAATGGGAGGGAAATTAACCTACTATACCGCGCTGGTCAGACGTATTGGTATAGGGTTTTGTTTCGAGTTTTCCTTCTCTCGCATAGATGTTATATGCGTTTTATATCCCTTAGTCGTCTCGTACGCTCACCCACGGGTAAGATATGGGGTGGTGAATAGTATTCTTACTCCGTCACCATACGGAAATGATGATGATTATGAATCTTTATTTGGAGTCATGAATGTCTGGAGCGATTTTTCTGTAGCAAATTATTACGAATAGAACGTCGATTTTCTGCACGAGTGTGACACCACTGACAAATCAACACGTTTATGGCAGCATAAAATGCTATCAGCAGCGTGACCCTGCTACAACATTAGTCAGCGATAAATATTGCACATAGAAAGAGACAAACAACTATTGTAGGCTTCTAAAGCATTGTCTCTGTCGCACAAAAGTGCTGCTAAAACGATTGATTTTTTTCCTATTAAATAAAGTATACCTATTCTGCAAGCTTTTTATTTTAAATAATTGCGGTTTAACATCTCAATAGATATAATTTTGAACTGGATGCGATTGCTCTCTCTCACATTTGTGCAACGACAGATAAACGTTACGCAAGTAGTGTGTGATAGAGACAACGCTATACGAAGCTGAAATTAACCAAACGTTTGTTTCAAAGGACGATGTGCAATAATTATCTCTGTGTAATGTACATATTTATTATCAATTATTCAGTTCCTAAGCTTTACCATCAATCTCAGTGGCTAATTGAATTGCTATGTTTATTTTGTCAGGATCATTCATTATTTTGATATGCAAATAAATTGGCACTTCTTTCCTTTACTTTATCACTACCCTCGAGTGTTTTGCCATCCACTTCTGGATATAAGAGAGCGCTTTTCTTTGGCGGCACGCTATGATGTGGTCACACCGTTTTATTTTCGTCCGCGACAACAAAAAGAACGACGCATGATTCCATAGACCCGCCATACCCGACTAGAAATTTTTTCGTCTTCCTTAGCAGGACCGGACCGGGCATGCCCGATCTGGACCAGATAAGGTATGTAACGCAGAAGATATATCTGGACCCGATCAGGAAAACCTTATCGGGTCCAGATCAGGCATTCCTGATCGGGTCCAGATCAGGCGTTCCTGATCGGGTCCGGATGAAATTTTACTGATCGGAACCAAATCAATCATCTGCGTTATATATCTTGCCTGATTCAAAACGAGTATGCCCAGTCCGGTCCTTTTAAAAATCATGAATATCTTAAAGAACATGTTTAATAGGTAAAAACATAAACTAATATATGACGTAGGCACCGAATGCAGTGCTATATTCTTATCATAGAGAGTCCCAGTGAGCCGTTCCGATTATGGCGCAACCACCAGATGCTAACGACTGCAACTGTCGCCTGAATCTCTCATTTATGACCAGATCGATCTGTTTTATTCTGATTCGATAACATCTAATTTAATATTAGGCCATGTCATTACGCTTCGAAGAATCTTAACACCGCGATTCAAATAATGACGTCATTTTACTAACGCCATCTATTTATTATGACCCAAAACATTAAATGTTAGAATGGTTGTTACAATATAATATTTCTAATAATTTCTATTTATCTATGTTTTCAAATGTTAGGTACATTTATATATATATTATTTATTTTTGTTTTTTTACTTTAAATATAAATTATTTGTATATTATTAATTAAACATTATTATTATTATTAAATATATATGATTAATTAAAGATTTCAGATTAATCTCCTCTGATGCAAATACAATTTCGCCGTGGCATAAATATGACAATCATGTCACTTTTTTGAATTTTGATTGATTTTTTTTTGTGTTTCGAAAACTGTTTCTGGTTCGAATATACTACAAGCCTTACTATATACTTCATGATATTTCACATCAGGCTATCCTTATTTGGTCCTGATCTGGTCCTGATCCGGTATGCCTTACCATATTTGATGTTATTTCACATCAGGCTATCCAGATCAGGACCAGACCTGGTCCTGATAGGGTTTGCCGGATCCGGCATGCCTCATTCTGTCCTGATCGGGTCCTGATCCGGTATGCCTTACCATACTTGATGATATTACACATCAGGCTATCCTTATTTGGTCCTGACCTGGTCCTGATCCGGTATGCCTTACCATATTTAATGATATTTCACATCGGGCTATCCTTATTTGGTCCTGATCTGGTCCTGATCCGGTATGCTAAGGCATACCGGAGTATGGTAAGCCATACTTGATGTTATTTCACATCAGGCTATCCAGATCAGGACCAGACCTGGTCCTGATAGGGTTTGCCGGATCCGGCATGCCTCATTCTGTCCTGATCGGGTCCAGATACATGATCTGGTTGAACCATACTTTTTTTCTAGTCGGGTACATGTACCTCTCTATGCCGAGCGAGCAGGCCACCGGAACCAGGTCTGTCTTTGGTGATCCGCCCGGTAGTTTACCCTCACGTCACTGCCCCGGCAGTCTTACCGTCGGTACTTACACCTGCGCTGCTCGATGCATTGGCGGCAGAGCGTGTCGCCGTAGAGGCGTGTTGCCCAACGGGCGATGGCTTCCCGGCGGGGTAATGAGAGAGTTATTGATTACCCTCTTGGTGAGAGAGACTGTGAGCAATTTTTACAAATCACCAATAAATAATGATATTTGTATTCTAGATGACTGTGTGGTAGCGGCTACGAATACTACCAACCCTTACGTTGCTCGTGAATGTCATAAAAGACAATTAAGAGCCTTATAACGTCCTGAGCCAACACCACCTAAACCCGTTTGGTCAACATTTACTTCCCAAGGAGGTTGACGTCAGGCAGATGGCCGGTCATAACACTATTGCCAATAACTTTTGCGATATGTAGCAAGAGGAGTACATATTGCGCCGATGTGCGCCATCTACCAGACAAAGATTACACATTGTACTGATTTAATACTCTTAATTTGCTGTTAGAATTGTATTAGACAATGACACGAGCATATCATTCAAAATACTAAGATTTAGCATTGAACGTGTTTTAGCTTATTTGAGCGAAAAATAAATCTCAGTAAATTAGAGCTGCTTAGAAATGCAGAACTGTAATAATGATTATGAAAAAAATGAAAAAAAAAAAAGATTTCGTTTTTTTTAATTGCCTTTGGTAGCAGACGAGTAGCCAGCCCATCTGATAGCAAATGATAACAGGCATTCAGGGACCTCTACAATACGAGGATCATAGCCCAAGCCACTACTGCTCACCGTAAAGATTTAGTCTCGGATTATTTTGTTCGGCCACCGAAGACAAAGATCGAGTACCGGTGGCCCGCTCGCACGGCGAAGAGAGGAATTCTTGCAGGTTGGGTCTGTGGGGTTGCGCGCCGCCTCTACCGTCGCCCCGGACCGATTTGGCGGGGCGTGACCACATCCATAGCCCATCGCAAGGAAAAAATAAAAATAGGCTATATTATTCAATGAATTAATTGCACTGGAATTGGTATTAGTCAAACACAGATTTACTGTGTAAATATGGTACTGCTCCAGATGAGCGAGCCGTTTATGGCTGCATAGAAAGTAGACTATCAGCAGCGTGGCTTTACCATAAATGGAAGTTTGTTATGAAGCAAAGCTCGAATTTAATTTCTTTACAAATTAGCTTTCTTATGTTCTCCTGAACATTTTTTAAACCTGTTTACGTTGAAAAATTATTTATAGTAATAAAATTACCAAAAAAAAAGAAAAAACATCTATATAAAAATATTTTTATTTCATTCAAATTCTTGTATATGCGCAAGATTGTATCATGTTGAACTGGAATTAGCACCTGACGTGATTAGACTTGGGTCAAGTTAAAGGCCTGGTTCGTTCGCATATCTATCTAGCTACACACGCTTTGTATGCAGCGCTACATTTGTATCTCTCGCAACAATCCCTCGACGATGAACACTAAAACATTATTAATAATTAAACACGTGTTTCGATATTTAGCAATTTGCACTATTAAAGTAGAATATTAAATTAAATTTCGGGGTGACAATTTTACATCATTTTTATTTAATTAAAAGTTAACACAAATAAGTATTATACAACGTCTTGATTTTACTATTAGCCTTACTAAAAGTGAAGTCCTCGTGGGATGTATTCCTTCTTAGATATGTAAAAGGTAGCATTATTCTTAGATTAGCAGTAGTCATACTGGCTGTGTGGTAGCGGCTACGAGTACTACCAACCCTTACTTTGGTCGTGCATTTCGTAAAAGACGACTAAGTGCTTATAACCTGGGCCAACTCCATCTGATGCCATTTGGTCAACAATTACATTCCCAAGGAGGGTTGATGCCGGGCAGGCGGCCGGTCATAAAACTATTGCCAATAACTTTTACAATATGTACTATGAAAGAAGAGTACATATTGTATCAACCCCAAGTAATTGGGATAAGAGTCGGAGAATGAAAATGATGAGTAATAGAGTCACGCTGTTGATAGTTCTCTTGTACAGCCGCGGGCCCGTCCGTACGGGATAGTACCACACTCTCGCAGAAAATCGACGTTTGAGCAGTAACTGTTGTTCTTCTTTTGGTGCGATTGCAAAGACCCATGAACGCCCAATACTTACCATCAGGTTTGCCTCTAAAAGAAATAATATAAAATTTTACTATGCAATACAGATAATGAAAATGAAGTTAAACGCGGATGTCGCACCTTATTTGCTACACAAACAAAGTCAAGGGCTAAGCTAGTATTTATAAGTGTATTCTTTTTATTACTTTAGTATTACGCATTTTAGGATAAGGACTACAATAGGGAGGTGATGGAGTGATCACGAATAAAAGTTTAATTTCAAATTAGATTTTCTACTTCAGGTCATTCAATGTCGTGGTGACGGTTTTCCGTGTGGTGACGGAGTAAGAATACAATTCACCACCCTCTATCTTACCCGTGGATGGTCGTAAGAAACGACTAAGGTTTATAAAACGCATAAGGGATATATAACATCTATGCAAAAGAAGGAAAATACTAAACAAAACCCTATATCAACACGTCTGACCAGCGTGGTATAGTAGTATAGTTTCCCTCCCAATGAGGAGGAGGCCCGAGCTCAACAGTGGGACATATATGAGCTGTGATTATGATGATGATCATGATGAATGTGACCGTTACAAATTCTGCCTACATTGCTCACAGGCGTGCTCAAGACAACCATATCATAAAGGGTGCAAGTATTCGTAAGGGCGGCAAGTAACAATCAAATAAAAACGTGATTAAACCTTTAATATTTTTTAAAGACCACACCCTGCACTATGAAAAAAATCTATGTATTGCGAGGGACAAAATACGCCTAGACTCCGAACAACACTTTGTGGATTGCACAAAGTATTGGCCTAAGTGGGAATCGAACTCACGGAGACACTTGAACGGAGGGTCACGCCAAACGTCATCTGTGCAGTCTGTTTTATTTAATACCAATTAAACCTAGCGGTTTCAATCGCGTATGTTTTGATACCGTTAGAAATATAAAATATAACAGCTATAGACATAAGCATCTATTAAGTATCATTGCTATTGGATCAGTATGTCAATAAGGAAAAATCATACTTTCAAATTTCACCATAAGAATAGAATTTAATTAATAGAGACACAATAACATAAGCTGTGTGGTATCGGCTACGGCTACTACTTGACTTGTGGGTGTCGTAAAAGATGATTAAAAGTTTTCTTTTTATTGCTTATGGTGGCAAACGAGCAAATAGCACACCTGATGGTAAGTGTCACTGCTGTCCATGAACCTTCGATATACCAAGCGTATAGCTAAGCCGCTAACCGACCCAATCGGACTGCCGACTCTCACTCAGACTTTACTGAGACGTCGATCTTCTGCGAGAGTATGGTACTACTCCGGACGGACCGGCCCGCGGCTGTAGACAGAGAAATGTCCACCGCGTGGTCCTACTACTATTAATTACTAACACAAATTTTACTATAAGAATAGAATTTGATTTGTCTCTATTAGACACAATAATAAAAGTCTTCATGCTGCGTGGGCTACCACACCAAGTAGTAGCCGTAGCCTAGCTCGTGGATGTCTTAAATGACGATTAGGAGCTTTATATTGACCTAGGTCAACTCCACCTGGTGTCGTTTCGATTGACGTCAGGCGGCCGGTCATAAAACTATAGCCAATAACTTTTACAATATGTACTATGAAAGAAGAGTACATATTGTATCGACCACAAGTAATTGAGATAAGAGCAGGTGAATGATGATGAGTGATAAAAGCTTTCACAGCTAATATTGAAAAATTTTAGTTCTCATCTTTTGGAAATCAACAAAGACGGGAATAGAAATATTATTCTAGTAAACTTATAACAATTAAATAAATAAATATTCCTTGTGAGGACGGAGTATGAATACAATTCACCCCCTATTTTTTACCCATTGGTGATCGTAAGAGACGACCAAGGTATATAAAATGCATATAATATCTATGAAAGAGAAGAAAAACTTGAAACTAAACCCTATACAATACGTCTAACCAGATATAGTAAGTCAATTTTCCTACCGTTATGGAAGAGCCTCAAGCCCAAGAGTGGGACATATATGAACGGAGATGATGATGAAATTACGATCGCCAATGCACCTTTTAAGCATGGTTATTATGAAGGTTAAATCCAATTATGGATGTCGATAAGCTGATAGAAAGATGGGTATTTACTGCAGCCCCGTAAGTTCCACATGCTTCCATAACAGTTGCCAAACAAAGAACAAATACGACCAGCAGAACAAAAATATTAAGATGACCCATAGTGAACTTATCTAGACTTGGACTCTCACTAACTGAACATGTCGTCTGTAGAAATATATATATATAGTACGAACGTCTGTAGAAATATATATATATAGTAATATATATATATATAGTACGAACGTAGAGTCAAATAACCTTGTATAAGGTTCCAATTCTGTTGTAAAATATATTATTATAATTTTTCCTTATTATTTTTGTTCATTATTTTAGTTTCTTTACGTCTGCTGGTCTAGAAAATTCGCCACAATTGGAAGGGTATTGACCACGTTAATCAGAGGTTTTGGTATATAAGATTTTATTTGGAGATTTCCTTCTCTTGCATTGATGTTATGTAGATAGATAGATAGTAGATAAGGGATATGAATCCCTTAGTCGATTTTTACTATACTCACGAGCATAGGATGACTACAGTGGTCAACCAATGGTAAGTAGTAATTATTGCTCAGGCGTCTGCAATGCTAGCGAGCGGCACATCCGACTCGCTACTAACCATAAAGTTATTTATTACGCAGATGCAAGATCTGGTGCAATTAGCAACTCCATCAGGACTTTCATTTATTGTGAAGGCACAAATACCGCGAACACGTTACGATATATATATGGAATTGATGTGGAATCTATATATCAGCAAACTCTTGTCGTACAAGTGCTGTACATGAAAACAGGTCGGTTTTTTTATATTATCACTATTTTAGCTATTATACGCCTCAAGGCTCCTCCCTTCAGTCCCACCGAAAACAGAGGTCGGGTACCGGTGGCCCGCTCACATGGCGAAGAGTGACGCTTTGCAGGGTGGGTATATGTGGTCATGCGCCGCCTCTTCCGTCGCCCTGGCCCGATTTGGCTGAGCGTGACCACCTCCATAGTCCACCGCAAAAAAAATAAACAAAAAGACTCCTCCATTCAAATGAAATTGACTTACTATACTATGCTGGTTGGCTGGGTTGAAACAGAGTGTATTATTTTTGTCATTTTGCAATTTCACACTTTCAGTTCAGGTAGAGCGGCACGAGATCAACAATATATTTCCTGTGTTGTCTTAGAGTAAGACCTCAAGCAAGAAATTAGCCGTGGCATCTATAAGCAACGGCTTGAGGTTGACAGGCCTTGAGTTGGTGAGGCCGCAGCCTTAGCAAGGGCAGACCCAAGACGCACGCAGGATCAAACGATGGCTAGCATATGTCAAAGATAATGAGTTGGATAAAAATAAATGTAAATCACCATAGTCTTTGACCAGTTTCTATCAGCAGTCTCGCATAACTATTTTACCCAAATGGTTAAGTTTTTAGAAATAAGTACTATATTTTAATGGTCTGCAGTTCCAATTCCTTATAAGTTGGGATAATATGAAGAGAATAAAGTTATTCATGATATATGGCTATTGACTGCACAGATGGCGTAGTGGTTAAGATACCGACCTTCCGTGCCAGTGGCGTAAGTTCGATTCCTACACAGGACAATACTTTGTGCGATCTACAAAGTGTTGTTCTATGTCTGGGTGTAATTTGTCTGCGTTAATTGCATGTTTGTAAAGTCCCCCGCAGTACAAGAATTATATTTCCTTAGTGCAGGTCAGTTTCTTTAAAAAAATATTGAATTTAAAGAAAGGTACATTATTATGACTATATTTACAAGAAAAATAATATAAAATCTGTATATTTTTATATTTACCTATAAAACAACACAGTAAACTCGGTGGAGCGGACTTCATAGCCTGGGTCATATCTTATTGACTAGTATGAGACCACCAAGCCAATCACAAGTGACCTATTAATAAAAAAAAATCGGCCAAGTGCGAGTTGTACTCGCGCACGAAGGGTTCCGTAAAACTAAAAAAATATTTATGCAGTAGTTTTTTTTTAATATTAAATGAAGTTTCTTTTTTGTGCTGTGTGGTAGCGGCTACGAATACTACCAATCCTTACTTTGCTCGTGGATGTCGTAAAAGACGACTAAGAGCTTTTAACGACCTGGGCCAACTCCATCTGATGTCGTTTGGTCAACAATTACATTCCCAAGGAGGGTTGACGTCTGGCAGGGGGCCGGTCATAAAACTATTGCCAAGAACTTTTACATTATGTACTATGAAAGAAGAGTACATATTGCATCAATCCCAAGTAATTGGGGTAAGAGTAGGAGAATGATGATGATGAATTCAAGTTTCTTTTTTCTTTGATATTAATTCAAGTTACACCTAAATTAGTAGTAAATAAAAATTAGTAGTTTTAATAAATATTAAAACTACTAATTTTTAAAACATTTAATGAACACGTTTTTAAACTATTTTATATTTAAAAACGTGTTCATTAAATGTTTATATGTTGTGTTTATATGTTTAATGTATTTTATAATATTATATTATTAAATTCTTATAAATAAATTTTGCAAAAATAAATAGCAAATCTTGAGCTCGGCGGCGGTGAGATTCGAACTCGTGCCTATGGTGTCTGAAACCAGCGCCTTAGACCACTCGGTCACGCTGCCTGTTCATTGTCAGAGCAAAATTAACTGCTACTTGTTAACCATACACGTTCAGGTGAAAAGGGGTAGTGAGTTTAAAATGATTAAAAATATTTTTTTTTATATGATTTTATCAAAAATTTACAGTTTTCACAATTTTTCTTTAATCTGTGCTATAAGACGTTGCTTCGTTCCAAATTTCAAGATTCTGAGTTCACGGGAAGTAGGTTTTGATTCCCTTGCGAGTGTCGAAAATTTGCAGAAATTTGCGACATAAATAGCTATATCTTTTGATTGCGGTAGCTTAAAAGTTCGATTTTTTCACAGCTCTAAGGGACAGTAGACTTGAGTATTTGATATAAATTTCAGCTTGATACCTCCACGCGTTCCTGAGAAAAAGAGTCTTGACAGACAGACAGACAGACGGACAGACGGACGGACGGACAACAAAGTGATCCTATAAGGGTTCCGTTTTTTCTTTTCGAGGTACGGAACCCTAATAATAAAGTATTATAATAATTAACTAATACTAGGGTCAAAATACAGAACGACTGAATCGCATGGCTTTCAAATTCATCCTTGTTATTTGTATTGTAAATTTTCACTGATATATATTAGGAGGGCATAGTCCGGAGCGTGCTCGTTCGCGTCGCCTGCCAGTCTAATTAGACTGCTAATCTGGCTCGATATGCGTACTGCAATGCGGGTTAGGGCGTCCCCCGGAGGCGACGCGTACCGACCCGCCCCCGTCGGTACGAACATCGGCAGTTGCGGCGATGGGGGCCGCCACCCATCACGCCTTGCCCAGTTAGGCGAGTCGAGGAGAGCAGAGTGCCGGGTGGGCACGTGGAATGTAAGAGGTTGTGTGGAAGGTAAGTTGCACGAGCTGATATCCGTCATGGCGGACAAACAGCTAGACGTGCTCTGTATAACAGAGACCAAGCGAAGGGGCAGCGACGCCTGCGATCTTCCTGGTGGCGGGATGGCTCTGTGGTCTGGTGTACCACAGAGCGATCGAGCCAGCATGGGGGTAGGAGTACTGTTGTCGTCTCGCTTGGCCTCAGGTGTGAAGGATTACGGAATGTATGATCCCAGACTTCTCTAGGTCCGTATAAAACTAGGTGTCACCAAGGTATTCATGGTTGTAACATATGCTCCCGTAGGATCCTCGGTGGCATCAGACCTAGAGAAATTTTAGGACAATGTTAGGGAAAATCTGGATATGGCAGAAACCAGTGAATGCGTGATTGTATGCGGAGATTTGAACGGATGGGTGGGGACCAAGCGTCCCGACTATGAGGACGTACTTGGTCCATTTGGTGATAAGACAGTGAACGATGCAGGTAGGCTCATAGCGGATGTATGCATGGAGAGAAACCTTATTGTGTCAAACACATTTTTCCAACATAAGGACATCCATATGTATACATGGAGAAGGAATGAATAGAAAAGCATAATAGATTTAATTTTGGTAGACAGTCGCCTCCGAAGCAAAATATTGGACGCAAGAGCCTACAGGGGCCCCACAGTCGATACGGACCACTATCTCGTTATTGCGAGATTTAGTGGTCTGTTCAGAAAGTGGAGGCACTGGCGAGAGCGTGTCCACTTCGGAGGGCTTGAAAGAATAAACGTTGAAAGGTTGCAAGAAGAATGTGTAAGAGAAAAGTATGCAGAGGGTGTCCGAGAACGACTGACGATAGCAAGCCAGCCGCAATCGGACATTGAAGAATGCTGAACGCCATTAACTACCTATGTGCGCTACTACGGTCGTTTCGATTTCTTTATACCAATCGAACCCTCCCTCCGACTCCTTCGAATGATTTAAAGTATTTGCTACTTGCAAATACTTTAAAAGGGGTCGAATATCAAAATAAATCCTTCGAATAAATGATAAACCCCGAGTCCAACAACCGGTTGAATTCCTGAATACTTTGCAGGCTCTCGGTCTCCCAACTCACATCTTAAAATTGAGCTGGCGCGCCAAAATTATACAATACCACCAGTTTGTAAGAATAAACATTGCATTGCAATGTAATCGGGTCAACTATACTGACCGGTGTTTCTCGAGCAGAGTCTGTATTCCTAGGATTCTTCAAATACCACCAAATAAATACTTTTCTTTCTTCTTTCTAAATTACTACTTCGAATTTCAGAGAGTGCAGTTTGCCATCAAAGTCTGCTTCGCATAAACAAAGCTCGAGGTCAAATTGTTAAGGTAGCGGGAGTAGACTTGAGAGAAAGCTGCTTCTCCCATGGGCAGTTGTATGTGACATGCTTCAAAGTAAGCTCACAGAGTAGCATGATAATTCTAGCATCCGAAAGAAAAACAAAAGATATTGTTTACAAATAAATACTGTAATAGGTGTAGTATCGCGAGTGGATGTCAAATAAGTGGTACCAGTGGTCGGCCTAATTTCGATAGAAAAGACGGTGGGTTATGGGGCTGTACACTACCCTTCTGTCGCTTCGGTCGTAATGGGTGCGGTGTGTTCAAAACATAGCCAGCTAAGAAAAAGCCTCGTGTCCATAATATATAACAAAATTTCATGTTATTTTCATCTTTCTCTTTGACTGCACAGATGGCGTAGTGGTTAAGATACCGACCTTCCGTGCCAGTGCTGAGGGTTCGATTCCTACACAGAACAACACTTTGTGCGATCCACAAAGAGTTGTTCTGAGTCTGGGTGTAATTTGTCTACGTTAATTGCATGTTTATAAAGTCCACCGCAATACAAGGATTATTTCCTTAGTGCGGGGTAGTGTAAAAAAAAAATATATACAATATCTATATAATATATCTTTATTAAACCTTCCCTACACTATAATAAAGATTGTTAGCATCTTCATCACAGCCCATGTATGTCTCACTATTGGGCTCGGGTCTCCTCCATATTGGGAGGGAAGTTAACCTACTATACCGCGCTGGTTAGACGTGTTGGTATAGGGTTTTGTTTCGAGTTTTCCTTCTCTTCCATAGATGTTATATGCATTTTATATCTCTTAGTTTTCTCTTACGATCACCCACGGGTAAGAAAGGGGGTGGTGAATTGTATTTTTACTCCGTCATCACATGGTTAAGATTATTGTACTATATAAGTACCTATACAAACATTTACACATAATAATTTATAAATTACAATAAAATTAATAACGTAAAAAACAAACAAAAATCCTATTAGAACAATTTTCAACTTCTACGCAGACAAAGATGCGGGCAAATGATAATAATTATTAAAATAATAAAAAAAAAAGCCAAAAAGTAAATAAGAGAAAGTAAGGATACGAACTGAGTTCGATTTTCCAACTGAGCTAAATGTCTATTCTTAATGACAGCGTCAAAATTTGAAAACCGTCATATTCTAATAGTTTTAATTCAAGGGAAAATTATATTTTTTGTTGCCGAAAAATACTGACAAATCAATATTTTCTATAAATAAAACCTAGCTAGACCGATTAATGGCGCCCGGAACCGCTTGTATGTTAAATTTCAAGAGAATCGTTGGAGCCGTTTCCGAGATTCAGATTACACACACATATATATATATATATATATATAAATATATATATATATATATATATATATATATATATATATATATGTATATATATATATATATATATATATATATATATATATATATATATATACAGGGTGTCCCAAAATTCAACGATAAGCTGGCACCAGCAGGTGGACCTACATATGACTACTCGAGAACAGAAAAGAAAAAAATTCTACCTTGATTTTTTTTTTCATTACGACAAAAAAACCAAAATCTTTAAAAATGGACATCTTTTATTATATTATTAAGTGCTATTGCTACAGTTTTACAAGTAATTCTGTGATTTTTTTTGTATTGGCAAGGTAAGTAGCACTACTATCGATCACAGCCATTAAAAATTCCAGAATATCTATAGTTTTTACACAAAAATCAATCAAAACTATGTTTTTTTCATAAATTATGTAAGATTTTGACTTTCAGCTCACTTTCACTCATCATAGTGAAAAAAAAAAGTATGGACACTACTGTGGCAAATAGTATTAAAAATTGGCGCAACTAACTACAATTCTAAAATGGTATAACATTCAAGGCAAACTAGCTACAAAAATATACTTAGGTGTACTATTTCAAAATAACAACCATATTTCGAAAATTGTTAGTGTTGATAGTAATCACTTTTAGTAAGTAGCCAAAATGTTTTTGTAGCAAGTTCCCAGAATTTGAATGAGACATGTGCGTAGTCCGTAGATCCACAGTCTGAATTATTTTATGGCGAAGCTCGTCCAAGTTTGCAATCGGTTTTGTGTAGACTCTGTCCTTTAGACAACCCCAATAGAAAAAGTCCAGGGGATTTAGATCGGGTGAACGGGGTGGCCACAAGATAGGACCAAGTCGACCGATCCAACGCCCTGGGTACTCTTGGTCTAAGTACTCTCGCACAGGACGGGCATAGTGAGCTGGGCAACCATCGTTTTGAAACCACATGGTTTGCAAATCACTTAAGGGCACATCTTCTAATAATCCTGGCAACTCATTTTGTAAGAAGTTTAAATAACTATTGCCATCTATGTTTCCTTGTAACTCAAAGGGCCCTATCACTTTGCCATTTATTATGCCAGTCCATAGGTTAACCTTAAATTGGTATTGGGATTGTCTTCTCTCACCAGGTGCAGATTTTCATTGTTCCAGCTATGAAGATTGTGAAGATTTAAATATCCATCTTTCTTTCAGGTTGTTTCATCACGACGACGTGACGTTTTAAAATTCTATGTGCAGTACTTTTTGGGATTCCCGTTGCTGCTTGTACAGCACGTACAGAGGTAGTTGAATCGTTTTCTATTTCAGTGAGAACTTCTTCATCGTGTTCCGATCTAGGTTTTCCAGCGTTTCGCCTGTCAGATGGTATACGATCCTCCGAAAAAGCTTGATACACGTTAATAAATACGCGATAATCCGGATACCTTTGAAGATTAGGGTACCTTGCTCGATATAATCTGCTAGCAGCGTTGGCATTGCATCGGCATTCTCCTTAAATTAGGTGCATATTAGCGTATTCTAACGCTGTGTATGGTAGCGGCATGATGAATGCTAAACACTTGAAAATAAGGCAAAACTTCTTTAAAAAAAAACACAAAATCACAGTCTAAAATAATGCCAAGTCAGGTCAATTTCCAGGTCACTTAATTCAATCCAAAAGTCGTCAGTACCAGAGCCACTTTAATTAAAACAGAACGGTGTGCAGTAAACAAAGAAGTAGAGCATACTGACTTGCTGTGCTGCTGAGGACATTAATTACTTCTCCACCTGCATTAATGTTACTAAACAATTAGCATCTATCTATCTCCCTCTAACGTATAATCTCTCTGTCTCTGTCTAACTTATTTTATCTTATGGACTACGCACATGTCTCATTAAAATTCTGAGAACTTGCTACAAAAACATTTTGGCTACATAGTAAAAGTGATTACTATCAACACTAACAATTTTCGAAATATGGTTGTTATTTTGAAATAGTACACCTAAGTATATTTTTGTGGCTAGTTTGTCTAGAATGTTATACCATTTTAGAATTGTAGTTAGATGCGCCAATTTTTAATACTATTTGCCACAGTAGTGTCCATACTTTTTTTTTTCACTATGATGAGTGAAAGTGAGCTGAAAGTCAAAATCTTACATAATTTATGAAAAAAACATAGTTTTGATTGATTTTTGTGTAAAAACTATAGATATTCTGGAATTTTTAATGGTTGTGATCGATAGTAGTGCTACTTACCTTGCCAATACAAAAAAAATCACAGAATTACTTGTAAAACTGTAGCAATAGCACTTAATGATATAATAAAGGATGTCCATTTTTAAAGATTTTGGTTTTTTTGTCGTAATGAAAAGAAAAATCAAGGTAGAATTTTTTTCTTTTCTGTTCTCGAGTAGTCATATGTAGGTCCACCTGCTGGTGCCAGCTTATCGTTGAATTTTGGGACACCCTGTATATTATATAGTATCAAATACTTACAGAAATATTTAGGTCTTTGCAATTACTAGCAGATAAAACACTTTAAATTAAAGGCAAAGATAATTAATACAAACAGTAAACCAAAAGCAAAGAGACGACTCATTGTGAACGCTTTCACAACACTGAAATGTATATTTTATAATCCGTCTTAGATATGTTCTTATCAACGACTATTGGACGTCTCCTAATTTACTTACCTCCATCCTCCATCCATCCATCAGCCCGTAAACGTCCACTGTTGGACATAGGCCTCCCCACGTGAATGCCATTCAACACGGTCCCGCGCCACCTGCATCCAGCGGTTTCCTGCGACCTTGATAATGTTGTCAGTCCACCTAGTGGGGGGTCGTCCTACGCTGCGCCGTCCGATTTGTGGTCTCCACTCGACAACCTTTCTTCCCCAACGGTTGTCGGTTCGTCGAGCGATGTGGCCTGCCCATTGCCACTTCAACGCGCTAATTCTTCGGGCTATATCAGTTACACCCGTTCTTCTACGGATTTCCGTATTTCGGATTCTATCACGTAGAGAAATACCGAGCATAGCCCTCTCCATAGCACGCTGAGCAACTTTGAGCGTTTTGATGAGGCCAACATTTAGAGACCACGTTTCAGTTCCGTAAGTCATCGCTGGTAACACACACTGGTTATAAACCTTTGTTTTCAGACACTGCGGAATATTAGACGAGAAGATGCTCCTAAGTTTCCCGAACGCTGCCCAGCCGAGTTGGATTCGTCGGCTGACCTCTTTCTCGAAATTGGATCTACCTAATTGGACTGTTTGTCCTAGGTAAACATAGTGATCGACAACTTCGAGAATCGCATTCCCAACCAGGACCGGTACAGAAATGACATGGGCATTAGACATGACTTTCGTCTTGTCCATGTTCATTTGCAGCCCTACTAGTTGGGAGGCCTTGCTGAGGTCATTGAGCATGGTGCCAAGGTCCTCCAGGGATTCGGCCATGACTACGATATCATCTGCGAATCGAAGGTGAGTGATGTATTCGCCGTTGATGTTGATGCCGAGTCCGGTCCAGTCTAAGAGATTGAAGACATCTTCCAGCGCAGTGGTGAACAGTTTCGGAGAGATAACGTCTCCCTGTCTCACGCCTTTCTGCAGCTGGATCGGTTTCGTACTCTTATCCTGGATGCGGACCGACATAGTAGCGTTTTTATACAAACACTTCAACACTTCGACATATCGATAGTCAATTTGGCACCTCTGAAGGGACTGCAGCACTGCCCAAGTTTCGACAGAATCAAAGGCTTTCTCATAGTCCAGAAACGCAAGACACAGAGGCCGATTATACTCCTCGGTCTTCTGTATAATCTGGCGTAGCGTGTGTATGTGGCCTATAGTACTATAACCATTTCGGAAACCGGCTTGTTCGGGCGGCTGGAAGTCGTCTAGCTTGCGCGCGAGTCGGTTCGTAATGACTCTGAAAACAGTTTGTATATGTGGCTCAGGAGCGAGATGGGTCTGTAATTCTTTAAGAGCATTTTATCGCCCCTCTTGAAAAACAGCACCACCACGGTCCTGGTCCACGACTCTGGAACGTCGCCCCCGAGAATGACAGAATTAAACAGCCTTTGTAGGGCTTTTAAAACCGGCTTGCCGCCTGCCCTCAGGAGCTCTGTGGTAATTCCGTCACCTCCCGGTGCCTTTCCGTTCTTTAACTGTTTCAGAGCCATTCTGATCTCGTACAAGCTGACGTCCGGGATTTCTTCAGTGTAGTGCCGAGTTAGCTTGGCTCTGGGGTCTTGGACCAAGCCGACAACAGGATTCAAGGATGATTTGTACAACTGCCCATAGAACCTTTCGACCTCTCCCAAGATCTCACTCTGGGATGAAATGACAGTACCGTTATCGGTCTTCAGCTTAGTCATTTGGCTCTGCCCGATAGACAAATCTCGTGCGAACACTTTGGAGCCTCGGTTTCGCTCTATCGCCTCTTCAATACGCAGTGTATTAAATCGGCGAATGTCGCGTCGCATAGATTTGGAGATTTGTTTATTAAGCTGCCTAAGTTCGGACCAATCGGCTGGAGACTGTACCGTCATTTCCTTTCTCCTCTCCATGAGTTTGAGAGTCTGGTCAGAAAGCTTTTTTGTTCTAGTTGCGCGACGGGCCTTAAAGAATTGTGACCCGACCGCGTGGACAGTTTCCACGAACCTGTTGTTCATATCGTTCGTCGATTCGCACTCTTCCAGGCATTGGAAGCGATTATGTAATTCGAGTTGAAAGCTATCCGGGTTCTGGTATTGGACAGGTGTAGGTCGGAGTATAGACTTCATCAAGCGAGACCGCTCGACTTTCGTACGAAGATTCAATGTGCCTCGAACCATCCGGTGATCACTCCCAGTTTTAATCCTGATGATCACAGAGACATCATTGAATATTTGCCGTTTATCCGTCAAGATGAAGTCTATCTCATTTTTAGTGAATCCATCAGGGCTAATCCAGGTCCACTTCCTTTGTGGCCGCTTCTTGAAGAAGGAATTCATCATAAAGAGGCCTTCCTTCTCCAAAAAGTTGGCCAGTTTTTGGCCCCTTTGGTTTCTCTGTCCAAATCCATATTGCCCCACTCTCAACTCATCGTCTGTTCTTTTGCCTAGTTTTGCGTTGAAATCTCCCATAACTACCGTGAAGTGAGTTTTGGACGTGTGGATGGCTTTCGAGATGTCCTCGTATAAGACCTCCACTACGTCGTCAGAGTATGTCGAGGTCGGAGCGTAAACCTGTATGACCTTCAGTAGTAATATCATAATCGCCACGCCTGGCAGGCGGATTGGCGATCGCGGTAGATGATATTAAGTTTCCCGGGAGATAGCCGCTGCCCACTCTCTCGGTGTGACCCTTAGCCGATTTTTACGACTCCCACGGGCATGCAAGGGGTGACGACATATGTATTCTCTTCCCGTCGCCACACGGGTAGGTTACTTACCTATCTAGTTTTAATTATTTGTAACAGCAAATGTAAAGAATACATACATACATATCTTTACGCCATATCTCTTGCAGGGTAGGCAGAGAGAACACAGTGCCAGAGAACTCTATCCGTCTATCCTTGCATACTTCACTCGCTTCCTCAATCTTCATAATTCTCTTCATACACACTCGCCGGTTTCGGAGACTCTTGACTCCACCTTCCTTCAGTACGTGACCAATCTGGTCTAGGCAGGTGAGTCTCGGTCTCCTCCGGTACCTACATCCTTCCACTTTCGCATTGTATATCTTAACCAGACGTTCGATCGGCATTCTTTCCACATGTCCGAACCATCGGAGCATTCCCTTTCGCATCTTTAAACCAATACTCTATCTTTCATACCTACTCGCTCTCTTACGTCGTCGTACGAATGCGATCGGTCAGCCTAACTTCACAGATTTTCCGTAGAGATCGCATTTCTTTTCTTCTCTTTTTCTTTTCAGCATACCCAACTCTCGCTTCCATATAGTAATATTGGGACAAGCACTGCGTTATGTATTGCTACACGTGACTTCTGGCTGAGGTGGTGGCTACCGAGAAGTTGCCCCAACGCTCCGTTCACTCTATTTCCCGCATTCACTCTTCGCTCTATATCAGTGGTGTACCTTCCATCTCGGCTAAATCCACATCCAAGATATACAAATTCATCGACTTGCTCTAGTACATCATTATCTATTGTTACTCTTACATCTGTTCTGACTTCATCTCTTTCGAAGACCATTATTTTGGTTTTGCTCACATTCACGCGTACATCTCTTTTCTTACAATCTTCTGTCATTGTGTTGACTAGGGTCTGCAGGTAAGTCGCTGACTGCGCCAGCAGGACCGTATCATCTGCATAGAGCAGAGTAGTGACCGTTGAGTCGCCCATCTGGACTCCCACATTCATATCGTTCAACCTTTGGAGACATTTATCCAGATATATGATAAACAGCCTGGCTGATAGAACGCACCTATGCTTAGCGCCGATATTGACGTCAAACCAAGGCGACATTCCATCATCCAGCTGCGCACAAGCTCTACAGCCCATGTAACTGGACTGCACAGCTTGCAGCAGTTTACCGTTAATATCATACTCCGGTAAAATGTACCAAAGTTCCTTTCGTACAACCGTGTCAAATGCTCTCTCCAGATCCACAAAACTGCAGAAAACCTTCTGACCTAGAACCAGATGCTACTCCACAATGTTGCGCAGAGAGAACACTTGATCCATGCATCCCCTTCCACTTCTGAAACTTCCTTGTGCCTCACATAGTAAACCATCGGACACCATCCTCATTCTCCTTTCAATAATTTTCGGGACACTTTTGCTGCCAGACTATTCCAGTCCTTGAGAACATTGCCGAGCTCCAACATAACTTGAGGAGCAACAGGAATGCCTCCCAGACACAGGAGCCACAAAGCTTGATCATCTCGGCAGACACCATATCAATGCCCGCTGCCTTACCATTTTTCAAACTTCTTATCGTCCATTCAACTTCAACCATACTGATGTCATCGGAACACACCGGTGCTAGATGCTGAGCTATTAGACCACATGCAACACCGGCGCCAACCCAAGTATACGCATACATATCGCCAAAATATTCACTCCATCGGCTTAACACGTCTTGTGTTTTTGTAAGAATGTCTCCATCTTTAGACCTCTTCTTATTCATTCATTATAAAGGCTGACCAACCACCCAGAGACTTCTTCACCTCCCTCCAAAAGAGTTTGGTGTTACCCTCGAAGTTTTTCGTCAGCCTGCTACTATCTTCTGTACTCATATTTGCTCTATCACGTTTCTCTTTTAGGTACTAAGGCCTTGGTGTCATTCTTACATTGCTGATATACTTCTTTCTTCTGTTCAGTCATACTGTCATTCAGATTCAAAGAAGAGACTGCCCAGCCACGCTTTCTTCTTTTGCTCTACGGAAGCCGCCACTGCCGCATCCCACCATGCATCACCATTTGTTTTTCTATGCTTCTTTGAACTTCCACATACTTCTTTCGCTGTATCTACCAAACTCTCTTTCAATATTCTCCAGCATTCTTCTATGTCCGATTGAAGCTACCTTATCATACACAGCCGTTCTCGGACACCCTCTGCATACTTTTCTCTTACACACTGTTCTTGCAACCTTTATTCTTTCAAGCCCTCCGAAGTGGACACGCTCTCGTCAGTGCCTCCACTTTCTGAACAGACCACTAAATTTCGTAATAACGAGATAGTGGTCCGTATCAACTATGGGGCCCCTGTAGGCTCTTGTGTCGCCACCTTACTCGTGGGTGATCGTACGAGACGGTTAAGGGATATATAACGCATATAACATATATGCAAGAGAAGGAAAACTCGAAACAAAACCCTATACCAACACGTCTGACCAGCGCGGTATAGTAGGTTAATTTCCCTCCCATTACGGAGGAGGCCCGGGCCCAACAGTGGGACATATATGGGCTGTGATGATGATGAATTACATCCTTAGGAATGTAATTATTGAGTCAGATGAAGCTGATGCCATTTCGATGTAAAACTCTTAGTCGTCTTTTACGACAGCCACGAGCAAAGTAAGGGCTGGTTGTATTCGTAGCCACTACCACATAGCAAACTTTTTTTATAATCTATATGCGATGGCTTTGACTTCCAACTAAACAAACAGCGGGCAGTCGTTAAATCTGTTCACTGTTATCAACGAAATAAACAAAAATCTGGTACAAATTTGGTTGCAAAACTTTGATATCAGTGCTTTTTTTTGGCGATGGGCTATGAAGTGGTCCCATCCCGCTAAATCCGTCCGGGGCGACAGAAGAAACGGCGCGCGACCCCATAGACCCGCCCTACATGTACCTCTCTACGCCAAGCGAGCGGGACACCGGAACCCGGTCATTGTCTTCGGTGGCCCGCGTGGCGGTTTACCCTCGCGGGTATCCTCTCGGGTCGATGCTCCGGCAGCTTTCGCCGTCGAGGCACGTCCTCACGCGATGTGGCTGCGCTCCGGGCGACCAGACTAATCCCCGTTGATATCAGTGCTAACCTATTCAAACCACTCACCTACTACTGATAATCATCATTATCTTGCTCTTATCCCAATTTATTTGGGGTCGACGTAATACGTCTTCTTCTAGGCAAATTGTATGTACAACCCTATCAAACGTCATCTGTATGGTCGCTCCATGTTTAACCATGTCACGTTTCACGCAGTCCATCCATTTTTTCTTCGGTCTTCCCTTACCCCTAAAGCCTTCAACGTTCATACTTAAAACTTTCCTCACAACATCACTTTCATTCCGTATCATCACATGTCCATACCACGTAAAACGTTCACTCCTTAGTTTATTCGTCACTGGTGCAACTTTTAAATTTTCTCTTATACGTTCATTCCTTATTTTGTCCATTCTCGTCACACCACACATCCATCTCAATACATACATCACCGCTACATCCAGTTGTCTCTCATCCGTCGCTTTTGTAGCCCAACATGCTAATCTATACTACTGATAATCTTCCTACAATAATGTGTAATTGTTTTCTAATATCATTTAGAACGATTATTAATAAAAGTAGGAACATACATATTGACATTAATCTCAAAAGTAAGTTCAAAACGATAGAGCAAGTTAAACGCACTTAATATTAACTTGTAGTTTGGACTTGAATGCAGAACTTCACATTAAAATTAAAAGCTTTTAAATTAGCATTAAAAAAAAATACAATCATCTTCTAAATATATATATATATATATTAGGGTGGTCCTTATTTCGGGTTTTTTCGAATTTTTTTTCACGATAGTTCTAAATCGGTTCGAAATCTATAAAAAAAAATCATGCCAAGTTTATAGCTCTTAATTTTAATATTAACCCGCGCCCCCCGACAGTCAAAGTTTTAAAGGAAAATAACATGGGAAAACTTTAATTATTACTTTAGAATTTTTTACGTCATGAAGTAACCAACAGATCACATTGAAAAACATTATTTCCTAAGTAAAATTTAACGCTCTACAAAAAAGGTCTCTTATGATTTTTCGATAACTCCAAGGGTTTTGAAGTTATTCGAGATCTAAATTGAAACTATAATCATTTTCATTGTTTTTTGTTTTTTTTTGGTCATTTAATAATTAAAAAATGATAGACGGGTTATTCTGCATAATCTCATTGGATTTTTTCTTTACAAAATTTCCAAAGTCACTTTAACTTTGGGATAATAGTAACACCAATTTATTCTTTTAGCCTGAACTGTCGTAAATTTCAAGTATTTTTTACTTTTTTTCGATACACAAGAAATTGGGGACTTATTGTCTGCAGTTTCATTTTTATTGGTACAATTATAAATAAACTTCAGTTTTAAATGTTTGCTTCCGGTTCAAAACATTTTTGGAACCGATTACCCCGCCATCTATTAGATTTTACTTCAACTTCTTTCATTAAATAAAATTAATTTTCAGATTACTCATATCATAACCTGTATTTGTTTCTCAACTGTGTATCAAAATTGTTTAAAACTGTTTACTAGTACTGATGCCTTTTTGTTATATAGTTAATTTTTTTGAGTTTATTTATCCGATATTTAAGTGATCAGTTAAATATGGAGGCCGAGGCGGCATGCCTATTGGCCGGGACACCCCCGTGGGACCTAGAGGCGGAGATGCTCTCCGACCTCTACCGGCGGGTTACCTCAATGCGCGAAGAGGGTGGCTCCCCATCGTTCAACGAGATAGCCACCTGGCGCGAGGACGCCCGCCGAGAAGTCATCGCCCGTTGGGCTACGCGGCTGGAGAGGCCTAGACACGGTGTTTTTACCGTTGAGGCCCTCCGGCCCGTACTGATGGAGTGGATGGAGCGGCGGCACGGAGTTCTCTCTTTCCGGTTGGTGCAGGTCTTGTCGGGGCATGGTTGCTTCGGCAAGTACCTGCACACGGTCGTGCGGAGGGAGTGGACTCCGTCCTGCCACCATTGCAGTAGCGACGAGGACACGGCGCAACATACGCTCGAGGTATGTTCAGGCTGGGACGGGCAGCGCCGTGACCTCGTCGCTGTCATCGGTGCCGACCTGACGCTGCCGGCTGTTGCGCGAGCGATGGTCGACAGCGTCAGGAATTGGGACGCGGTCGCCGCCTTCTGCGAGGCTGTCATCTCGCAGAAGGAGGCGGCGGAACGGGCCCGGGAGGATTCCCGTGACCCGGGCCGCCGCCCGCGGCCGGGGCGGCGCAGGCGCGAGTACCTGCGCCTGATGCCGCCCTAACCGAGGCTTCGGGTGATTGGACCGGGGAATTGTCCGGTCACCTGACGTGAGGCCACCGCGAGAGGACGACGCCTCGACGGCGAAAGCTGCCAGGGCGTCGACAGGAGAGGAGCCCGAGAGGCCATACCGCCGAGCGGGCCACCGAAGACAAAGATCGGGTACCGGCGGCCCGCTCGCACGGCGAAGAAGAGGTGCTTGCAGGGTGGGTCAATGGGGTTGCGCGCCGCCTCTTCCGTCGCCCCGGACCGATTTGGCGGGATGCGACGTCCATAGCCCACCGCAAAAAAAAAAAAAAAAAAAAAAAAAAAAAAAAAAAAAAAAAAAAAAGGGGTACCAACGAGCGAAGATGTAACTGGAATGGCACAAGCTTCTGTAGTTCATAGCATATTATGTGACTGGGGATTCGACATATCCGTAAAAGCAATATGCTGTGATACTACTCCTTCAAATTTAGGCATTCGAAATGGTGCTGCTGCATTATTGGAAAAATTGTTAGAGAGAGATTTGTTGTATCTTCCATGTAGGCATCATATATTTGAAATAGTCCTAAGATATGTATTTGAAGCTGTTTTTCCAAATACTGTTGTGCCTAATGTTCCACTTTTTATCCGATTTCAAAAGCAATGGGAAGATTTAAATAAACTCAGTTACAAAACAGGATTTGATGATCCGAGAAATGATAATATCTTAACAAATGAAAAAAATGAATCTATCAAAAATTTTGCTACTGCAGCTCTGTCATCAGAACTGCCTCGTGATGACTACAAAGAGTTATTACAGCTTACTTTAGTTTTTATCGGTGTCATCCCCAAAAAATTTAGTTTTCGTAAGCCAGGAGCTTGTCATCATGCACGATGGATGGCAAAAGCTATTTATGGATTAAAAATGTACTTGTTTCGGGAACAATTATCATTAAAAAAAGGTGAAGACAATAAACTACGGCAAATATATGTTTTTGTGACAACTGTTTATGTTAAAGCTTGGTTTTCGTCGTCTAATAGTGTAAAAGCACCGTACAATGATCTACAATTTATAAAAGAACTAAATAACTTTAAGGCAATCAACAGTAATCTTGCTACTGTAGCAATTAGTAGATTTATGAATCATCTATGGTATTTATCACCAGAATTAGTGATCATGGCTATTTTTGATGAGGATGTTTCACTAGAAACAAAATTAAAAATTGTTGCTAAGCTACATACAGAAGAAGAAAAAATCACTGCTATTCCGGAAGAAGACCTGGATTATACAAGTGAAAAACGTAGTGTGAAACGCTTTCAAAGTAAGAGCCTAACCGAATTATTGAATAATGATATTGACTTTTTCGTAACTGCAGAATCGATCAAATTTTTTGAAAGATTTGAGTTACAAACAGAATTTTTGACAATTCATCCTTCTGAGTGGGCTGATAATGAAAACTATAAAACTGCATTAAGATTCGTCAAAAAATTATCGGTTGTGAATGACTGTGCTGAGAGAGGAGTTAAACTAGTGCAAGATTTTTGTAAACCATATACTAAGGATGAAAAACAAATGCAATACGTGTTACAATTAGTTAAAAATCATCGTCAAATGTTTCCTGACGCACTCAAAAACACGAATGTAAAAATTTCATAAAAGTATCTATAATTGAAAATAAAAATGATAATTTTGCTACTTTTTTCAATTCATTGAAATATTAATAATAGATTTTTTTAATTAACTAATACTTTTCTCGTATATTATAAGTCAAAATTATATGTCGAGTGAAAAAAAGTCATCTAATATGAAAAATAACTCGTCTATCATTTTTTAATTATAAAGGTTTAAAGGTTGCAAGAAGAGTGTGTAAGAGAAAAGTATGCAGAGGTTGTCCGAGAACGGCTGACGATGGCAAGCCAGCCGCAATCGGACATTGAAGAATGCTGGAGAGTATTGAAAGAGAGTATGGTAGACACAGCGAAAGAAGTATGTGGAAGTTCAAAGAAGCATAGAAACACAAATGGTGATGCATGGTGGGATGCGGAAGTGGCAGCTGCCGTAGAGCAAAAGAAGAAAGCGTGGCTGGACTATGTCTCTTCTTTGAATCTGAATGACAGTATGACTGAACAGAAGAAAGAAATATATCGGCAATGTAAGAATGACACCAAGGCCTTAGTGAAAGAGAAACGTGATAGAGCAAGTATGAGTGCAGAAGATAGGCTGACTAAAAACTTCGAGGGTAACACCAAACTCTTTTGGAGGGAGGTGAAGAAGTCTCGGGGTGGTTGGTCAGCCTTCAGAATGAACAAAATAAGGTCTAAAGGTGGAGACATTTTTACAGAAACACAAGACGTGTTAAGCCGATGGAGTGAATATTTTGGCGATATGTATGCGGATGCTACGGTTGGCGCCGGTGTTGGATGTGGTTTAGTAGATCAACATTCGACAACGGCGTCCTCCAATGGCATCAGTATGGATGAAGTTGAATGGGCGATAAGAAGTTTGAAAAATGGTAAGGCAGCGGGCATTGATATGGTGTCTGCCGAGATGATCAAGCTTGGTGGCTCTTGTGTCTGGGAGGCGTTCCTGTTGCTCCTCATTTTATGTTGGAGCTCGGGAATGGTTCCCGGGGACTGGAATAGCGCAGTCATCGTGCCTTTGTTTAAAAACAAGGGTTCACGTTACGACTGCGCAAATTACAGAGCCATAAGCTTGACCAGTTTGGCAGCAAAAGTGTATGGTAAAATTATTGAAAGCAGAATGAGGATGGTGTCCGATGGTTTACTGTGTGAGACACAAGGAGGTTTCAGGAGTGGAAGGGGATGCATGGATCAAGTGTTCTCTCTGCGCAACATTGTGGAGAAGCATCTGGCTCTAGGTCAGAGGGTTTTCTGCAGTTTTGTGGATCTGGAGAGAGCATTTGACACAGTTCTACGAAAGGAACTTTGGGACATTTTACCGGAGTATGGTATTAGCGGTAAACTGCTACAGGCTGTGCAGTCCAGTTACATGGGCTGTAGAGCCTGTGTGCGGCTGGATGATGGAGTGTCGCCTTGGTTTGACGTCAATATCGGCGTTAAGCAGGGGTGCGTTCTGTCAGCCAGGCTGTTTATCATATATCTGGATGTCTCCAAAGGTTGAACGATATGAATGTGGGAGTCCAGATGGGCGACTCAGTGGTCACTGCTCTGCTTTATGCAGATGATGCAGTCCTGCTGGCACAGTCAGCGACTGACCTGCAGACCCTAGTCGACACAATGACAGAAGATTGTAAGAAAAGGGGTCTACGCGTGAATGTGAGCAAAACCAAAATAATGGTCTTTGAAAGAGATAAAACCAGAACAGATGTAAGAGTAACAATAGGTAATGATGTACTAGAGCAAGTGTATGAATTTGTATATCTTGGATGTGGATTTAGCCGAGATGGAAGGTACACCACTGATATAGAGCGAAGAGTGAATGCGGGAAATAGAGTGAACGGAGCGTTGGGGCAACTTCTCGGCAGCCACCACCTCAGCCAGAAGGCACGTGTAGCAATACATAACGCAGTGCTTGTCCCAACATTACTGTATGGAAGCGAGAGTTGGGTATGCAGAAAAGAGTATGATAGTAAAATTAATGCGGTCGAAATGCGATCTCTGCGGAAAATCTGTGGAGTTAGGCTGACCGACCGCATTCGTAACGACGACGTAAGAGAGCGAGTAGGTATGAAAGAGAGTATTGGTGTAAAGATGCGAAAGGGAATGCTCCGATGGTTCGGACATGTGGAAAGAATGCCGAACGAACGCCTGGTTAAGAAGATATACAATACAAAAGTGGAAGGATGTAGGTACCGAGGGAGACCGAGACTAACCTACCTAGACCAGATCGGTCATGTACTGAAGGAAGGTGGAGTCAAGAGTCTCCGAAACCGGCGAGCGTGTATGAAGAGAACTATGAATGTTGAGGAAGCGAGTGAAGTATGCAGAGATAGAGTTCTCTGGCACTCTGTTCTCTCTGCCTACCCTGCAAGGGATATGGCGTGATGATATGTATGTATGTATGTACTGTCGGGGGACGCGGGTTAATATTAAAATTAAGAGCTATAACTCGGCATGATTTTTTTTTATAGATTTCGAACCGATTTATTAGAACTATCGTGAAAAAAAATTCGAAAAAACCCGAAATAAGGACCACCCTAATATATATACATATATATAATAGAGAAAAATTGTTGCCGAACGAACATCTGGTTAAGAAGATATACAATGCGAAAGTGAAAGGATGTAGGTACCGGGGGAGACCGAGACTACCTACCTAGACCAGATCGGTCATGTACTGAAAGAAGGTGGAGTCAAGAGTCTCCGAAACCGGCGAGCATGTATGAAGAGAATTATGAATGTGTGGAAGCGAGTGAAGTATGCAAGGATAGAGTTCCCTGGCACTCTATTCTCTCTGCCTACCCTGCAAGGGACATGGCGTGATGGTATGTATGTATGTAAAAATTGTTGAGAGTTCCAAGGCAATTGAAACTTTATTCGTGACTTCTTGAGGGTCACTTCGGTATCCATGGCAACCAATGTGGTTCCTCGCTTTTAGGAATTCATCTCGGCTTATATATGTCCCACTGTTAAGTCCGAGCCTCCTCCATAACGGTAGGGAATTTGACCAACTATACAACGCTGCTCAGACGTGTTGGTATAGGCTTTTGTTTCAAGTTTTCCTTCTCTTGCATAGATGT